>CM077163.1:164779096-165158926 GCA_039583875.1 Platanthera guangdongensis | reverse complement strand
GATGGGCTTCACACAGCATGCCTATTTCGTACTCCATTCGGATCTATATGCCAACAAAGGGGATTCCATGAATCACCCAAAGATTCCCAAAATCAGCCACCTTTTGGTGGGGGAATCACATACATATGCCAAAAAGGAAGCCTTCACATGGCTAGGAAGAAAGGTCGTTACCCTTGAAGACCGTTTCGGTGACATGAGCTCGTAATTGGCAAGGAAGATCCGCAACAGCTTTTCCTCCACAACGCCGGCCTCGGATATCTCGTCGGATACCGCAGCAGCACCGGTGACCAGCCACTTTCCTCCTCTCCTTCTTCCTCTCCCCTTCTCTCACTAGGAATGTAGAAAGAGAGACCAAATGAAGAATGAGATTTCCCTGCTCATCCATGACCTTAAGGAAACAGGGAGATAGCTCATCCATTGGATCCCAGCTGAAAGAACGGACGGCCACGATATTGCTACAAAAGCACAAATTTGCCTAACACGGCCTGTGACACGCCCATGTCCTAGGTCGTGTGCCTCAAGCGGCACTCAACCGACTTATCCAATCTAGTGACACGCCCGTGTCATGGGCCATGTCACCCGACACGCCTTCAGACATGCCCGTGTCTGTGGCCGTGTTCATTAGGCTGAAAAATCTCAAAATCACCCGAGACTCACACGTCCTGGGACACGCCGGTGTCTCAGGCCGTGTGCCCCATACACGGCACTAAACACGCCCCAGCTCAAATTTGTCGGGCTGAGTTCGTCGACCGTACTGACACGCCCTGTGACACACCCTGTGACACGCCCATGTCACAGGCCATGTCCGAAGCACTCGACGACCATCGACCAAATTTTGTAGACCACACGTCGACTGTTCCTCCCGAACACTCGTTGAACGCAGGACACGCCATGGGACACGCCCGTGTCCCAGGCCGTGTCACCCCAAAACTGAGCCTGCTGAAAAATGGGCTGTTACAAACCTCCCCTCCTACAAGAAATTTCGTCCTCGAAATTTGTATACAGGAAGGCAACCAGTAACCAAAAAGTTATAACATAAAAAGATCGTGTTACAACAAAAATTGCACTATGCAATCGCTACAAAAATAGCTCGGGAAACTCCGCTCGCATGGTCTGCTCTCGCTCCTATGTAAGCTCTTCACGGCCTCAATTGTTTCATCGGACTTTAACCATCCCGACCATCTTGTTCCGCAACTATTTCTCGGTTCGATCCTCGATCTGAATGGGTCTAACCCTCGTTGTTAGCCCATACTCCACCGGCACACGATCATCCGTGATCACTTGAGCTGGATCTTTCACAGCCTTCCGAAGCACCGAGATGTGAAACATATCATGTAGTCCACCCAACTCTGCCGAAAGAGTTAGCCGATACCCAGCTTCTCTGATTCGCTCAACCACTTTAAATGGATCTAAATATCTTGGACTCAACTTTTTCAAACATCGAATCCTGGAGACACCTTTGAAGGGCTTGATCTTCAAGTAGACCCAATCGCCAATCGCGAACTCCACGTTCCGGTGCTTGGCGTTGTAGTACTTCGCTTGACGATCTTGGGCTATGAGTAGCCTCTCTCGAATAGCACGAATGGTTGAGTTTGCTTCATAGACTTCATTACGATTATAAACTCTAGCTTCGCCTGCTTCTACCCAAGCTAAGGGAGTACGACACTTCCTTCCATATAGAGCTTCATACGGTGCCATCCTGATGCTCGTCTGGTAGCTATTATTATATGCAAACTCCACAATGTAGAGATGATCTTCCCATCTCCTTCCAAAGTCGAGGGCGCACATTCAGAGCATGTCCTCCATCGTTCTGTTGGTTCGTTCAGTTTGGCCATCCGTTTAGGGATGAAAGGCCGTACTGAAAGTCAACTTCATGCCCAATAGCTGGTGAACTAGCCTCCAATCCTTTGACGTGATTCGCCCATCTAGATCACTCACGATGCTCCGAGGAACACCATGAAGCCGTACAATCTGTTCCACGTATAGCTTTGCCAAACTTTCTACCGAATCATCTCGCTTGTTTGGTAGGAAATGTGCTACTTTCGTCAGCCGATCAACAATCACCCAGATGGAATCGTTCCCTCGTTGAGATCTCCGCAACCCGTGCACAAAATCCATAGAAATATCGTAAAATTTCCACTCTGGAATCGGCATCGACTTCAAATACCCGCCCGATTTCTGGCATTCCGCCTTCACCATAGCACAGGTTTGGCATTTGGCCACATAAAGAGCAACATCTTTCTTTAGCCATGGCCACCAAAATAGCTCTTTTCATATCTCTGAACATCTTCGTGCTCCCTGGGTGGATTGAGTACTTCGTATAATGTGCTCCATACATCATTTCTTCTCTCAATTTACCCATATTTGGGATACACAAACGACCTTCTTTTCGCAAAAGACTGCCATTCCAGGAGAACTTCCCTTCTGGCCCAGCTTTTGCATAGCGTAGGAGATCTTCATCTAACTCCGTTGTCCGTTGAACTCGGTCCGTAAGGTCACATTGCACCTCCGTCCATTTCAAACATGCATTGGCAGTGGCATTCTTGTCAACACAAGAAATCTCTAACGCTTCCAGCTCCTGGATGAGACGTTCAGCATGCCTTTGCAACCAAGCTGCTCTTGCCGGAGTCCGCCGACTCAAGGCATCTGTGACAACATTCCCCTTCCCAGGATTATAGTGAATCTCAAAGGTGTAGTCCCCGAGGAACTCCAACCACCTTTGTTGTCGCATATTCAAGTCCTTCTGCTCCAAAATGTACTTTAGGCTCTTGTGATCTGTATAGATCTCCACCTTCACACCATAGTGATAGTTTCGCCATAGCTTTAGTGCAAAGATCACCGCCGCCAACTCAAGATCATGCACGGGATAATTCCTCTCGTGCACTTTCAGCTGGCGCGAGCCATAAGCAATCACCTTTCCTTTTTGCAGAAGTACGCAGCCTAAGCCGCTTCCTGAAGCATCACTGTAGATTACAAATCCATCGGTACCACATGGCGTTGACAACACAGGCGCCGTGGTCAACCGACTCTTCAGCTCTTCAAAGGCTCATGCGCACTCTGGCGACCAAACGAACTGTTGTTCTTTTCGCGTCAACGCGGTTAGCGGCAAAGCAATCCGCGAGAAGTTCTCAACAAATTTTCGGTACTAGCCTGCTAGTCCAAGAAAACTCCGGACCTCGGCCACTGAAGACAACACCGCCCACTCTTGTATGGCCCTTATCTTCGCTGGATCCACAGCTATGCCCGCTCCACTCACCACATGGCCCAGAAAAGCCACCGACGATAGCCAAAACTCGCACTTCGAGAACTTGGCATAGAGCTGATTCTACCTCAATGTATTCAACACCAACCGCAAATGCTGCTCATGATCGGCCTCCGATCTCGAGTACACCAGGATATCATCAATGAATAATATCAAGAATAGATACAGGTACTCGCGGAATATTCGGTGCATCAAGTCCATAAATACCGAAGGCGCATTACACAGCCCAAACGGCATAACCGTGAACTCGTAGTGCCCGTACCTTGTTCCAAATGCGGTTTTGGGAATGTCTTCCTCCCGGATCCTCAATTGGTAATTACCAGATTTCAAGTACAACTTCGAGTAGATGGACGATCCCACTAGCTGATCAAACAGCTCATCAATCTGCGGAATTAGATATTTATTCTTCTCAGTTAGCTTAGTCAATTCGCGGTAATCAATACATAACCGCAAGCCACAGTCTTTATTCTTCACAAAAAGCACAGGGGCGCTCCAAGGAGACATGCTTGGGCGTATATACCCCTGCTCCATCAATTCCTATAGTTAGACTTTCAGCTCCACCATTTCCTTAGGCGCGACGCGATATGGAGAGCGGGCCACAGGTTTCGCACCTGGCACCAACTCGATCGTGAAGTCAATCTCTCGCTTGGGTGGTAGCTCAGGGAGATCCTTGGGAAACACATCTACAAATTCTGACACAATCGGAACATCACCCACACTGGCTTAAGGCTCAACGGCCTGAATCAAGGCGAAGTAGCACTCCGCGCCCTTCCGAACAGCCTTCAAGACTTGGAGTGCACACAACAACGTCCCGCCCACTCCTCGCATACCTGCAAACTTTGTCTCTTGTTCGGTATTCTGGCCCAACGTGATCTCTTTGGACTGGCAATCAATCAAGGCATGCTGCTCCGCAAGACAATCCATAGCAAATACCACGTCGAATTCCGATATTGGCAATACAGATGCAGTCAAACTGAAATCCCGACTTCCTATTTGGACCGCCACATCGCAAGCTTGATCCGCAAGCATCCAACAACCATTCGGCAACACCACTCTGACGCTATCTGTCTTCCCACGACTAGGTATCCCAAGTTGCGCTATAAACTCGCGATACAGAAAAGAATGTGACGCACCTGTATCAAACAGGGCTCGCGCTAGCGTGTCCCGAATCATCACAAAACCTGTGACAATCATGTCACACACACACAAGCTGCAGACACATATGCATTAAGCAAAACATACAAGCAATATAATACTCAAGCACTAATCTCATACCTGTGACAATGTCACTCTGCTTGATGGCCTCCTGCAGGCCAAGATTGTAGACCCGAGGCTGCGCCTGAGAGGCAGAGGATTCCACCACCGCCTTTCCTTTTCCCGCATATGACGCTCCCGCCTTCTTTTCACTCTTTGGCGGCACCCGACAATCTCGATCTATATGCCCCACCCGTCCACAATTGAAGCACGTACGAGTATCCGACTTGGAGGTGGCCCCCGACGTTGTTCCGGATGCAACTGAAGAAGGAGCTTGTCCCGCCCTCTTGGGCCTCTTGCCCTATTTCTTCTTATAAAATGACTTCGTTGGTCGGGGCACTTTAAACTCTGGCTGTGACACAGCCAATGCTCTCTTCCCTTGCACCCTCTTCATGTCTTTTTCCAGCGCGCTTGCAGTGTCAACCAACGCCGGGAATCCTTGGTTCACAGAACTAGAAAGCAGGAACCTCAGCTCGTCCCGTAGTCCTTCGTAGAACCTATTCATCTTTCTCTGCTCATCAGCAAATATCGAACCCGCATACCGCCCTAAGCGTGTAAACCATGCAGGTAAGCTTCCACACTGCCATCACCTTGTGTCAGCCTTTGGAATTCATTCTCCATGGCAATCTGTTGCGCCGTAGGAAGGTGCTTCACTAGGAAGAGTCGAGACAATTCTTCCATCGATATTTGTGTTAAAGGACGACCAGCCAAGTGATGCAGCTCCATCTCGTCCCACCACAATATAGCCTCTCCTTCAAGAAGGAAGGTAGTTAGGGTGACTTTCTGATGCTCCTCCATTCCAATCGCCGTCATGATCCGTTTGACGCGCGATAATCAATCCTCAGCCTGTGCAGCAGCTCCCACTTCCGAGAACGTCGTCGGGTGAAAACTCATAAACCGCGTCAACTGCTTCTCAGCGGCTCGAGGATTCACAACCACAATAGGTTCCGGCCTCGCCTCCACCTGTTTTGGCCTCATGGGCGGCTGCCCTTCCCTTGTGCCTGCCCAACCGGCTATCCTTGAACCATAGAAAACATAGCCTCAGCAATTTGTCGCACAGTTTCTGCAGATGACGGAGGTGTAGGCACCTCAGTTGGTGTCGTACTTTCATCCGAATGCTGGGGCTCCGATTGCCCCGCACCACTCCGAGTCACCTAAAGGGGACAAGACACACAGTAGAGGACTTACACAAGCAAACAACATAAAATAGGAATGCACAGGTTCCTCAAACATAAGAATTTGCATTTCTATCATGGACATTCAGGAGTTCAAACGTGTTACCGTGGTTTGCACAGATACGAGAGGGAAGGACCAAGACCTCTGATACCAAAAATGTAACAACCACATTCGTTCATATAATATATCCTAGAAGGTCCGGCCGGGGCCCCACAGCATATACCACAAAACAGACGATGAAGCTACGGAGTGATACCAGAGTAGCGCAGCAAACCTAACACATTGCATTCTAGCGGAAGCCTATAACACTACACTTGAACTCCTTAATTGAATGTCCAACATATAAAACTCCATAGTTTATAGATTATAGGAATGTCTTACATCACATAAAAATTGTTGGCCTTATGGCCTTACAGGCTTTCAAATAGTGGCTCAAACATTGGCACGCAGGCTGACCACATCAAAAGAAAACACAACATGTACATCCACATTAGCCTTCGCGGGCTAGCAGCGACAGCAGCAAAAGCAGTAGGGACTTCAGCCCTTATGCATCCTGCTCGGTTCTCCAGCACCTGCACAGTGTGTAACGCCCCGAAACTCAAAAGAGCAACGGGAGGCGTTTTGGGCCAAATCTGGTATTTGGCAGGGAGTATACGGCCTGGGACACGGGCGTGTCCCAGGGCGTGTCAAGCCTGTGTCGACGATCGGTCCGGGGAGTCGGCATTTTCGCTCGATGATGTGTCGAGAGAGGGAACACGGTTTGAGATACGGGCATGTCTCAGGGAATGTCGAGCCCGTGTCGATGATCGGCCCGGGAAGTCGATAGTTTCGCTCGACGTTGTGTCGAGACAGGGAACACGGCCTAGGACATGGGCGTGTCCAAGGCCGTGTCGTGTGGTCGACGAACTTCGCTCGACGAAGTGTCGAGTCAGTGAACACGGCCAGGTGCCCAGGAGTGTTCGGGTTTGACACGGGCGTGTCAAATAGGACACGGGCGTGTCCAAGACCCGTGTGAGTCTCGGGTTATTTTCGAGGCTGTGTCGATGGGGGCACACGGCCAGGCACACGGCCGTGTCAGTTTGAACACGGGCGTGTTAGGTTAAACACGGGCGTGATGGATTCTCGTGTGTTTTTCGAGACGCGTCGATTTTGACGGCGAATGAGGGACACGACCCCGAACACGGGCATGTCACAAGCCGTGTTCGGCCTAGGTTTTACTTTTCATCTACGAATCGTAGCCATTCGTTTCCTTATTTTGGGATCCGACGGTTGGGGGTTGTTCCTACTGGGATATACCCGGGATTGGGCCTTTGAAACCCTCATTTTACTTGAGTGGTTCTCTTCCTAAGTTAAGAGAGAGGGGAGAGCAAAGGAGGAAGAAGAAGCCTAGATCCGGTCACCGGCGGAGCTTCGGAGCTCCAAATCGCGAACTGACTTCGGATCTACGGAGGCAAGGAGAGTGCGGTGCTTTTCATCCGTTTACATTTCCATGGCGCCAAGGAAGAATGCTAGGGTAATGATTCTCTACTCGAGCATGTGAAGCTCTACTTCTTTTGCATAGGAAGCCCGCTCTTGCGAGTTTGCGGTAAGTTTGAGGCGTTCCTTCGGGTAGATATGTAAAGTCCCTATTGTTTAGAGTCTGTATTCGAGAACGGACATAGGCATGCTGTGTGAAGCCTACCCGGACAAGTTGGTCTGGATCGGTGATGTTGCATTGCATAAATGGCCGGAGAAGACTCCTTGCGAATTTTTGTTTTTCGGGTTTTCTACGAGGTAGATTGCAATAGGGAGCCTTAAGGATTAACTCCAAGGTGCACCAGAAAAACTGGGCGGATGTATGGTTCTGCCATCATGTGGGCCTGGGAGCCAACTTGAACATAATTGGGTTATGTGATGTTTGTAAACGATTTGGGACTCGGGAGAGTTTGACCCGCGCATATGTTTTAAATTAACGTTGTAGTGTGAGCAATGGGTCAGCCGGAACCGTACCCTATCTATGTCGTTCGGTTAAAGAGACATAAAGTGACTTGGCACTTACTGTTGGCATAGATGGAGGGTCTTAGGCAGTGGCCAGAAAGACCAAATGCTCACGAGAGATTGTCGTCCCGGGGACGGTGGTGAGTCGACGGGCTTAGACCGTGATCACCGAGAATGTGCCCTGAGAGCACAGGGCGTGTGGTCATGCGTGCCAATGCCTGTGATGCAATGTATTTATATACTGCTTAGTTATGCTAATAAAGTGAGGGAAGGAGCATCGCCACCCCGAATTGGGGGCGGGATCGTTATAATTTGGTCAGCATGGCTGACCGTTGCTTTGATTTGCCACCGTTGCGGTGGATTGCGCTTGCAGGTGCTGCTAGAGCAAGCGATCAATAGCGGGCTAAAGTCCAAGTTACTGTGCCGGCCATCGAAGGCCAAATTGTTGGATGTTTTCTTTATTCATGTATGGCCGGCCTGCGTTCCGAGGTTTGAAAACATGTAATTTTGAAGGAAATAATTTGTAAGGCCTTAAGGCCAGTACTTGTGTATTTGTATGTCATTTCTTTGGGATTGTTTAGTGGACATTCATGTTATTTGTGCCGGGTTCTTTTAATTGCAACTTTTAAAACTGCTTCCGCTAGAATGACTCTGTGTAGGACGTTGAAATGGTTGGATGGTTTCCATTGAGTAACCACCCGGTCTGTCTGTGGTATATGGCGTCGGGCCCCGGCCGGACCTACTGCTATATGCTATGCGACGGATAGAGGGTGTTACAATTTGGTACCAGACTACTGGTTTCGGTTAGGCTTAACATGAATTCGTGGACGAATTCTTTTTAAGGGGTGGTGAGCGCATGTGTGTGTGTCATCGTTATAACAATAAAAGAACCCATAAATGTCCACTTAGGAATGAAAAATACACGTGTTTGGGGAACCTGCGTGTTCCTATAATTGTTGTTTGCAATTTTGTTTGGTCTCTTAACAGTGTTTTGTACCACTATAGGTGACCAGAAGCGGTGTTGGGCCGTCGGAACGTCGAGTTTCTGAGGCTAGCAGTGCACCAAATGATGCTCCTGCAACACCTCCATCGGCTGAGACCATGCGATTGGTGGCCGAAGCAGTGTTTGTCATGATAAATGCGCAGCCTGCAAGGCAAATGCAGCAGCTCACTCCTGTGATGGAGCAGGTACCTATTCCAGAGGTTGAGCCGAGAAGAGTGGAGCAGGTAGTAGTGGAGCCGTTGGTGCCACAGAGGGCAACCGAGAGACAGCTCAAACATGCCATGAGCTTTAATCCTCTAGTATTCTCGGGGTTGGGAACCCCATCTCAAGATGAAGATTGGCTCTCCCATGTGAAGAGAGTCTTGACAGCGACGGAGACGGAGGAGTGGAAGATGACCACTATAGCTACATTTCTGTTGGATGGAGACGCTAGGCTGTGCTGGGAGGGTTTGGAGCTGCATCTATTGAGAGGTAGGCAACTTACAGACATCTCGATGGAGGAATTCTCGAGACTGTTCTTGGCATGGTACCTCCCTTCTACTCAGAGGATTTCGATGGAGAACGAGTTCCTGAAGTTGGTTCAAGGAGAGAGTAGCGTGGATGAATATCTCCACGAGTTTACTCGATTGAGTCGGTATGCTAGCTCCACCATCGCAGATGAGGAGCGCAAGACGAATCGATTCTACGAAGGGTTGAGAGATTATTTTAGGCTACTACTCTCGGGGCCTATGATGCAGGGCTTCTTGACCCTGGTCAACACGGCCCGGTCCTTGGAGAAGGACATGAAGAAGGTCCAAGCAAAGAAAAGCCTTGGTGATAAGAAGTCTGGGTTCAAAGTGTCGACTACTTCAAAGTCCGGATATCAAAGGTTCTTTAAGAAGGCTAGAACTTCGTGTCCAGCTCCTTCTTCCGGTGCTTCTGGGGAGACTATGGGTCGGACCCCGGGTGCATGTTTTACTTGTGGGAAGCCGGGTCACTTTGCCCATGATTGTTGGAGAGGACGTCCCAAGTCCGAGAGAAAGCAGGGAGAAACTTATGAAGAGAAGGTCAAGGCGGTGGAGTCAACCACGTCCCATTATGCTCCGGCCCAACCGAGGTGAAGGATCAAGCGCATAACCAACTGTTCCAAAAGCCCGGACTGTTGGAAAGGGTGCTACTTAATTTCTTAAATAAGTAGAAGAGCGCCACGGGTTAAGTGAAGGAACGCAGGACCCAACAATCCCCCCCCCCCCGGCGTCCAGCACAACCCGTCGGCTCAGAGGTGGAGTTACCACATGGCCCTCATGGCTCAGAGGTGGGGTTACCACATGGCCCACACGGCTCAGAGGTGGGGTTACCACATGTCCACGGTTACATGGCTCAGAGGTGGGGTTACCACATGTCCACGGTTGCCTGACCCGCCGAACCCACACAGGTAGAAGGGAAAAATCAAGATTTAATAGCGCTCCCCCGGTCTTGAACCCGTGACCTGCTCTGATACCAATTGAAGGATCAAGCGCATAACCAACTGTTCCAAAAGCCCGGACTGTTGGAAAGGGTGCTACTTAATTTCTTAAATAAGTAGAAGAGCGCCACGGGTTAAGTGAAGGAACGTCGGACCCAACACGAGGGTTTATAATCTTGGCCAACAGGAGGCCATCAAACAGGCGGATGTGGTAACAGGTAAAATTTAAATTTATAGCAAGATAATCTTTTAAATACTTGTTATGGGCCTATTACCTTACCACTGCTTTTTTAGGTTTTGTTTTGATTTGTGAGTTTCTGACGAGAGCACTCTTTGATACGGGAGCCTCACACTCCTTCTTGTCTGAAGGATTCATATCGCGCATCGGAGTACCTGCTTCTATGGCAAATGACAAGTTGGATGTGTTATTACCGAATGGGTGTTCGATGCGCGCGAATAAAGTCTGCGGTGTTAAGATACGCATTCGGAATCAAGAGTTCGATCTGCAAGCGTCATTACTATCGTTGGTGGAGTTCGACGTTATATTTGGCATGAACTGGCCCTCAGAGTAGCAAGCCTATATCGATTGCGGTCGCAAGGAATTCAAGTCGGGAGAAGGTAGTGAGACGACTTTTACGGGCTTAAAAGGGTCGAGCAAGACGTTGATGTCTGCTCTTCAGGTGGTGAAGGCGGTTCGTGCTGGTGTAGAGCTGTTGTTTACACTAGTGGAGGTTGCAAAGCCAAAGCCTACGTTGGATAGTATATCGGTGGTAGCTGAGTACCCTGATGTGTTCCCCGCAGATCTTCCTGGAGTCCCGCCTCAACGGGAGATAGATTTCACTATTGAGCTAGTGCCAGGTGCAAAGCCTGTGTCACGATCTCCGTATCGGCTAGCGCCTAAGGAAATGGCGGAGCTGAAGGTGCAACTTCAAGAGTTGTTGGAGCAAGGGTATGTGCATCCAAGTTCTTCGCCTTGGAGCGCATCGGTCCTCTTTGTAAAGAAGAAGGACGGAAGCTTGAGACTCTGTATTGATTATCGGGAGTTAAACAAGCTAACGCAAAAGAACAAGTACCCAATCCCAAGGATCAATGATCTTTTTGATCAGTTGGTCGGGTTGACGGTGTACTCTAAGTTGGATCTCAAGTCTGGTTACTATCAGCTGAGGATAATGGAGAGTGATATAACTAAGACAGTGTTCAGTACAAGATACTGGCATTACGAGTTTACGGTCATGCCGTTTGGGCTGACGAATGCGCCGTCAGTTTTCATGGATTTGATGAACAGGACCTTCAGGGAGTACTTGTACCATTTTGTGATCGTCTTCATCGACGATATTTTGTTGTACTCGCAGAGTGAGGAAGATCACTTCAGGCATTTTCATTTGGTTTTGGAGACGATAACGAGGAATCAATTGTACGCCAAGTTCTCAAAGTGCGAGTTCTGGTTGTCCTCAGTGGCGTTCCTAGGTCATATAGTGAGTGGGGAAGGTATTGCAGTGGATCCGGCGAAGATTGTTGTGATACGGGAGTGGCCTGAGCTTGCTACGGTAGCGGAAGTTCGGAGCTTTCTGGGGCTTGCCGGCTATTATAGGCGCTTCGTAGAGAACTTCTCGCGGATAGCGTTACCTCTCACTACTTTGATGAGGAAGGAGCAGAAGTTTGTTTGGACGCCAGAGTGTGCGCGAGCATTTGAGGAGTTGAAATGTCGGTTGACCACGACGCCTGTGTTGAGTTCGCCAAGTGGGACCGAAGGTTATGAGATTTAATGCGATGCTTCGGTCAGTGGTTTGGGTTATGTGTTGTTACAGTATGGAAGCATGATAGCATATGGCTCGAGACAGCTGAAGGTGCATGAGAGGAACTATCCGGTCCATGACTTGGAGTTAGCGGCCGTGATTGTTGTCTTGAAGCTGTGGAGGCATTATTTGTACGGTGTGAAGATTGATATGTACACCGATCACAAGATCCTGATGTATTTGATTGATCAGAAAGATCTGAACATGCGGCAACGTAGATGGATGAAGTTCTTGGGGGACTATATATTCAAGATCCATTACGTGCCGGGTAAGGGCAATGCGGTTGCGGATGCGTTGAGTCGTCGGGCCCCAGCTCAAGCCAATTGCCTGTCGGTTCATGACGAGCGGTTGGTTCAGGAGTTAGAGGCATTGGAGTCTTTTGCGTTGATAAGCAATCAAGTGCTGAAGTAGTATTGAATTGGACTGAAGTCCAATATGATCTGGCTGATCGGATTCGGCAGGCGTTGGACATGGATGTCCACATGAAGCGGCTCATGATAGGCTCTGGATGGGTCAAATTCCCAATTCATTGTGGAGGACGGATTACTTTGGAAAGACAATCATCTGTGCGTCCCAAGCGTGGGCAATTTACGGGTGGAATTGTTGTACGAGGTGCATCATACCAAGTACTCAATTCACTCGGGGAGAGTGAAGATGTACAGCGATGTTAAGAAATTGTTCTGGTGGGCGGGACTGAAAAAGGATGTGGCGCTCTACGTGGCGAAGTGCCAAACTTGCGCCTTGGTGAAGGCGGAGTGCCAAAAATCGGGAGGATTCTTGAAATCCTTGCCTATTCCTAAGTGGAAGTTTGACGACATTACTATGGACTTTGTGCACGGGTTGCCAAGGTCGCAAAAGGGGAACGACGCCATTTGGGTGGTCGTAGATCGTTTAACGAAGGTGTCGCATTTCATTCCGTATAGGAAGGATGAGCCGGTTGAGAAATTGGCAAAGTTGTATGTAGACAATATTGTGCGGCTTCATGGTGTGCCCCACAGCATCGTGAGTGACCGTGATGGGCGGTTCACGTCCAATGATTGGAGGCTTGTGCAGCAGATGTTGGGAACAAAGTTGAGTTTTAGCACAGCTTTTCATCCGCAAACGGATGGGCAGACCGAGAGGGTCAATAGGATAATGGAAGACATGCTTCGCATGTGTGTCTTGGACTTTGGAAGGCAATGGGAAGACAATCTATACTTGGTGGATTTTGCGTACAACAATAGCTACCAGGAGAGTATTCAAATGGCGCCCTTCGAGGCCCTATATGGTAGAAGATGTCGCACGCTATTGTCCTGGTTGGAAACGGGTGAGTCAAAGTTGTACAAGCGTCTAGAGGTGGAGGATTCTACTTCTTTGGTGAGAACCATTCGGGAGAGGTTGATAATCGCTCAGGACCGCCAGGCTAAGTACTATAATGCCAAGCACAGGAACGTGGAGTTCGCTGTTGGCGATTGGGTGTACTTGAAGATAAAGTCGTTCAAGGGTGTCTCACCGGTGCGGCGCTTGAAGAAGCTAAGCCCGAGGTACCTTGGACCGTTTGAGGTTCTGGAGCGGATTGGTGAAGCAGCGTACCGGTTGAAGCTATCTGTGGAGCTTAGTGGTCTACATGATGTATTCCACATATCGGTGCTGCGGAAGGCGGTGCAAGAGCCTACGCAAGTGATCGTAGTTGATCAAGTGCCAGTTGATAGTGGGTTGACGACGAAGGTCAAGCCCGTACGTATTGAAGACTCAGAAGTCAAGCGGCTATGCAATATAGAGATCAGGATGGTCAAGGTCCGTTGGTACAATTACGGTCGTGAGGAGCTCTCTTGGGAGTGAGAGCAGACTATGCTTGAGGAGTACCCAGAGTTGTTTCACTCAGGTACCATTTAAGTTTCATGTTTCTTTCCTTTATGTCCTTTATGTAATTTCGAGGATGAAATTCTTTTAAGAGGGGGAGAATTGTAACACCCCGAAACTCAAAAGAGCGATGGGAGGCGTTTTGGGCCAAATCTGGTATTTGGCAAGGGGCACAGAGCCTGGGACACGGGCATGTCCCAGGGCGTGTCAAGCCCGTGTCGACGATCGGTCCGGGGAGTCGACATTTTCGCTAGATGATGTGTCGAGAGAGGGAACATGGTCTGAGACACGGGCGTGTCTCAGGGCGTGTCGAGCCCGTATCAACGATCGGCCCGGGAAGTCGACAGTTTCGCTCGATGTTGTGTTGAGACAAGGAACACGGCCTAGGACACGGGCGTGTCCAAGGCCGTGTCATGTGGTCGACGAACTTCGCTCGACGAAGTGTCGAGACAGTGAACACGGACTGGATACCAGGCGTGTTTGGGTTTGACACGGGTGTGTCAAATAGGACACGGGCGTGTCCAAGACCCGTGTGAGTCTCGGGTTGTTTTCGGGGCTGTGTCGATGGGGGCACACGGCAGGGCACATGGCCGTGTCAGTTTGAACACTGGCGTGTCAGGTTAAACACGGGCGTGATGGATGCCCGTGTGTTTTTCGAGACGCGTCGATTTTGACGGCGAATGAGGGACACGGCACTGGACACGGGCGTGTCGCAGGCTGTGTTCGACCCAGGTTTTACTTTTCAGCTACGAATCGTAGCCATTCGTTTCCTTATTTTGGGATCCGACAGTTGGGGGTTGTTCCTACTGGGATATACCCTGGATTGGGCGTTTGAAACCCTCATTTTACTTGAGTGGTTCTTCTTCCTAAGTTAAGAGAGAGGGGATAGCAAAGGAGGAAGAAGAAGCCTAGATCTGATCACCGTCGGAGCTTCGGAGCTCCAAATCGCGAACCGACTTCGGATCTACGGAGGCAAGGAGAGTGCGGTGCTTTTCATCCGCTTACATTTCCATGGCTTCAAGGAAGAACACTAGGGTAACGATTCTCTACTTGAGCATGTGAAGCTCTACTTCTTTTACATAGGAAGCCCTCTCTCGCGAGTTTGCGGTGAGTTTGAGGCGTTCCTTTGGGTAGATATTTAAAGTCCCCGTTGTTTAGAGTCTGTATTCGAGAACGGACATAGGCATGATGTATGAAGCCTACCCGAACAAGTTGGTCTGGATCGGTGATGTTGCATTGCATAAATGGCCGGAGAAGACTCCGTGCGAATGTTTGTTTTTCGGGTTTTCTACGAGGTAGATTGCAACAGGGAGCCTTGGGGATTAACTCCAAGGTGCACCCAGAAAACTGGGCGGATGCGTGGTTCTGCCATCATGTGGGCCTGGGAGACAACTTTAACAAAACTGGATTATGTGATGTTTGTAAACGATTTGGGACTCGGGAGAGTTTGACCCGCGCATATGTTTTAAATTAACGTTGCGGTATGAGCAACGGGTCAGGCGGAACCGTACCCGCTCTATGTCGTTCGGTTAAAGAGACCTAAAGTGACTTGACACTTACCGTTGGCATAGATGGAGGTGTTGGGAACTATGTCCACATTAACCCAGATTTGATGAAGTCACCCTGGAACTAAGATGAATTAGTTTGTATTTGATGCTTTGTTTGAGTTATGTGGTTGCAGGATTCCAATGGGAAGTGTAGACCAATGTCAGTCTACAATGGGTCACCAAACACAGGACCATGCAATGTAATCCCTCATTGTATGACCCAAAGTGTTGACCCATGTGTAGCCTCTCTATTGGGATACACTTCTTATTCAAGCACTTGGAATATGTGAATGGAGTTGGATGCTGATCTCACCAAAGAAGAAAGAATTTCCACCTTTAAAATTTTTCTAAGTATTTTACTCGTGTATGTCATTAACTACTCGAGTGAAATACTTGCTTTATACTCGAGATAAAATTCTCATACTCGAGTAAGTATATCTCCCTCTCGTGAAGTTAAGTCCATATACTCGAGTAGACTGTCACATACTCGAGTAACCTACTTAACTACTCGAGTAGATCATTCTTCTTACTCTAGTTGCACAGATTTTACTCTCCAAGTTTTTTTTCTATGTAAAACACTCGAGTAAGTATATATATACTCGAGTAGTTATAGTTTCTGATTCGTGTAACTGTTTTCTATCTCAAGAGTAAATTTTCCATACTCGAGTAGTATAAGTTATTTACTCGAGTAGTTCACTTACTACTCGAGTAGTTCAAGCTTCATACTCGAGTAAACTAAATTTCTCTTCTCCCTAGTTATTCCAAGTCATTTACTCGAGTAAGTCCTTATATACTTGAGTAGACTATATCCTCTCGAGTAGTTCAGTCTGACTACTCGAGTAGCTCATCTTCCAGTGTTCAGAAATTTCTCCAAGTCATATCACTCGAGTAGTTCATCAAACCACTCGAGTAGTTTTTCTCACCCACTCGAGTAGTAAAACTTGTACACGAGTAGTTCAACCCCACTTCCCGTAAAACTCTTCTGTATACTCGAGTAGATCTTCTAAGTACTCGAGTAAGTTGATTATATGTACTCGAGTAGTTGTTTTCTAGCTACTCGAGTAGTCCTGAGTTATATACTCGAGTTAGTTCCCTCTATCCACTCGAGTAGTTTTATACCTACTCGAGTAGTCGTTTCTTCACTCGTGTATATCACTTCGTTTTCTCTGAAATTTCGCTAAGTCCAGATTTGACAGATTTTAAAATTCCGTGACATGATTGGTCCACATGTATATCATTAAGACTAATTATGACCATTATTTAACATATTATATAAGGTCCTGTCTAATCGACAAACCCTAACAAGAATAACAAGCTTTCAAGATCAAATATTATTGAGATTTTTCTGCAGCTGTTTTCTCTCTCCAAGTCGCTATTTCCTCTCTCTCTTCACGAAAAGAAAGCCGCCGCCGCCGCTGTTTTTCTCCGGCTAGGGTTTCGATTTTCAGAGGAATCAGACTGAAGAAGTTTTACAGATCGAGATCGTTTCTCAACTGCTCTTCCTCTTCCCGATCGTGTAAGATAAAGAAGATTCCATATCTGTTGCCGAGATTTTATTCATCTTGCTGAAAGTGCCGCAAAGCTTACAAGAAGAAGATCCTGGTTGCTTGCTTGCAAATCTGACAGAGAAATCATTGTTTGTATTTTCTTAAACAATTTTTCATTCTTGTAGGAGAAGTTTTCTCGGAGTGTAGGAGTTTTCAACTCCGAGTTTGTAGGAAGTTTTGCCTTCCGAGTTGTAGATCCAGTTGGTTGGATTGAGATTGTAGGAACTTTGTTCTGATGGTAGGATTGATTTTCAATCCGAGATATTGGAGTAGCCGAGTCTAGTATATAGCTAGATCGGTGAGGGAAAGTGGATGTACCCAAGATCGGGGAACCACTATAAATCTTGTCTCGTCTGTGATAATTTTGTAGATAGATTTGTGCTTTGTTCTGAGATTTTTTTATTCCGCAAAATACGCACAACTCACTTATTCACCCCCCTCTAGGTGATTTAGGTTGACAACTATTATCTTTCAATTGGTATCAAAGCGAGGTTGATCATTAAAAGGTTAACACCTTGATCAGATCCTTCAATAGTTGTCATTTGAGATCTATCTACCATGGACAAGGCAAAGGATTTTGCCAAGCTTCCCCTATGCAACAAGAACAACTTTCCCATGTGGAAAGAAAGGATCAAATTATTTACGGAAGATGTGGATCCAAGGATCTTCATGATAGTTGAAGATGGTCCTTATGTCCCTATGACTGTCTCCACTATAGATCCTACCAAGAAGGTTCCAAAGAAGCTGATGGATTTAGACAAGGACGAGATTGCACTTGTCTCACTAGACAAGAATGCTAAAAACATTATAGCAAGTGCAGTTGATGACTCAATGCTGCAGAACTTAATCCTCTGCCAATCTGCAAAGGAGATGTGGCAGTCCTTGGTTACCTTGATGGAAGGAACAGAATAAGTGAGGGATGATCGGAGATCCCTCCTCAATCAGAAGTATGAAGACTTCTGACAGGGAAGCAAAGAGACCATTGATGATACCTTTGAGAACTTTTTCAAGATAGTGAATGGCCTAAGAGTCTATGGCGGAGTATTCACTAATGGAGAACTGAATGACAAATTCTTGAGATCCCTGACCAAAGAATGGGACAACAAGGTCTGTGCCATCAGAGAGTTTGGGAAGCTAGCTGAGACAGACCCACAAAATCTCTTTGGGAAGCTTATGTCATATGAGCTTCAACTCAACACCAGGAAAGCTGAAGAAGAGAAGAGCATGTCTGCTCTCAAAGAAAAGTTTGTTGCTCTAAAAGCAGACACCTCTAGAAAGACAAAGGCTGCCCCCCCTGCTCCAGCTCCAGAAATTAGTGAAGAAGAAGAAACTTCTGAGCCTAGTACCTCAGGCTCTGAGCTATCAGAAGGAGAGTTCTCACTGCTCTCACGTCAGTTCAAGAAATTCTTGAACAAGAAGAAGCAATGGAAAGGCAAGGATGCCTCCTATAGAAGATCACGACACGATGGTGATCGACAAAGAAAAGGCTCAAGTAGCCATGACAGGTATTCCTCTAAAGAGAACAAATATGTTTCGATTGACATCATTTGCTATTGTTGTAATAAGTCAGGTCACGTCATCGCTGACTGCCCTCATAGGAAGAAGGAGGGTGGTAGAAGAGAAGAAAATAAATCCTCGTACAACAAAACGAGGAAAGAGAAGAGCCTGATAGCCAAAAAGAGTAAGACTCTTAGTGACTCCGACTCATCTGAGTCAAGTGAAGAAGAAGAAGCTTATTTTGAGATTATGGCTCAAACAGATGATGATCAAGAGCCCCAGTTCACTAGGAAGGTAAACTCTCATACCCCTCTTTCAGATTTGAAGTCTCTGAACATGATTGTGAGGATAGCTCCTCTGACGATGAGTCAGAACTAATGGCCCAGTACAAGGAGTTAATCATGGCTTACAATAAATGTCGTCGAGTCGTGAAGACTCAGGCTAAAGAGATCAAATCTCTAAAAGCTGAAGAGAACATCTTGAGAGAGAAAGTTGCAAAGACTGACTCCCTCGAAGAAAACTTCATAATGTTATTGAAGAATATAACAAGGCTCTTGAGCACCTTGACCTCAAAGAGAAAATCATCAAGGAATTGGAAGCCCAACTTGCAGCTGAAAAGAAACTGGTTGAAAGTTTCTCGAAGCCCAAGACAGTTCTTCCATTCGTTGCTGAATTCTCAGCCAAGGCCAAGGGTGCCGGATTAGGCCATGAAGAAGCTCATAGTAAATCCTCTAGGAGAAATAAGTCTCAACGGAAGAATAAGGCCGCCAAAAAGGCCTTATCCAAAGAGAAGGGGAAAGCCCCTCAAGATCATACCACGTTCAAGAAGGTTATATTTCCTTCAAATGAGTTTGATTTTGACTCATCCTACGAGCACTTTGCTAGGCCTACTTATGTAGAGCCAAAGTCCCGCTATCAAGGATGGACTCGACCCAGAAACTTTGGCGAAAGTGTCTTCAAGGCACCTTATGAAGAAGTTATTCTTCAGAGCTTTGGCCCTTTCAATCATGGGCATAACTTCAAGAAGGCAACAAAGACAAAGTCTGTTGTAGAAAAGCCTATAACAGAGAAGAAGGCATGTGATTGCCATCATCATGAGGCATCTTCCTCCAAGAATGCTGCCCCTGCTAGACCACAATTCCAAACGGTCAAGCAAGAGATTATGAGTCAAAGGTACAACAGATTTGACTGCTGGTGCTGTGGCAAGGTTGGTCACTTCGCCATTGATTGCTGGTTCAATCCCAGAAATGCTGCAACTCCTCATGTCAGCAATATGAGAAAGACCGCTCATAATGCTAACACTTGTAGGGGGAGTACTCTAACCCGAGACCAAGGACCCAAACGTGTTTGGGTTCCTAAGGCAAATTGATCATGATTGCAGGTATGTCCAAAGGCCAACAAAACGCCAATCTGGTATTTGGACAACGGATGTTCTCGGCATATGACCGGGACTAGAAGCCTCATTCAGAACTTTACTCCAGTCGTGAATGGACCAAAGGTCATCTTTGGAGGTTCAAACCGTGGAATTACTAAAGGCTATGGTATGATCACTAACAGCAATATAACCTTCTCGGATGTGGCTTATGTCGAAGGAATGGAACACAATCTCATAAGCATAAGCCAACTCTGCGATAAGGGATACATAGTTGAATTAAATGCTGATAAGTGCTTGATAAAATCCGTTTACAATATGGAAACGATTCTATCCGGCACTCGAAGCAGGAATTTTTTCTGTTTAAATTTCATTTGTATAGATTCCTCTACACCAGTGTGCCTTTTAGCAAAAGATAGTGTGTCTCTTGGTGACCAATGGCACAAGAGACTAGCACACATTAATTTCAAAACTATTAATAAATTATTTTCAATGAACTTAGTACGTGATGCCCCAAATGTCAAGTACGTCAAAGATAGACCTTGTCATGCATGTGTAAAAGGCAAGCAAACAAGGGATACCTTTAAAAGCGTTATGGGCAAAGATTCTAATAGATGTCTTCATCTACTGCACATGGACTTGTTTGGTCCACTACAAATCAGAAGTTTGGGAGGTAAGGATTATACGTTGCTAATTGTTGATGATTACTCGCACTTTGCGTGGGTGTTCTTTCTGAAACACAAGTCAGATACCTCCGACATCTTTACTCATTTTGTCAAGCAAGTCCAGAATGAGTACAACTGCTCCGTAGTCAAAATCAGAAGTGACAATGGAACAGAGTTCAAATCTGGGGCCATGACAGAATTCTGTGAAAGCTTAGGTATCTTTCATGAGTTTTCCTCTCCTCGTACTCCACAACAGAACGGAGTGGCTGAGAGAAGGAACAGAACACTCATAGAGGCCTGCAGGATAATGTTGAGTGATGCTTCACTTCCGGAGTACTTTTGGGTTGAAGCCGTCAACACTGCATGTCATGTGCAAAATCGAGCACTCATAAACAAAAACCACGATAAGACACCTTACGAACTTCTGAAAGGCAGGAAAGCAACATTCTCATACTTTAGAATCTTTGGCTATAAATGCTTCGTACTTAACAATGGTAAGTATCATACCACCAAGTTCAGCGAAACGGGTTTTGAAGGTATTTTTGTAGGTTATAGTAGCCATAGCAAGGCTTATAGGATTTTCAATAGAAAAACCCAAGTGGTAGAAGAATCGATACATGTTTTATTTGATGAGGTGAGCTTGCTGCAAAGCAATCCGTCTAGTGTCCTCATTGAAGATGCAGGTGCAAAGCTAGATGAAATCAATCTGAAAGAGCCCAATGAGGAAAAAGACGAAAAAAAATTCAAGATCACCTCTCCAACCCATATTGGGGAGGTAGATGATCAAAATAAAGAGATCGTCCAAGTTGAAGAAATCACTCCAGTGATTGAAGATAATCCAAACGCAAGAACTTAAGAGCTCAGACATCTAAAGGATCACCCCATGGACCAGATCATAGGAGATCCCTGAGATGGTGTCAGAACTCGTAGAGGTACAACTAATGAGAATCTTTATTTAAGTTTTCTCTCGCAGGTTAAACCAAAGAAGTTTGAGGAAGCAAACTCAGACGCATCGTGGATAATGGCAATGGAAGAAGAGCTAAATCAGTTCAAGCTCTGCAATGTATGGAAGCTTGTTCCAAGACCCAAAGGAAAGAACGTCATTGGAACAAAATGGGTCTACAGGAACAAGATGGATGAAGACGGGACGATCATAAAGAACAAGGCCAGACTTGTCGCTAAAGGCTATCGTCAAGAAGAAGGAATCGACTTCGACCAGACATATGCTCCAGTGGCAAGGCTGGAGGCAATAAGTTTGTTCCTGTCATATGCTGCATTCAAAGGCTTCACCGTCTATCAGATGGACGTGAAGTCTGCCTTCCTAAATGGTAACATAAAGGAGGAAGTGTACGTGGAACAACCTCCAGGTTTCGTTGACCCTAACTTTTCTGATTATGTCTATTTTCTGCACAAGGCCCTATATGGTCTGAAACAAGCTCCTAGAGCTTGGTACGAGTTGTTATCAACCTTTCTACTTGAGAACAAGTTCACAAGGGGAAAGATAGACAAGACATTATTTCTTAGGGAAATAAAAGGCAAGATTTTGCTTGTGCAAATCTATGTCGACAACATTATTTTTGGCTCTACATACGACAACCTCTGCAAAAGGTTCTCAAAACTTATGCAAGGGATGTTTGAAATGAGCTGTATGGGCGAGCTAAAGTATTTCTTAGGGCTTCAGGTGAAACAATCTGAAGATGGAATTTTCATCTCGCAGACCAAGTTCACCAAAGAGCTGATTAAGAAATTTGGAATGGAGAACGCAACCTCTATGAGGACTCCAATGGGCTCAACTATGTCTCTGGACAAGGATGAAAAAGGGAAACCTTTTGATGAAACCAAGTACAGAAGCATAATTGGATCCTTGCTCTACCTTACTGCCAGTAGACCCGACATAATGTTTTCAACATGTGTCTGTGCTAGATTTCAGGTAAAATCTAAGGAATCTCACTACGCTGCTGCAAAGTGGATTTTGAGATACCTTAAAGGTACACCAAATCTTGGTTTATGGTACCCAAGAAGTAATGACAGCGAACTAATTGGTTTTTTAGATGCAGATTTTGTAGGAAGCAAAGATGACAGGAAAAGCACCTCCTGGACGTGCCAATTCTTTGGAAGAAGTTTAATCTCCTAGAGTAGTAAGAAGCAGAACTGTGTCGCAATCTCAAAGGTCGAGTCAGAGTACATCTCTGCAGGCAGTTATTGTGCACAGTTACTCTGGATAAAGAATCAATTTGAGGATTACAATGAAAGATATTGTACCTAAACACCTAGAGGGGGGGTGAATATGTGACTTGAATCTTTTTAATTTTTATGGAAGAATACAGAATCTAACACAGAATTCTAGCTACTTTATCACAGCAATCACACAGCTATCACAGAATATCACAGCACATAGTAGACACACAGTTTTATAGTGGTTCCCCAAGGTTTGGGTACATCCACTTTCCCCCTTCGCCTATCTAGCAGTGTACTAGATTCGGCCCAACTTCTCCACTATCTCAGAACCCCAAAATAGGTTCCTACACCTCAGGCCCAAGGCCCTACAACTCAGCTTCTTCACAAAGCCTACACTCAGCCACCAAGGCCTACACTCAGCCACCAAGGCCTACACTCAGCCATAATAGGCCTACACTCAGAGATTCCAATCTCCTACACTCAGGCTCTCAAGCCCTACACTCAGCCTTTATAATTGCAGGCTTACAAAACTCAGATCCCTAAGGATCCTACAAGATAAAAATGAATACAATAATGTAAACTCAACAACTCAGAGAATAGAGAGATGAGATGTGAGTTTCTTGATGAGTTCTTGGAAGAACTCAGCTGAAATCAATCTGACTTGGCTTTTTTCAAAGCTTCTTGAATGTAGAACTCAATAAGATTGACCTCTTCTGCAGTTGATCCTTGATCTCTGCTACTTAAGATTCAGAATAAATCTGAACCCTTCTTCTCAGTCTGGTTCCAATGACTGATTTCTTGGATGGAGCTCTCTCTCTCCAACTTCTTAGATCTTCACTTGACAGCTAGATCTTCTTTGTATAACTTGATGTGTTAATCTTCTAATATCTCAATCAATCCTCTTCTGTAGATAGTATAAGCCTATTTATAGGCCTTCTTCATGGTAACTGACTGGTTCGGTTCATAACTGAATTCTGACAACTCTGACAGGTGCAGTATACCGGCTGGAATGGCAGCTGTCAAGTCATCCAGTCAGTTCTTGAAAATTCTGTAACTGTCTAAAAGTGTCGAGACTTTTTGTCTTTAAGTGTCGACACTTATAGACCAAGTGTCGACACAAGTTGTCTAAGTGTCGACACTAGCCTACAAGGTGTCGACACAACTCCTTGTGTTGTAGATTTTATATCTCGATACTACTTCTTCTTCATGTGTCGACACTGATATTGAGTGTCGACACAACACTTTGTTCTTCAGTATTTTGCTGAATTCTTCTAAGTGTCTACACATCTCCTTTGTGTCCACACATCTTCATGTGTTGAATCTGTTAAGTGTCGACACTGCTTCTTGGTGTCGACACATGTCTTCAGTGTTGATACTTGTTGAGTGTCGACACAGCTCCTTGTGTCGACACATTCTTCTTCTGTTGAGACCCTGGCTGAGTGTCAACACATTCCCTTAGTGTCGACACTTGTACTTAGAATATTCTTGAACTTTGCTAATCTTTGCTAAGTGTCGACACAGCTCCTTGTGTCGACACTTTCTTCAAGTGTTGAGTCTTCAGCTGAGTGTCGACACATACTTTTTTGTGTCGACACTTTCTTCAAGTGTTGACTCTTCTGCTGTGTGTCGACACATTGCTCTGGGTGTCGACACTTATACTTAGTCTCTGCTAGCTTTTGCTGAGTGTCGACACAGCCTCCAAGTGTCGACACTTTTTGATGTAGACACAGTTTCACTGGGTGTTGACACAACTGCTAAGTGTCGACACTGCTTCACTGCATTTTTCTTCATTGAGTGTCGACACAGCTCCTTATGTCGACACTTTCTGTCTGGTGTCGACTCTGCATCCCAGGTGTCGACACAATGACTCCAAGTGTCGACACTGCTTGTCTGGGTGTCGACACAAGTCTTCTTAAGTGTCGACACTTTCCCTCTGGGTGTCGACACATGGACTTAGAAACTTTTTCTTCTTTCCTGTAAATACTTAGCCTGCACAATTAAACTCAAAATACATCAAATACATTTTGATGTATATCATTGAGTTGGGTGAGGCTTCTTCAAATCAGGTACATTAGAACCAATGTACCCAACAATCTCCCCCTATTTGGAGAAGTCATAACCCTTAGTTAATGATATACACCATTCATAATAAAAATACAAAATGATGTAAAACAGGATTATGTAAACAGGAAAGTACATCACATGTATTAAACAAACATGCATATACATATAACATCTCAGAACAATTATGAAATAAATTTAACACACAGCAAAATTTATCACACAATACATTGTTCCAATACTTTGTCATATTCATATTTCAAAAGTTTACAGATTGTTTATCATCAAAAGATTACATAGTAAACTTAAGAAAATTTCTATGCTATTCTTGATCAGCATCTTTGATCACTATCCCTTTTCCAGATTTTATCCTTGCTTGCACAGGGGCTTCAGCATCTTCTGTTTCAGCAGGCTTCTTCCCTTTCAGCTCCTTCTTCTTAAGTACATCAGCCTTAATCTTTTGCCTTTCAAAATAATGATAAGGCTTGGGAAAGTACTTACTAGGCTCCTGAGCAGTAGGAGGTAGCTTTCCCATCTTGGTCTTTCTTTTGTATTGGACTATAGCCTCCTGCCTTGTCTCATGCTTTCTCCATTCAGCCTCAGAAAACCACTTGTTCCTATCATGCACATTATCTTTTGTAGCTTTCCAGGCAGTCAAAATAATATTTCTTGAGGTGGGGCTCCACTGCTCAAAGTCAGGTCTTTGTTCAGCTTGCTCCCTGAACCTCTTCTTAGACAATCTAGTCTCTTCTTCTTTCTGTAGTGCTTCTTGCATAGCTTCAGATATTGGCTGAACAACTTTCTCTATAATGACATTGTCCTTTCCCCCAGGTGGGCTATACATGGACTATACATCAGCATGTATCATGTCAAAATCTGGAGGAGGGTAGATAATTTGAGCCACTTCAGGTTGCTCCCCTCCAAGATATGCAGGATTAATTCCAGATTCTGCCACATTATCATCATCACAAAGAGGATGATATACAAGAGTTGCTCTGATAGAATTTGATATCCACTTGACATGAGAATTTGATATCCACTTGGCATGATCAGAGCTGGCTTTGACTAAAACCCTCTCCCCCTTTATGACTTCTCTTTCTATGTGATATCTCACATCATCTTTTTGAAATCTGACCTGGTTATCCAAATAATTGACTCCATCTTTAAAATAAGGCTTTAACCTTTGGAGTTTGTCAGTAATGATCTTCTGAGAGTCTTGAATGGCAGTCTTAACAACAGTTATTTCTTCTTGGAATACTTTGTCAAATTCTGCTTTAGCAGTAGCAGTAGAAGTTGGCAGGCCAGCAGCAATGTTCTTCATCTCTGTGACAATATCATTGTGAGATGCTGTCAAATTGTCATTCATTCTGAGTTGGTTCTCTAGAACATACCCCTGCTTCAGTGCTATGTCATCTACTTGAGCTTTAATCTTTTCCTGATGTGTAGCTAAGTACACCACTGCATTTCCTCCCTTGTGAAAGCAGTCTGTCATCTCCTTCTTATTAAGATTCATTTCAAATCTTATGGGCTTTATATCCTGGGCTAAATCAAACTGCAATGATTTCTGCCCTTCATCCACATACTTCTCAATGGCCTGCCTGTGCTCATCAAATTTAATTTGCATTGCAACCATTAAAGCACTATAATCAACAGTTGGAGCTGGCAGTGATATAGGCTGTGGAGCAACAGTTTGCAATGCCCTCTTATAACTTTGGCTCCTTCTTTTGAAGACTTGAAACTTCTATTTCTTAGCTCTTGTAGCTTCCTCATCTTCAGAAGCTGAGGTGCTGGCTATGTCTACCCTTTCCTTTGGTAGGTCCTCAACAGCTTGGGGCTTTTCAGTCTCTTGCCTTGCAGGCTCTTCAACAAATACTACTTGCTCCCCCTCAAGTGGAGCATTCTCCCCCTCAGCAGATGCATCTTTGGGATTCTCAAGGTCTACCTGATCTAGATTTAGAAATAAATCTTCCATTGTAAATTCTTGTGGTGATTGGGCAGGAGAAATTCTGTGCTCATCAACCACTGAATCAGATTCTGCTTGAACTACAACAGATGTGTCTTTCATTATAACATCTGGGGCTTGACTATCAGTCTGTTGTTGCTGATAAACATCAGACAAATCAGTATCCTCTATAGGAAAAACTAAAGCATTAAGCTCAGTGATTACCTCTAGAATAGTGGTTGTAGCTTGCTCACTTTCCAGTGGAGTTGGCTCTTCCACAACTAGTGGCTCCCCCTGGATTTGATCCTGGTGTAAGGGGCTAGCTGGTGGTAGCTCCCCCTGCCTTTCAGCTATTACTTCAGTTCCAGTGTCTTCAACATCAGGTGTGAAGACCACTTGTTCTTCACTGTCAGAGCTGCTAGTGGACACTTGAGCCACTGGGGCAGTTTTCCTCTTCTTCTTTTGAGGAGATACTTTCTCAGGAATTATTTTCTCAGGGTTTGGCATCTCCTTAGACAACACCCTGTCCCATCTGGAGAAGATCCTCATATCCATCTTTCTCATATGGTTGATTTTACTGCCTGCAGCTTGACTCATAACCTCTGGTATGCTACCAGCTAGGTATAAACTTAAGATCCTACCCAAATTGGGTTTCTTCAGGCTTTCCTTGATCTTCTCAAAGATCACTACAGACCAGTCAGTTTTCAGATTGAAGATTAACCTAGTCATAATGCTGAACATATGGGCAGATACCCTATCATGCCCTCCTGGCTTACTTAGGACCACTTTGCCTACAATTTCAGAGAGGAATTTCCCCTGACTATTCATTCCTTTTCTATTGAAAACTGATTATACTTTCATCTTAGAATCCAGACCACACTATGTCAATGCATCTCTGGTCCTGGAAGCAGTTATCTCTTCTTCTTCTTCCTTAGTTCTTGGCAACTGAAGTACTTTTCTCAGACTTTTTGGAGAGACCTTTACTTTTTCACCATGGACTCTTGACTTGATCTTGAGTCCAGAGTCGTCTACCTTAGCTCCATTGAGGAATTCTAGTACTTCCTTCTTCCAGATCTTTGTAGGCTCTAAAATAAGAAATTCCAACCCCGAGTCTGCAACTAGGGTTATTACATTCTTGATTTCCTAGTCAGCGTCACCAAACGCGTCGCGCACCAGTTCATACCCTTCGTTGACGTTCTCCTCAAGCTTTGGCGCCATTTAGGGTTTGAAGAATTTGAACTGAGAGAAGAGAGGTGTCGACACACAAGTTTTGGTCTCGAAACTTTTGAAAGCGTGTCGACAGACTAAGGCAAAATCCTATTTATACCTTTCTAGGTTTGAAGATGAAAAGGCGGGCAGCTAACTTAAATTGTGTCGACACTGGCGATAAGTGTCGACACTGACTTATAATGTCTCGACACTTACGTGTCGACACAAGTGTAGTCAACAGATTATATGTGTCGACACTTGTTTATGTGTCGACACCACTGAACTCGACACATAGTCGAGACTTTACTTAGATAATTCTGAGTAAACACTAAGTGTCGACACCACCTTGGATGTGTCGACACCTACTTACCATGTGTCGACACTAATTTTCTGAAGTGTCGACACCAACTTCCTAGATGTGTCGACATTTTTTTCCTGAAGTGTCGACACCTTTATTCTGTGTCGACACAGAGATCTCTGTGTGTCGACACCTTTTGACTTAGTCATTTCTATAAACTTATTCTAAGTTTATCATTCCTAGTTCAATTTTGAACCTATTGAACTTAGTTTCCTCTAAGGGCTTAGTATATATATATCAGCTAGTTGATTATCTGTTCTAACATATTCTAGTAAAATATCTTCTCTTTCTACATGCTCCCTAAGAAAATGATATTTTATTTCAATATGTTTAGTTCTACTATGAGAAACAGGATTATGTGCAATTGATATAGCACTTGTAGAATCACAGAAGAGTGGAGTTCTACTTACCTGAAATCCATAGTCCTCAAGCGGATGTTGTATCCATAGAAGTTGAGCACAGAAACTTCCTGCAGCCACATATTCTGACTCTGCAGTGGAGATAGCCACACTTGTTTGCTTCTTGCTACTCCATGAAATCAGTCTCCCACCTAGGAATTGACAGGTTCCAGTTGTGCTTTTTCTGCCTTCTTTGCATCCTGCAAAGTCTGCATCTGAATAACCTGTTAGTTCAAAATCCCCATTCCTAGGGTACTAGAGGCCTAGATAAGGAGTGCTATTTAGATATCTCAATATTCTTTTGACTGTTGTCAAATGAGACTCTTTAGGGCAGGCTTGATACCTTGCACAGACACATGTAGCATACATGATATCTGGTCTACTTGCAGTCAAATATAGTAGGGAGCCAACTATCCCTCTATACAAGGTTTCATCTGCAGGTTTCCCTGCATCATCCTTGCTAAGAGACATACTTGACCCCATAGGAGTCTTCATGGTACTGGATGAATCCATACCATACTTCCTTATGAGTTCTAGGGTGAACTTGGACTAGCATATGGATAATCCATTCTCAGTCTGTCTTACTTGGAGACCCAAGAAGAACTTTAGCTCTCCCATACTACTCATCTCAAATTGACCTTGCATTAGTTTTGCAAACTTTTTGCAAAGGCTACTTTCAGTAGACCCAAATATAATGTCATCTACATATATTTGGACTAGTATTACTTTGCTTCTGGATTCCCTAAGGAATAGAGTCTTGTCTATTTTCCCCCTTGTGAACTTATTCTCAATGAGGAAACTAGACATGGTTTCATACCAAGCCCTAGGGGCTTGCTTTAACCCATATAAAGCTTTTCTAAGTCTATAGACATGATTAGGTAGAGTTGAATCAACAAAACCTGATGGCTGTTCCACATAGACTTCCTCTTTAAGATTACCATTTAGAAATGCTGACTTGACATCCATTTGGTAAACTTTAAATACTTGAAAGGTTGCATAGGCCAGGAACATCCTTATGGCTTCCAGTCTGGCTACTGGAGCAAAGGTTTGATCAAAGTCAATACCTTCTTCCTGCCTATATCCTTTAGCAACCAATCTTTCTTTGTTCTTAATGATGACTCCTTGTTCATCCATCTTGTTCCTATAGATCCACTTGGTTCCAATTATATTGTGGTCTTTAGGTTTAGGAACAAGTTCCCAGACCTTGCACCTCTTGAACTGATTCAATTCTTCTTGCATTGCCTCAATCCAATGAGGGTCTTGGATGGCTTCTTCAAACTTCTTTGGTTCAACTTGGGATAGAAAACTGGAGTAGATTGCTGCATTCAGATTTCTGCTCCTTGTTTGTATCCCTTGTCTTGGATCACCAATGATTTGTTCTACTGGATGATCTCTAAGATGCCTATTGGCTGGAGGCATCCTGACTTCAGGTTGAACTTCTTCAACTTCATCATCTTACTGTACTCCTTGTACTTCTTCTGTATTTGGTACATGTAGTACTCCCCATGGACAACAGCCACTGTCTTCTACTTGTTGTCTTGCAGTAGATTCTTCTTCTAGAGTGAGCTTGTCCATCTTCTTTGTTATACCTGTGGGGCTGCAAAGACTACTAGACATCTCATTGTTAATAAGTCTAGTTTCATCAAATACTACATGTACAGATTCTTCTACAACTTGAGTAGACAAGTTGTAGACTCTATAAGTCTTACTGTTGTTGCTGTCCCCAACAAAAATTCCCTCTGGGGACTTGGCAGCAAACTTAGTCAAGTAAGACTTTCCATTGTTAAGTATGAAGCACTTACAACCAAAGATCCTGAAGTAGGATATGTTTAGTTTCCTGCCTTTCACAACCTCATAGGAGGTCTTGTTGAGGCTTTTAGTAATGGTAGCCCTATTAATAACATGGCATGTAGTATTAACTGCTTCAGCCCAGAAATATTCTGGTAGTGATGTATCACTTAATAGGGTCCTACCAGCCTCAATCAAGGTCCTATTCTTCCTCTCAGCAACGCCATTTTGCTGAGGTGTTCTAGGTGAAGAAAACTCTTGAAATATCTCAAATTCTTCACATAGTTTTGTCATGCTATCATACTGAAATTCAGTACCATGGTCACTTCTAATCTTGACCACTGTACTGTCTAGTTCATTCTGAATTTGCTTGACAAAGCTATAGAAGACACTAGGTGTTTCAGATTTCTGTCTTAGAAAGAACACCCAGGAAAACCTTGAGTAGTCATCTACAACTACAAAGGTATAGACCTTCCTACCTAGGCTGAGAACTGGCATTGGACCAAAGAGATCCATATGCAAGAGGTATAAGCACCTCACAGCATATTTGTTTTCAATGCTTCTAAAGGTGGATCTAGTCTGCTTTCCCTTTTGACAAGCTGAGCAAATACCATCTTTAATACACTTAACTTGAGGACCATTCCTCACTAACTCTTTGCTAAAGAGTTTGTCAATTGTCTTGTAGTTTAGATGGACTAGCCTCTTGTGCCATTTGACACAATGAGAAACTGTCTCATCAGCTACAAGATATACTGGAGAACCATTGTTCTCTACCATAATGTCTAGACAGTAGACATTTCTTTTTCTATATCCAGTCAAAATGATCTCTTGATCATTTGACCTCCTGATATGACAACCATTTTTGACAAATGAGATGTCATATCCTACATCACTCAATTAACTTATACTAATAAGGTTATGTTTCAAACCTTTAACATAGCCCACTTGAGTAATTGTAATAAAGGAGTTAGATATGTTACCAAAACCCTTGATGATCCCTTTTTCAGAACCACCAAAGGTGACCTTTGGACCATCCTTGATGTGTGTGTAGTCCTTTAGTAAACCCCTTGTTCCAGTCATATGTCTGGAACATCCACTGTCCAAGTACCATATTGGGGCATGGCCACTTGGACTCACCTGCAAAACAGATTAGTGAACCTTAGAACCCAAAGAATTCTTGGGTCCTTGGTACTTGTTAGTTTGCATCCTGACAAAGCTACCTGCAGTCTTTCCTATAGGCAGTTTGCTACTCACTTTGGCACTAGCATTGTGCCAACAGTCCATTGCAAAGTGGCCCACCTTGCCACAGCACCAACACTCAAACTTATTGTACCTTTGCTTAGGTACTGTCTTTGCTGTTTTATCTACAACAGACTTGTTGAGAGTTGGGGCCTTGCCTTTAGACTTGGACTTGGACTGAACAGTCCTTACAGGTCTAGTAAATCCTAGTCCAGCTTTACCTTTGTGAAGAACAAATTCATCAATTAGGGGTAGAACTGACTTAGGTTTAGAAAACCTAGCAACTAAGTCTTTCTCCTTCTGAAGATTAATCTCTAGACTCTTGATTTGATCATTCTTATATGTTATAGTCCCCATCTGAATCACTGTTATGTGCTTCAGTCTGGCTATCTCATTATGCTTTTGATCAAATAACTTCTCAAAATCAGTTGCAGCAGCTTTGAGATTAGCAATTTCCTTTGCCTGACTTTTGGCTAGGGACTTGCTCTTCTTATAAGCTTGCAACAGAACTTTATATTCATCTATCAACTGATGAATATCCTCTTCAGACTCAGATACACTCTCATCATTTGATGATGATGAATCTGATTCTGTACTGGCACAAGAAATTGAACTTAAAGTTGAACTTTGTACCTTACTAGGTCCTGGCTGCTCTAGGAATTTGTCACCTGCTGTCAATTCCATTAGTCCTTGGCACTGACTGTCTTCTTGTTCATATATAGAATTCATAATCTGCATGAACTCTTCTTCTTCTTCCTCAGCAAACAGCCCTATATATGCCTCAGCATCTGACTCAGTTTCTGATGAAGAAATATCTGACAGGCTCTTGTCCTTTTTGGCAACAAAAGACTTTTCCTTCTTGCCCTTGTATTGAGTCCTTTTCTTGTCACTAGACTCCTTCCTTTTTTCTGGACAATCTACAATAACATGACCTTGTCTATTACAGCAATAGCATACTATTTTTGAAAGAGTTGCCTTGCTAAACTTTGTCTTTTTCCTGTCTTTCTTTGAAGGCTTTTTATTCTGATAAAAGTCTTCTTTTCCTTGTGAAGTTGATGGCCTTGTCCTCCACTGTTTCTTCTTTAAGAACTTCTGGAAATGTCTTGTAAAGGCAGCAAAGTCCTCATCACTTTCACTGCTTTCAGACTTTGTACTTGCTGACTCATCTGACTCAGTTTCAGCAACCTTTGGAGGTGGAGTTGGTGACTTACTGCTGTACTTTCTGGGGGCTTCTGTTTTGAAGGCTACTGTCCTTTCTTTGTGTTCACTTCTTGTAGATTTCTCCTCTTCTTTCCTTACCATTAACTGCATTTCATAGGACAGCAGTTTGCCAAATAGTGTTGGTGGAGGAATTTCTCCCAACTTTGCCATTTCCCTAATGGCACGGATCTTGGTGTCCCAATCTTTTGTTAGGGACCTTAGAAACTTATCATTGAGTTCATAATTAATGAACTCTCTACCATAGGACATAAGTTCATTCACAATCCTGTAGAACTTCTTATAGCACTCAGTTATGCTATCAGCCTTACCTTGTCTAAAACTTTCATATTCTTGGTTTAGCAAGGATTTTCTGTCTTGCCTAACTTCTTCAGAACCCTCCATGTACACAATAAGAGTATCCCACATTTCTTTAGCTGTCTTACAGTGTATCAAATTCTGAAAAGTTGCATCATCTATGGCACTCACTATTATGTTCTGAGCCCTCTTATCCATAGTGGCTAGAACAATTTCATCATTTGTCATTTCAGAGAAATCCTTAGGTGTTCTCTGATTTGCATCTAAGACTGACACCTTCATGGGCACATATGGCCCTTCTTTGACTGTGATATAAATCCTAGGGTCTGAGACTTCCATAAAAAGTCTCACCCTTTCCTTCCAGATACCAAAGATCTCTTTTCTACATATGGGTAACTTCATGGATCCCAATTCCTTGTGATTCTCAGTGGAACCCATGGTTCTTGATTTTCTTGATTCTGTAATTGACTTAGACTGAATCTGCCAACAGGATCTACTCAGACAGTTATGTCCTCTTTTGAGTAACCTTGCTTTGATACCACTTGAAAGATATTGTACCTAAACACCTAGAGGGGGTGGGTGAATAGGTGACTTGAATCTTTTTAATTTTTATGCCAGAATACAGAATCTAACACCGAATTCTAGCTACTTTATCACAGCAATCACACAGCTATCACAGAATATCACAGCACACAGTAGACACACAGTTTTATAGTGGTTCCCCAAGGTTTGGGTACATCCACTTTCCCTCTTCGCCTATCTAGCAGTGTACTAGATTCGGCCCAACTTCTCCACTATCTCAGAACCCCAAAATAGGTTCCTACACCTCAGGCCCAAGGCCCTACAACTCAGCTTCTTCACAAAGCCTACACTCAGCCGCCAAGGCCTACACTCAGCCACCAAGGCCTACACTCCGCCACAATAAGCCTACACTCAGAGATTCTAATCTCCTACACTCAGGCTCTCAAGCCCTACACTCAGCCTTTATAATTGCAGGCTTACAAGACTCAGATCCCTAAGGATCCTACAAGATAAAAATGAATACAATAATGTAAACTCAACAACTCAGAGAATAGAGAGATGAGATGTGAGTTTCTTGATGAGTTCTTGGAAGAACTCAGCTGAAATCAATCTGACTTGGCTTTCTTCAAAGCTTCTTGAATGTAGAACTCAATAAGATTGACCTCTTCTGCAGTTGATCCTTGATCTCTGCTACTTAAGATTCAGAATAAATCTGAACCCTTCTTCTCAGTCTGGTTCCAATGACTGATTTCTTGGATGGATCTCTCTCTCTCCAACTTCTTAGATCTTCACTTGACAGCTAGATCTTCTTTGTATAACTTGATGTGTTGATCTTTTAATATCTCAATCAATCCTCTTCTGTAGACAGTATAAGCCTATTTATAGGCCTTCTTCATGGTAACCGGCTGGTTCGGTTCATAACTGAATTCTGACAACTCTGACAGGTGCAGTAGACCGGCTGGAATGGCAGCTGTCAAGTCATCCAGTCAGTTCTTGAAAATTCTGTAACTGTCTAAAAGTGTCGAGACTTTTTGTCTTTAAGTGTCGACACTTATAGACCAAGTGTCGACATAAGTTGTCTAAGTGTCGACACTAGCCTACAAGGTGTCGACACAACTCCTTGTGTTGTAGATTTTATATCTCGACACTACTTCTTCTTCATGTGTCGACACTGATATTGAGTGTCGACACAACACTTTGTTCTTCAGTATTTTGCTAAATTCTTCTAAGTGTCGACACATCTCCTTTGTGTCGACACATCTTCATGTGTTGAATCTGTTAAGTGTCGACACTGCTTCTTGGTGTCGACACATGTCTTCAGTGTTGATACTTGTTGAGTGTCGACACAGCTCCTTGTGTCGACACATTCTTCTTCTGTCGAGACCCTGGCTGAGTGTCGACACATTCCCTTAGTGTCGACACTTGTACTTAGAATATTCTTGAACTTTACTAATCTTTGCTAAGTGTCGACACAGTTCCTTGTGTCGACACTTTCTTCAAGTGTTGAGTCTTCAGCTGAGTGTCGACACATACTTTCTTGTGTCGACACTTTCTTCAAGTGTTGACTCTTCTGCTGTGTGTCGACACATTGCTCTGGGTGTCGACACTTATACTTAGTCTCTGCTAGCTTTTGCTGAGTGTCGACACAGCCTCCAAGTGTCGACACTTTCTGATGTAGACACAGTTTCACTGGGTGTTGACACAACTGCTAAGTGTCGACACTGCTTCACTGCATTTTTCTTCATTGAGTGTCGACACAGCTCCTTGTGTCGACACTTTCTGTATGGTGTCGACTCTGCATCCCAGGTGTCGACACAATGACTCCAAGTGTCGACACTGCTTGTCTGGGTGTCGACACAAGTCTTCTTAAGTGTCGACACTTTCCCTCTGGTTGTCGACACATGGACTTAGAAACTTTTTCTTCTTTCCTGTAAATACTTAGCCTGCACAATTAAACTCAAAATACATCAAATACATTTTGATGTATATCATTAAGTTGGGTGAGGCTTCTTCAAATCAGGTACATTAGAACCAATGTACCCAACATACAACTTGAAGTTCAAGAATGTCTCATTGTTTTGTGACTCTTCTAGTGCAATTGCAATAGCCAACAACCCAGTCTCGCACAGCCGGACAAAGCATATCGAGTTAAGGTATCATTTCATCCGGGAGCATGTAGAGCATGGGGACATAGATCTCCAATATGTTTCCACAGACAGGCAAGTTGTAGATATCTTCACGAAGCCGCTGGACGAGACCAAGTTCTCATTCTTCAAAATGAAACTTGGGATGCTCAACAAAGAAGATTAGAGAAGTTTGGATTTCAAGAAAGCAAAGAAATTAAAGGGTTAGTCAAAATCTGGCATTTCAAAAGTTTTTTTTCTCTCTGACTCGAGATAGTCTTGACCTACTTGAGTAATCAAAGGACCTACTCGAGTAGTCCAGTTAACTTACTCTAGTAGGGCAATTCATGTACAAGTGTAGTACACTTTATCTACTCGAGTCAGTCCATTCTCCCACTCGAGTCATTGCAGATTCTCCTACTCTAGTAACTCCCTATATACTCGAGTACATCATGTATCTCTCGTGTATATGCCTTTTGGCTTTCAAATTTTCCCGTGCCGCCTCTTCTTTGGTTTAAGTTATTTCCTTCTCGATTGATTAGACTTAAACCAAGGGTTTATAAATACAAATTTCAGAAAATCTCTCTACACGAAATCATTTCACTCTCTCGTGTACCCGGCTGCCGCTTCGTCTTCCTTCAAAAAGTTGCAGAGCCGCTTCATCTTCCTCTCCTCCCGTCAAGTAAGGATCATGGCCACCTCCTCCAAGATCGGCGTGGGCTCGGAACTCGTTGCCGCAGGGATTGCTGAACTTTCTGATGATTTCCACAACTTGTTGATTCTTCTAGACACTGAAGGGCTATCCTTCATCCTGCAAGAACCATATTGAATCCTCTTTCCTGCAGTAGCAGAATTCTTCAAACACCTCAAGGTCAAACGAAATGGACAAGTGCTGAAATCCAAAGTAAAAGGTATGAAAATCAAACTCACCAAGACTATCGTCTCTCAACTTCTCAGATTACCGATAGTGGATGAATAAGACGACCTAGATGATGAAGATTCTCACAGAACTTCCCTATTCTTTGGTATTCCGTCTGACGCTCAGTACATCAAACGCTCAGATATGAATGCAGAGGAAAACTTTCTCGTTGATGTCATCGGTAAAATCTTGCTCTGCAAGACTAACTCTATCAGAGATATTCCTCTGTACTTCTTTGACATTATGCAAGCTATAGTTTGCCGCAAGCAGTTCCAATTTGGGTTGCTGATTCTTGACAAAATCAAAGACAGTGCTAAAGCCCCCAATTTTGCAAGGATCATCTCTCTCCTCCTCCATGAGTTAAACCCTCAGCTATTCAACTTCTCCAAAGGGACCCCTCTTCACCACATGAAGAAGGTCTCAATTCAGTCCATTCAGAGATGGGAATTGAAACTGAAAAACACTGCCCAAGCTGCTAAGATTTCAGAAGTTCCAGCTATCAAGGACAGGACTCCATCTCTCTCTCCTCGTCATGTGGCCAGCTCGTCTGGTGCACTAAGTGAGGGGGAGCCTGCTCTACCTCTTTCTCCCAGATTACCTTCATCCCCACAAGAATTCCCCTCTTCTCCTGCCCCAGCTAACTCTCCCCTACCTCAAAAACCACAAACTCCTCCAGCAACTCCTTCAGCTCAGATCCCTCCAGAATCCCTTCTCTCAACAGCTGCTGTTATAGATGCAATGATTGCAGAACTCACTGAAGAAGTGCTGCCTCTTCCTCCTCCTTCTCCACCAAAATCTTCAGCTTCCTCCCCAACTCCAAATCTTGCTTCTCCTCAACCCCAGCCAGAGAGTATACTCATTTCTGATGAGCCCTCTCCTGAGCCAGCTGAGGCCCCTCTCAGAAACTTAGTTTTCTCTATCCCCTATGATACAGAAGACAGGGATGCTATCATTCATACAATAAGGGCTGCAAGCTCTGTGCTTATTGGAGAAATAGCTCCATGGGTAGCTCCTCCTCTTCCTTCTACTCTTCCTACATTTGCTGCTCCTTCAACTGTTGCTGCTACAGACTCTTCCTCCTCAGATTTGATGCAACAAATTGCACTTATTCTTCAATACCAGAGGACTTATTTTGATACTTGCCTAAAGACTGTAACTGATAAGGTGACTGCTCTCGAGACTGAGATGAGCAGAGGATTTGCTGAAATCCAGCATAACACTGACAAGCTCAAGTACCTGTTTCAACTTGGTGGAAAAGCCCTTGACCACACTATAACAAGTGTTGGAGAAGTTATGGAACAAGGTGTCACCCTTGCCAACAATCAGATTGAACTGGACAAGAGAAATGAAGCCAACAAAATGAAGATATGTGAAGAAGTTGGTCTCTTTAAATAAGATGCTATTGGGAGATTATTTGTTAAAGTCAGAAAGTGGGAGGGATTAGTAAAAGAACATCTAGAAAAATCTGCTGCTCTGCAACAGGAACTATGGGAAACTCATGTGCTGAAAATTAAGGCTGATGTGTTAGCAGAGATCCAGAGTGTCAAGTTCCATACTTATGACACTGCTGTTTGGATGCATAATCAAATCCTACCTGAATTTCCTGCAGACCCAAATACCATTCCCCATCACTTTAATCCTCTAGCTGCAGATGTCTCTGCCCTAGCTGCTCCTCTGCAACCTAGCTTCTCTCCAAGGCTAGGAGATTCAGTTGCTCCTCCAGAGTCATATACTCAAGGCTGGGAAGAAGATCCTGCTAATATTTTCCTTGATGCTCCTCTAGAGATCAAAACCTCCAAGAAGAAAAGGAAATATGGTGAAGGTCCTTCTGCTAGCAAGTCTGTTCCTGCTGCTGACAAAAGATCTGCTGCTGCTTATGCTGAAGTCTGGTCTCCCACTCCCAAATCCTTGATTCTGGATACTCTAAAATTGGTAATGGACTATGATGATAACTGGAACCTGCACTATAGCTCATAGGAATGGGAATTATATGAGAAATCCATGACTAAGAGAAGAATTTATGATAGAGAGTATGGGAGGAATAATCTTGCTGCTCCTCCTAGGCCTCCCAGATATTATCCTAAGCCATTCAGCTACCAAAGGAGACAACAAGAGAAATTGGACAGACAACAGCATCAAGGCTGAATTTCAAGGACTTTTGAGAGTGTGAAATGAATGAATGTAGAATTGATAATTTTGGATATTCTTATTTATATATTTCTAAGTTTTTGCTCTCATTATCTTTTTCATAGTTTCTTGCTTACTTGCACACATTTTTCTACTTAGAACTTTTTATGTTTATAATTCACCTTAGTGTAAAGGGTTCTAACTTCAACAAATAGGGGGAGATTGTTCGGAACTATGTCCACATTAACCCAGATTTGATGAAGTCACCCTGGAACTAAGATGAATTAGTTTGTATTTGATGCTTTGTTTGAGTTATGTGATTGCAGGATTCCAATGGGAAGTGTAGACCAATGTCAGTCTACAATGGGTCACCAAACACAGGACCATGCAATGTAATCCCTCATTGTATTACCCAAAGTGTTGACCCATGTGTAGCCTCTCTATTGGGATATACTTCATATTCAAGTACTTGGAATATGTGAATGGAGTTGGATGCTGATCTCACCAAAGAAGAAAGAATTTCCACCTTGAAAATTTTTCTAAGTATTCTACTCGTGTAGGTCATTAACTACTCGAGTGAAATACTTGCTTTATACTCGAGACAAAATTCTCATACTCGAGTAAGTATATCTCCCTCTCGTGAAGTTAAGTCCATATACTCGAGTAGACTGTCACATACTCGAGTAACTTACTTAACTACTCGAGTAGATCATTCTTCTTACTCTAGTTGCACAGATTTCACTCTCCAAGTTTTTTTTCTATGTAAAACACTCGAGTAAGTATATATATACTCGAGTAGTTATAGTTTCTGATTCGTGTAACTGTTTTCTATCTCAAGAGTAAATTTTCCATACTCGAGTAGTATAAGTTATTTACTCGAGTAGTTCACTTACTACTCCAGTAGTTCAAGCTTCATACTCGAGTAAACTAAATTTCTCTTCTCCCTAGTTATTCCAAGTCATTTACTCAAGTAAGTCCTTTTATATACTCGAGTAGACTATATCCTCTCGAGTAGTTCAGTCTGACTACTCGAGTAGCTCATCTTCCAGTGTTCAGAAATTTCTCCAAGTCCTATCACTCGAGTAGTTCATCAAACCACTCGAGTAGTTTTTCTCACCCACTCGAGTAGTACAACTTGTACGCGAGTAGTTCAACTCCACTTCCCGTAAAACTTTTCTGTATACTCGAGTAGATCTTCTAAGTACTCGAGTAAGTTGATTATATGTAATTGAGTAGTTGTTTTCTAGCTACTCGAGTAGTCATGAGTTATATATTCGGGTTAGTTCCCTCTATCCACTCGAGTAATTTTATACCTACTTGAGTAGTCGTTTCTTCACTCGTGTATATCACTTCGTTTTCTCTGAAATTTCGCTAAGTCCAGATTTGATAGATTTTCAAATTCCGTGACATGATTGGTCCACGTGTATATCATTAAGACTAATTATGACCGTTATTCAACATATTATATAAGGTCCTGTCTAATCGACAAATCCTAACAAGAATAACAAACTTTCAAGATCAAATATTATTGAGATTTTTCTGCAGCCGTTTTCTCTCTCCAAGTCGTTGTTTCCTCTCTCTCTCTATTCACGAAAAGAAAGCCGCCGCCGCCGCGGTTTTTATCCGGCTAGGGTTTCGATTTTCAGAGGAATCAGACTGAAGAAGTTTTACAGATCGAGATCATTTCTCAACTGCTCTTCCTCTTCCCGATCGTGTAAGACAAAGAAGATTCCAGATCTGTTGCCGAGATTTTCTTCATCTTTCTGAAAGTGCCACAAAGCTCACAAGAAGAAGATCCTGGTTTCTTGCTTGCAGATCTGACAGAGAAATCATTGTTTGTATTTTCTTAAACAATTTTTCATTCTTGTAGGAGAAGTTTTCTCCGAGTGTAGGAGTTTTCAACTCCGAGTTTGTAGGATGTTTTGCCTTCCGAGTTGTAGATCCAGTTGGTTGGATTGAGATTGTAGGAACTTTGTTCTGAGGGTAGGATTGATTTTCAATCCGAGATAGTGGAGTAGCCGAGTCTAGTATATCGCTAGATCGGTGAGGGATAGTGGATGTACCCAAGATCGGGGAACCATTATAAATCTTGTCTCGTCTGTAATAATTTGGTAGATAGATCTGTGCTTTGTTCTGAGATTTTTTATTCCGCAAAAGACGCACAACTCACCTATTCACCCCCCTCTAGGTGATTTAGGTTGACAACTATTATCTTTCAGGAGGGCCTTAGGCAGTGGCCAGAAAGACCAAATGCTTACGAGAGATTGTCGTCCCGGGGACGGTGGTGAGTCTGCGGGCTTAGACCGTGATCACCGAGAATGTGCCCTGAGAGCACGGGGCGTGTGGTCGTGCGTGCCAATGCCTGTGATGCAATGTATTTATATACTGCTTGGTTATGCTAATAAAGTGCAGGGAAGGAACATCACCGCCCCGAATTGGGGGCGGGATCGTTATAATTTGGTCAGCATGGATGACCGTTGCTTTGATTTGCCATCATTGCGGTGGATTGTGCTTGCAGGTGCTGCTGGACTAAGCGGTCAATAGCGGGCTAAATCCCAAGTTGCTATGCCGGCCCTCGAAGGCCTAATGGTTGGATGTTTTCTTTATTCATGTATGGCCGGCCTGCGTGCCGAGGTTTGAAAACATGTAATTTTGAAGGAAACAATTTGTAAGTCCTTAAGGCCAGTACTTGTGTATTTGTACGTCATTCCATTGGGATTGTTTAGTGGGCATTTATGCTATTTGTGATGGGTTCTTTTACTTGCAACTTTTAAAACTGCTTCCTCTAGAATGACTCTGTGTAGGACGTTGAAATGGTTGGATGGTTTCAATTGAGTAACCACCCGGTCTGTCTGTGGTATATGACGTCGGACCCCGGCTGGACCTACTGCTATATGCTATGCGACGGATAGGGGGTGTTACACAGGGACATTCCACCCAAGGGTGGCACACAGAGGCAACGGTCAGCATTCAGCTGACCAAATTATAATGACCCTACCCCTTTCTCGGGGCAGCGGTAATCTTCCCTGCAGGCATAGTATATCACAAGCATGGCTATATGGTGTAGGGGTGTACGTGACACGGACGTGCTTACGCTAACGGAAGCTTACCCAACACAGAACATAAAAAATAAAGAGAGTGCTCGGACCAAAAGCGAACGTAAAAGGGGTCGGTTGGCTCTCTAAAATTCGGGACTCGATACCACGTCCTTAGGACCTAACTCTCCAACAAGCACACAACTCGCTCTTAGCCGAACTCGATACCACGTCCTTAGGACCTACCTCTCCAACAAGAACACGCCTCACCGCACCTACACAAGCATCTATTCTTTTCACTATAAGCCGTCAATCGCAGCAATAATATATTTAGGAGCGGCGGTAAACGATAAAGAGCGATCAAGATCAAGTTGAGATTAACTCCCTTGTTAGCACAAAGTGTGCCCAAACTTGGAGAACAAGTCAAGGCTAGGCCTAGTTTGTTCTCCAACGGATCTTCCTAATCCGGATAACAAGAGGGTCAATAACAACGTTTCGATTCAGATTTTTGCAAGCGGAAAACACTTTAAAATCGCAGAAAAGACGGTTGTATAACCTCCACAAAATCTCACAGCAAGAAACACAAAGAAAGGGAAGAGATTACCCAACCAAGAAGATGACCACACAAGATTTGTGGGAGAATCACTCTCTCCACGGTTCTACCAGTTTCACACTGAATGGGGCTGCTTCCTTCTTCCACGGAGTCGCACCGATAGAAGCCACGCCGGAGTCACACCGATCGGGGATGGAGGAGGCAAGGTTTGGCTTCACACCAAGCGGGGGCGGCTATTGGATTCTCTCCATAGTGGCTGAAATTCCTCAAGGGGGGGGTTAGGTTTTATTTTTCCAATCCTTTAACTCCTCGTAATAGCCTCCTTTAAATAGGAGTTACAAAAGAGATCCAACCGTCCATGATGGAGATGAAATCTCATCCATCCGGGCGGTTAAATACACACCAAATGTTTAGTAGCACACCAACATGAAAATAAAAATTAATACAAGCCATATTTTAAAAGCAATTAAAATAAAACTAAGTAAAACCTTTAAGCTAGCTTTGTGCGTCGCGGACGGAGGTTGTATCGCAGCTTTCCGTTAGCGTCCGTGGCGTTGTCATGACGTCGCAAATCTTTAAATTGTTGCGCCGCGGCAACCGGGTCATCATCAAGAAGTGTTGGAGGGGCCGCGCCATCAATCCTCCCCCACTCAAAATCGCGCATCTCTGAGGCGTGGTCGGAGAGAAAACGGCGGAGAAGCTCGACATCCAAACATTGAAGCTCAGTCGCGAGTACCCATGAGTCGTCCGAAGGTGGGCGGTCACGCCAACGGATGAGGAAGCGGTAGGTAGCACCATCTGGAGTAGCAAGTGGTTCAGCAGCTAGTATCATATCTGGATGGAGAAACGTCTTGGGAAACCTGGGAAACATGTCAGCAGTAGGAATAAATGAAGGCAACGTACCATCCGATGTTATACCTGCGGGGACCGAAGGAGAGAGATCATCCGAACTACCACTCCCAAACCCATTAGAAATTTTAGTGGAGGGAGAAGACGACAAAGAAACCAACTCTTGTGGAGGCGCAACAAACAGCGCCAAATCCGAGACATTAAAAATAGTGGAGATACCCCATTCAGCAGGCAAATCCAATACGAAAGCGTTGTCACCTAGCTTCTTTATAATCCGAAAAGGACCGACACGCTTTGGATCTAACTTTTTAACGGTGCCAGTTGGCATTCGTTCGGGAACTAACCGTACTAAAACAAGATCGCCGACCTTAAAGTGTGACACCTTCCTATGTAGATTAGCGTGCGCTTGATAAGACTCATATTGAGCGGTCAAGGTAGCTCGTATACGTGCATGTAAGTCGTGAATATGTTGGGCGAAGGATTGTGCAAACTGACTTGTTTTGTATGTGGGAGGTAAGGGGACCAAGTCAACTGGCACAGGGGCCTTATACCCGTGAACAATTTCATTCTGATACATACCCGTGGACCGATTTTTAGAATTATTGTAAGCCAGTTGTACATGTGGAAGAAGTAAATCCCAAGTGCCTTTAAGATCGCTCACCAGACATCTAAGAAGATTTCCTAGGCTCCGGTTGACTACTTTCGTCTGGCCATCATTTTGTGGATGATAAGCCGCGGAGAATAATAATTTTGTTCCCATAAGAACCCACAAGGTTTTCCAAAAGTAGCTAGTGAACTTGACATCCCTATCCGAGACAATAGTCTTCGGAACTCCACGGTGACTAACGACGTCCTTAAAATACAGTTTCGCAATGTGAGAAGCGTCGTTGATCTTACTACATGGGAGGAAGTACGCCATCTTGGAGAACCGATCCACTAAAACGAGTATAGAGTCATGACGTCGAAGGGTGGGGGGAAGGCCTAATACGAAGTCCATGCTCACGTCTTCCCACGGAACGGATGGAATAGGTAGAGGGGTGTATAAACCTACATTGGACTTAGTACCCTTTGAAACTTGACACGTACGGCAACTGCTCACTACTTTCCCAACCATCGCCTTCAGTTTATGCCAAAAGAATTTCTCCTCTACAAGCGTAATCGTTTTGTCTCTTACAAAGTGACCACTCAAGCCACCACTATATAACTCCCAAATGATGTGGAGTCGCAAAGAGGAGTGAGGGATATACAATTTTCCGTGTTTGAATAAATATTCGTCTCTAAGTGAAAAGGCTGCGATGGTCGCGGGAGAACTATCCTGGGCAGATAAGTATGGCTCCTGAAAATCAGGGCATGTGGCGTATTCATCCTTTATGCGCTCGAACCCTACCACGTGGACTTGCATGGAGGAAAGTAAGAGGGTGAGGCGACTGAGTGCATCGGCAACTCGATTGTCGGACCCCTTAAGGTGTTTGAGAGTAAATGTGTATTCTTGCAAGAAGGATACCCATTTAGCGTGGCGCAGGCTGATTTTGTGCTGACCATTGATGAATCGTAACGCTTCATGATTAGAGAGGATCACGAACTCCTTATGAAGGATATAGTGCCTCCAATGATGCAAACATCTAATGACCCTGTAAAACTCCCTATCGTAATTGGAATAATTTAATTTAGCACTCGCTAACTTCTCACTAAAATAACTAACCGGGTGACCCTCTTGACTCCAGACGCCTCCACTCCCTACGCCAGATGCATCACAAGTAAGCTCGAAGACCTTGGTGAAGTCTGGGAGACGTAACACCGGTGCTTCGGTCATAAGCTCCTTAATACGATGGAATGCAAACGTGGCGGATTTGGACCATGTGAATTCGCCTTTCTTCATGTAGTCCGTAATGGGTGCCATAATACTACTAAAATTGCGTATGAAACGACGATAAAAGGTAGCTAACCCGTGGAAACTACGCACCTCACGAAGGCTAGTGGGCTCGGGCCAGTCTCTAATCACTTGAACCTTTCCTGGGTCAACACGAATTCCTTCAGAGCCAACTATGTAACCTAAGAATTCAACCTCTGAAACATAAAACGTGCATTTCTTAAGATTTAGATATAAGGTTTCAGTCCTTAAGGTGGAGAGGACTACTTTGATGTGGGAGAGGTGTTCGGCGGGGGAGGTACTAAAGACTAGGATGTTATCGAAATATACTACAACAAACTTCCCCATATATGGCCTAAAGATGTGCGTCATCATCCGGGAGAAGGTGCTGGGGGCATTGGATAACCCAAAGGGCATCACAAGCCATTCATACAACCCGTCCTTAGACTTGAACGTCGTCTTCCACTCATCCCCCTCTCGGATCCTAATCTGGTGGTAACCACTCCGTAAGTCCAATTTTGAGAAGATAGTGGCACCCGATAGGACATCCAAAAGATCATCTAGTCGCGGAATTGGAAACCTATATTTTATAGTAATTTTGTTGAGAGCGCGGCTATCAACACACATGCGCCAGGTGCCATCCTTCTTAGGGGCAATAAGAGAGGGGACAGCACATGGGCTCATACTCGTCCTAATAAATCCCTTATTTATCAAATCCTCTATTTGGGTTTGTAACTCCGTGTGGGTAGTAGGATTAAGCCTATAGTGTGGTTGATTGGGTAAGGACGATCCGGGGATAAGGTCTATTGCGTGTTGTATATCTCTAAGCGGTGGTAACGACGAAGGCAACTCTTCCGGGTATACATCCCTAAACTCATCCAACAATACCCGTAGCTCTCGGGGTAAATCTTCCAACACGCCACTATCAGTCTTTTCACTCAGGAGAACGAGAGCGTACATTATACCCCCAATGAAGGGATCCTTCACAAATTCCTTCCTACCAACTAAACTCAAGGCTTTCCTCTCTACTGGGACGGTGGTATCCTTAGCCAACACTACCTGCTCTTTTGGCACAGTCGGTCTCAAGGTGATGATCTTGCCATTGAATTTGAACTCATAAGTGTTTGCACGACCATAGTGCGTCACATCACAGTCGTATAGCCAAGGGCGGCCTAATAACACATGACAAACGTCCATCGGTAGGATGTCGCACCAAACCTCATCCGTGTAGGATTTGAAAGACAGGGGGACTAGGCATCGTTGGGTAACCTTAATAGTAACCTTACTAATCCAAGCGACCTGGTAGGGGGTCGGGTGCGGCTCGACAGTCAAGGACATACGCTTAACAGCGTTCTCAAAAACAGCGTTTACACAACTACCACCATCGATAACTAATTTGCAAAGTTTTTCTCCACTCTTAAAGATCAAGGAAAATATGCTCGTCCTCTTCCAGTCGTCTATGGGACGAGGAGTGGTCATAATGCAGCGCATCACCATGAGGCGGTGATCGTCCTCCAAGTCACTAGGGACTCCTTCGGGGTCGCTCTCCTCTTCGGCCTCATAGACATAATCGTCAGGGTCTGTAGCGGACTCTAACAAGGCTATGTCCTTAGTCTTGGTGGGGCATTCGTAGGCATAGTGGCCTTGAATGCCGCATGAGTAACAAGTGGTGTTAGCCTTGCTAACCTTTCCAACGGGGATACGCTCACTAGCGGGGTTCTTGGTATTTCTAGCGTTAATCACTACGGATTTCAACTCAGAGGATCTAAATTTTCCCTTATCAGGAAATGTGGAAGAAGATGCCCCAGTGGTGGACTTATTCTTCGTATTAGAATAACGGGAGTGAGCCTTATATGCTAGGTGCTTTTCAATGTCCAAGGCGGCATTGAAAGTCGTATTCAAGTCTGTGTGACCGTAACGCAAGAGTTACCGCTGAATGTCGGGGTGAAGTCCCTTTCGAAATCTAGATAAAGTGACTTCGGGGAGCTCTCGAAGGTCACATCGTACCATACGGTCCTTAAGTTCTCCCATATATTCAGCAACAGACATTGAGCCTTGCCGAAGGGTGGCAAGCTCATCGAACATTTGCGTCCGATGGTACGCGGGAACGTACTGATCGGTCAGCAGGTTCTTCATCACAGACCAACCAATGAGTGGGACCCCGTGCCCAGCTCCTAACCTACGTTCTTCATTCAGCCAATAAGTTTTGGCACGTCCCGTTAATTTCATCCTGGCAACTTGAACCTTTTGGGGGTCCGTGAGGTTGTGCCATTCGAAATAGCACTCCCTGTCTATAGCCCAATGGAGGAAGATCTGGGGATCTCCCATGCCATCATAGGTGGGGGCATTTATCTTGATGGCCCTCGCGATATCAAATCCTCGCTCGGGGCGGGGTTCTAGAGGGGACACACGGGGAGAGTTTCCCTCAGAATCCGAGTCAAAGTTCGGTTGGTGCCGGTTGGGCTGCCCAACATTAACGGGAGGTGGGGGTGGCCTTTCCTGATTTTGTAGGATCTGGGCTAAGACGTTCCTAAGCTCATCCATTTCGGCACGAAGACCCGCTATAGCCTCGGTGTTGGGATCACCATGCTCGTTCGCAGCCATCCTAGACGTAGACTGGGTTATGTACTCCGTTCCTAGCCTAGTGCGCATTCAGGTTTGGGAGACCCCGGGCAAGATGAATTTTCCTAGGGTTAAAGCTATACTGGAAATGGAATATTTTTAGATATTCCCGATGGGAGTAAGGCGTAGATCATTAAAAAAAATTGTTTTTCAGATTTCGCAGAAAATTACAGATTTTAGCCCGCTATTGGCGGACCACAAAAGTTTTTTTTTATTTTTTTTTTCTAAGATTAGATGGACCGACAAGGAACGCAGCGAGGATGTTTGCAATGTACAAGTTGAAACAACCTCGCTTTGATACCAAATTGGTGTAGGGGTGTACGTGACACGGACGTGCTTACGCTAACGGAAGCTTACCCAACACAGAACATAAAAAATAAAGAGAGTGCTCGGACCAAAAGCGAACGTAAAAGGGGTCGGTTGGCTCTCTAAAATTCGGGACTCGATACCACATCCTTAGGACCTAACTCTCCAACAAGCACACAACTCGCTCTTAGCCGGACTCGATACCACGTTCTTAGGACCTACCTCTCCAACAAGCACACGCCTCACCGCACCTACACAAGCATCTATTCTTTTCACTATAAGCCGTCAATCCCAGCAATAATATATTTAGGAGCGGCGGTAAACGATAAAGAGCGATCAAGATCAAGTTGAGATTAACTCTCTTGTTAGCACAAAGTGTGCCCAAACTTGGAGAACAAGTCAAGGCTAGGCCTAGTTTGTTCTCCAACGGATCTTCCTAATCCGGATAATAAGAGGGTGAATAACAACGTTTCGATTCAGATTTTTGCAAACGGAAAACACTTTAAAATCGCAGAAAAGACGGTTGTATAACCTCCACAAAATCTCACAACAAGAAACACAAAGAAAGGGAAGAGATTACCCAACCAAGAAGATGATCACACAAGATTTGTGGGAGAATCACTCTCTCCACGGTTCCACCGGTTTCACACTGAATGGGGCTGCTTCCTTCTTCCACGGAGTCGCACCGATAGAAGCCACGTCGGAGTCGCACCGATCGGGGATGGAGGAGGCAAGGTTTGGCTTCACACCAAGGGGGGCGGCTATTGGATTCTCTCCATGGTAGCCGAAATTCCTCAAGGGGGGTTTAGGTTTTCTTTTTCCAATCCTTTAACTCCTCATAATAGCCTCCTTTAAATAGGAGTTACAAAAGAGATCCAACCGTCCATGATGGAGATGAAATCTCATCCATCCGGGCGGTTAAATACACACCAAATGTTTAGTAGCACACCAACATGAAAATAAAAATTAATACAAGTTATATTTTTAAAAGCAATTAAAATAAAACTAAGTGAAACTTTTAAGCAAGTTTTGCGCGCCGCGGACGGAGGTTGTATCGCAGCTTTCCGTTAGCGTCTGTGGCGTTGTCATGACTTCGAAAATCTTTAAATTATTGCGCCGCGGCAACCGGGTCATCATCAGGAAGTGTTGGAGGGGCCGCGCCATCACTATATGTCTCATATAATGTGCTTTCACGCACACAAGCCATCACAACCGTCAGCCAACCGGTCCAACGGTCCGTGCACTCAGGGCACATTCTTAGTGTAATGGCAAATCCGTTGCCCACCACCGTATCAGGGTCACAGCCCAACAGCAACTCACTTGAGCATTCACTCCATGGCGTGCAGCCGGAGTTTTATAGTCTTAGTGAACCGGGATTGGCCCGTAGCCCCCCATTGTATTACGACACGTAGGCCTAAGACTCTTGCTATGCGCTCCAACAGACCGCACCTTCTGGTCTCACGTCGAATGGGCATAACACAGTTCGGATCCTCCACCCCCCCCCCCTGTCACAACCCGCATTTCCTCAACGAGTACCTCGTATCAGAGCAAGAGGAACTACGGGTTATGATGCCACGTCGTGCAGGGGATAACTGCACACGTTCAGGCAACCCTTGACGCTTACTTTGTGAATTCAAGTTCAACAGTTTTATGTAATAAAATTAGTTCATTTGCTGGCTGTATCCCTCGGCCTTAGGTATCAAAACACATTATTACGCGGCGGAAATCCTTGGTTTATTTATAATGAGCTCCTATATGCAACCTATAGTGATATTATTATAAGAAATTCTCTTTGTCTACGTTATGTAAAAATACGTTTTAATTGATGAAAACATGTATGCATGAGCTACAATAATAGTTTTGGTAACTTCAAAATACCTAATGCAACCTACCAGAAAACCATCCCAAAAGCAAGTACATTCCATACAAAGGAGTTACATTAGCAGTAGTTCATATTTACATAAAAGAAAATCCACCAAATGGGCGCCAACAAGCTGACACGAACCCATTGGGGCATATATATGTCTGTACAACAAAAGAAGAACTACCTCGCTTTGAATGCTCGGTTAGCTCCCAAGAAACGCCTCCAACCAACCTAGCCGCTCAACCGGCTACAACCTGCACCTGAGGCATTCAAGAAAGAATACCTCAGCAATCAACCAAACCATACAAAAGAGAATATAAATTTCATAATGGATCAAGAAGGGGCTTACCGACCCCATAGCAATGCTTAAGTCAAGAGTGCACAAAACAAGTGCGTACATGTAGAAAACAATGTCATTCCAAAGGATCAACCGCACCAAGTGCGTACTAGTTCTTCAAGTCCTGCTCAAATCGCAGAAACAAAAGGCAAAACACATGCCTATTCCACCATTCATAGAACAAGAACCTACTAGCCAAGTGAAGCATAAGCAGCGGTTAAGTTCAATTTCACAAGGGTCTTATCGGTGGCGGCCCTAAAGTGGAACGCACCAAACAAAACCAGCCCAAATCGGGGCCAAAGTGGTCTCTCTAACCACAAAAACAAAACAGTCGGAAACAAATAACGTCCGAACACATACCGCCAAAAGCCCTGGAGAATCCTGGCAAGAATCACCATACACACTTCCTAGCTGACCATCGTCCTTGACAAAATCCAAGCGCTTCCCTCTGCACTGGATGACGGCATCATAGCGGGCTAACCAGTCCATACCCAGAATGACGTCGAAATCTTCCAAATCGATTACCTTGCAATCCACCCTTGCTATAAAATCTCCCAACAAAATGGGACAATCAAGAAGACCCCAGTCAGCCACCACAGAAGCGCCAGAAGGAAATTTCACCAAAAACGCATTCCCCACTCGCTCTGGTGTCAAATGATACCGATCTAGAAAAGTTTGCGCTACAAATGAATGGGTCGCGCCAGAATCAAAGAGAACACGCGCCCAACAGTTCTTGACCTTAAAGTTGCCTATAAGGTATATATGTTACGCTAAGAACTACACATACTAGGCATACACAAAACGAGAACCAGAGGACTGAATTGAACCTGAGATAACCTGCGGTGATGTATGCGCTTCCTCTGCAGAGACCACATTCAACTTCCCTTTGCCTTTGTCCACGCGCGGAGGCGGAGGCAAAGCCTGGAGTGGTGCGGGTTGCAACACAGCTTGAACCTGTGGGCACCTTGCACGAAGATGTCCTGGTCTGCCACACTGAAAGCATACCTTATCTTTGGCCCAACAGCGGCTCACATCATGACCTCTTCTCCCACAAAATGTACACTCCAAGTCTCTGGTTGGCGCACCCTGAATGGCGTGCACCTGCTCCTTCTTTTGCATCCCCAACCGCTTGAAACATGTCTCAAAGGGGTGACCAGCTCGGCCATAGAAGCTACATGTCTCCTTGTTTCTCTTCCTTACGTCTGCATCTTGGGAGCTTTTCCCTCCCACCAGCTTCCTCTTATCCTTCCTCATCAGTTGTCCTCTTTGTTTTGCAGTTTCGATCGCTTCCACCTTCAACGCAGCCTCAACCACAGCAGTGTAACTCGTCGCTCCATAAGCACTTGCGAACTGCTGTACGTCGCTGCGGAGTCCGCCCAAAAACTGCTTGACGCGATCAGCTTCTGTCGTCACCAAGCTCGGTGCAAACTGGCTTAACTTGCTAAACGCGATTTCATACTCACTCACTGTGAGTTTCCTTTGCTTCAAATACAAAAAGTCATTCATCAGGCGGTCCCTTTCCACTGCCGGTAGAAACTTGCGTCGTACCATTTCTTTAAACACTTCCCACGAACAGCCCGCCCCTAGTCCTTCCTTTTCTCGTAACCACCATCCTTTCGCCAATCCTTTAAGTTGATAGGCAGCAAGCATCACCTTTTGGTCCTCAGTCACACCAGCATACACAAACATTTCTTCTAACGTGATCACCCAGTCATCCAAGATTACGAAGTCTGCTTTTCCGTCATACGTCGGTGGTCCAAGGCGTTGAAACTGCGAGATAAACGTCATCGCAGGAGGAACCACAACTGGGGGTGTCACTGCCACTGAAGGAGTCGAACTAGTGGGGCCTCTCACCGTCTCTTGTCCTCTTGGTGCCAGCCCAGACATAGCGGATGACATAGCTTGAAGCTGGGACTGCACTTCCTGCACCTGCCTCGTCAAAGCCTCATTACTTTGGCGAAGACTATCTATCAGCGCATTATTCTGCGCTCCCGAAGACTCACCCTCGGATTGGGGAGTTTGCCTTGTCACTGGACGCTTCGACATCCTAGAAACACGTTCACTCTTGTCAATCTCAAACCCAACAAACCACACAACGGCTATGTACAGACCATACATATAAAAATATGAACATCAACTGCTAACTTGCTTTGGGAGTTTGAGAATGATGGTATGCCTAACCTCAAGATGACTCACCGTCATCCCACTAATTTGTGCCTAACCGATGGATGCATGACTTGATTTGACCCAAAACCATGAGTGTACAGGTGTCATCATGTAAGTCTTAGCTTGGCACGTTGTGCTCATGCAATGTTATGTTATGCGTGCTGTGTTATGCATTCTAGAAAAGGCCTTAATGCATGCCATGAGCGGTCGTACGCATCACAATGCTATGCATCCCATACTACATAGCATTGCATGCAATGAAGAAAAGAAAACGTGCTAGTCGCATCCATGTGGTGAGGTTATGCATCCCATACTACATAACCCTCACATGTTGCCCCTATGGTGGATCCATATACAACCACATATTATGCATCCCATACTACATAATATGCCCCGTATACTTCTGTTCATGCCATGAGTGTAGTGTACGTGCTTCGGCCAAGACATACTGATGGCACCTCGGTGTGTGTATGAAATGATGCTTACACTCACAAAACAAAAAGGAAAGTTTGCCCGACCAAATGTCAAGCAAACCTGGCTCTGATACCAACTGTCACAACCCGCATTTCCTCAACGAGTACCTCGTATCAGAGCAAGAGGAACTACGGGTTATGATGCCACGTCGTGCAGGGGATAACTGCACACGTTCAGGCAACCCTTGACGCTTACTTTGTGAATTCAAGTTCAACAGTTTTATGTAAGAAAATTAGTTCATTTGCTGGCCGTATCCCTCGGCCTTAGGTATCAAAACACATTGTTACGCGGCAGAAATCCTTGGTTTATTTATAATGAGCTCCTATATGCAACCTATAGTGATATTATTATAAGAAATTCTCTTTGTCTACGTTATGTAAAAATACGTTTTAATTGATGAAAACATGTATGCATGAGCTACAATAATAGTTTTGGTAACTTCAAAATACCTAATGCAACCTACCAGAAAACCATCCCAAAAGCAAGTACATTCCATACAAAGGAGTTACATTAGCAGTAGTTCATATTTACATAAAAGAAAATCCACCAAATGGGCGCCAACAAGCTGACACGAACCCATTGGGGCATATATATGTCTGTACAACAAAAGAAGAACTACCTCGCTTTGAATGCTCGGTTAGCTCCCAAGAAACGCCTCCAACCAACCTAGCCGCTCAACCGGCTACAACCTGCACCTGAGGCATTCAAGAAAGAATACCTCAGCAATCAACCAAACCATACAAAAGAGAATATAAATTTCATAATGGATCAAGAAGGGGCTTACCGACCCCATAGCAATGCTTAAGTCAAGAGTGCACAAAACAAGTGCGTACATGTAGAAAACAATGTCATTCCAAAGGATCAACCGCACCAAGTGCGTACTAGTTCTTCAAGTCCTGCTCAAATCGCAGAAACAAAAGGCAAAACACATGCCTATTCCACCATTCATAGAACAAGAACCTACTAGCCAAGTGAAGCATAAGTAGCGGTTAAGTTCAATTTCACAAGGGTCTTATCGGTGGCGGCCCTAAAGTGGAACGCACCAAACAAAACCAGCCCAAATCGGGGCCAAAGTGGTCTCTCTAACCACAAAAACAAAACCCGGTGGCCACAGGCTGAAACCACACCACCCCTTGCAAAATCCTCACACAAACGCTCCCGCCATGCTTCACGAATTTGCCTCGCAAAACACCCCATAACCCAAGGTAACACGTTTCCTTTCATCGTCCTCACACATAACTCCCAATTGCCAACGTAGAGTGTGAGAAATACATAATCACATGCTTTGTATCAAAAGAGAACTACATGATAGGATTTGATTAACATGAGTACATAGACCACATATTTGGAACACAAGCATATGTTGTTTTAATCAAGGAAAAATCACCTCAAGATGGGTACATGTATAGAACAAATTAGCTACCTGAATTAAGTTAGCATAGGCAAATTGATAATTACATGAATCACAAACCTAAACATAGGGAATTTAACCTAGGGAATTTAACCTAGGGAATTAGCTAATGTTATATGGAATTAACATAGGTAATTTAGCATAGGACATGGGCAAGGTCATCATTTGGATTGATCATAATGTGAAAAGTAGCAAGGTCATAATTTTGGAGTGATCATAAGTTGGAAATTAGCAAGGTCACACATAATTAGCAAGGTCATAATTAGCAAGGTCATACGAATTCAACAAGAGGATTGATCATAAGAATTCAACATAAGATCTAAAGCTAGGAAAAAAAATAGAGAATTGAATCAAGTACGAAGATTGGCAAGGGTGGAGGACACCGCTTGCCTGAACCGAGGCGATGCCGCGACGGCTGGTTCTCTTTTTCCTGGCCTTGCTTGCTCCCTTGCTCCCTTGCTTTCTCTTGGAGAATGAAGAAGAAGAAGAAGAAGATGAAGAGGACGAAGCTGAAGCTTAATGGGTTCTGTTTCGGCTTATATCCTCCAGAACCGAGCTGAACCGTTCGATGCAGGATCAAGGAAATGAACGGCACAAAAAAAATGGAAAAAGTCGATTTTCGGGCCGGTCACGCCCTGTGTCACGCCCGTGACACAGGGCGTGTACCATAAGCGGCGCCGAAAGGCGGCAATTCCATGTTTATCCAGACGGTACACGGCCGGGGTACACGCCCGTGACGGTCGGTCACGCCCGTGACCTAGGGCGTGTAACCCGTGTCTCGACACCTCGTCGACAGAAAGTGTCGACACTCGACCCAGCCTGACACGCCCTGTGACACGCCCGTGTCACAGGCCGTGTCCCCTCTCTCGACGACTCGACACTCGATACTCGACGCTCGATACTCGCCGATCGACACTCGACACTCGACGAAGCGGGACACGGCCCGTGACACGCCCGTGTTAGGGGGCGTGTACCCCATTCGTCGAGCTCAACTCGACGCAAGAAAAATTCGTCGAGTCCAGGAGGTCACGCCCAGGTCACGGCCTGGGTCACGCCCGTGACAGGGGGCGTGTAGCACAAAAACGACCATTTTCCCCTTTTGTGAAAAATGTTCCTGGGACGTCCTAGACCACTTTTGCCTTAAGCACTTTTTACCCTTTTTGTTTCCTGAACCAGCAACTTATTTTGAGCAACATTCCCCGGGCGCGAAAACATGCAGGCATTCCCTAAGAAGCCTCACCGAGTCCCTTATTTGGACTACGGTTTGCTGGGGAATCGTGCAACTCAGCAACCAAAAAGAACCACTCGCAAGCCCGCAGGAAAAACCATGCTCAAAGTACAATGAAAGCCCACGTAACGCCCATCATGCGTACGTCATAAAAATCCGGGGCGTTACACCCCCCCCCCCCCCCCCCCCCCCCCCGTTGCTCAAATCGTCGTGCCATCACCGAGTACGGCGTACTCGCGGCTACAAAAGGCGAGGGTCGGTCTCACCAATCCTGTTCTGGCATTCAAGCCTGGGTATTTCTCTTACACCCATTCATCGCACAACATTAGCGGGTTTTCCTGGGCAAGCCAGTACTTCCTGCTACTCTCTTCGCAGGTGGACACCACAAATATCACAAATATCAGGGGCATTTCCTAGCTATCATGCCAGTACTTCTTGTTACTCTCTTCACAGGTGGACTCCCTATGAACATTAAGCATTACAAAGGTTACTTCCTGGAATTCCAATCCAGTACTTCCTGCTACTTTATTTCACAGGTCGAACCCCATAGCACAAGCAGCACAAGAATTCTACGTGTATTTTCCTGGACTACCACTCCAGTACTTCCTGCTACTTCCTTTCACAGGTCCAACCCGTTGACTCCTAAACTACGCGTTTAGCACGGAGTCTTCTCTGGTTCGTATGCAATATCACCAATCCATACCAACCTGTCCGAATGGGCTTCACACAGCATGCCTATTCCGTACTCCATTTCCGGATCTATATGCCAACAAAAGGGGATTCCATGAATCAACCCAAAGATTCCCAAAATCAGCCACCTTTTGGTGGGGGAATCACATACATATGCCAAAAAGGATGCATTCACATGGCTAGGAAGAAAGGTCGTTACCCTTGAAGACTGTTTTGGTGCCATGAGCTCGTAATTGGCTAGGAAGATCTGCAACAGCTTTTCCTCCGCAACGCCGGCCTCAGATCTCTTGTCGGAATACCGCAGCAGCACCGGTGACCAGCCCCTTTCCTCCTCCTCCTTCTTCCTCTCCCTTTCTCTCACTAGGAATGTAGAAAGAGAATACCAAATGAAGAATGAGATTTCCCTTCTCATCCACGACCTTAAGGAAACAGGGAGATAGCTCAGCCATTGGATCCCATCTGAAAGAACGGACGGCCATGATTTTGCCATAAAAGCACAAATTTGCCTGACACGGCCTGTGACACGCCCGTGTCCCAGGCTCTGTGCCTCAAGCGGCACTGTTGGGTATTGTATCCACAACGTACCTGATTTGAAGAAGCCCCTGAACAAGGTAAGGTAAATAGACAATGTATTTGATGAAACCTTTTAAGTTGTGCTTGCAGTTATTCCACGCTAAGTACACACCAATGTCAGGGTGCAGTAGGTCAATATACACAGGTCTGCGCGACGTAATCCCTCGTTGATCAGATCAATGTGTTGGCCTACGTGTACTATCTCTATTGGAGTGTACTTATCTTCAAGTACAGGGCCGTGACAATACAAGAGCAGACAAGGAGCAAGGATGGGTCAAAGAGCAGCTCATGGGTGGAAAGAAGAAAAATCATCTAAGTATTAATCGACGAGAATCACCAAGTGATTCTCGCCGATTCGGCGAGAATCACTAGTGATTCTCGCCGAATCGTCGAGAATCACTGGCTGATTCTCGCCGTCTCTATTCAGCTAAATCAGAGCATGCAAATAAGTCAACATCGACGAGAATCACCTTTGACTCTCGCCGATTCGACGAGAATCACCTTTGATTCTCGCTGAATCGACGAGAATCACCTTTGATTCTCGTCGATTTTGACTTGGCGATTTTCTGGATCCCGCTGGTCCGGACTCAGCCGCTGGCACTGTTTTGAACCGGGGTTGGGGTTTCTTCTGGTGGGACCCACAACGGTCATAAAGGAGTATTATACTGTATAAATACACGTGTAATTTTGAACAGTAAGGACACACAGAAAAACGAAGCCGAGCCGCCGACCTTGACCTAAATCGCGAAACTTCTCCGCCGCCGTTGTCGCCGCTCGTGCAGTAGATCGCCGGCTTTGATCGTGGTTGCTTCCAGATCTCCCGGCGATAGAAACTCAGCCAAGCACCGCGTCTCACGCGTCTAACCAGAGATCCCTTGTCTCTTGATTCGTTGATCGGGAAAACCTTCTCCTTCCGAATCGATCGAGACGATCGATCCTAGTGTGACCGTTGGAAGACCTTGCTAGCTTTGCTACGAAGATTGAATCTCCAAAGTACAGCAGCCTCACACCGTCGTCGCCGCCGATCTCGAGAACCAAGCCTCCGCCCTTCTTGCCGCCACCGGTTTCGGGGAGATTCTCTCCAAGTGAGATCTAGGGTTGTGGACTCTTCGTTGACTTCAAGAACACGTCATCGAACGAAGAGGAACACCTTAGTCTCCAAAAGTTGTTTGTATTTCTTGTACATTCTATTTTCATTTTTGTTGTAAAGGAACGTTGGTTCCTAGTTGTAAGGGTTGGGTGCAACCCGTGTTGTGTGAGTGGTGACTCCTACGTGTGGAAGGGTTCCTTCCGTTAGTGCAAGGATTGGATTTCAATCCTGTTGGTGAAGTGACCAAGTCGTCCCTGATTGGGAGATAGGTCGAAGGGGGAAAGTGGATGTACCCAAATCGGGGAACCACTATAATTTGCTTATGTCCTTTCTGTGCTGTGTTGTTTTATTTTCTTGTGCAGGTACAATTTTAATTCCGCAAAAACTCTGCACGTCACCTATTCCCCCCCCCCCATAGGTGAAGGTAGTTGACACTAGGTGGACTTTCAAGTGGTATCCGAGGGAGGTTTCTCATCAAAAAGGTTCACACCTTGAGTAAAATCCTACCTCTAGTGTCAAGAAGAAGGCAAACATCTACTATGGACGGACTCAAGTACACAGGCAAGATCCCAGTGTGCACCAGGCTCAACTTTCCTATCTGGAAGGAAAGGATCAGGTTCTACATGGAAGCGATCGATCCCCGACTCTTCATGATCATGGAGGAGGAACCGTATGTCCCCACTAAGGTCTCCACCATTGATCCTACCAAGAAAGTGCCAAAGAAAATTTCTGAAATGGACAAGGACGAGATGGTGCTGGTGGGACTTGACAAGAAGGAGCAGAACATTCTGGTCAGCGCGGTCGATGACTCAATGATGCAGAACTTCTGCAACTGCAGGACAGCAAAGGAGATCTCGCACTGCCTGATTATCCTAATGGAGGGCACTGATGAAGTGAGGGATGATCGGAGATCCCTCCTGAACCAGAAATATGAGGCCTTCAGACAAGGGCCTAAGGAAGAGATCGGAGTCACCTTCGAGAACTTCCTCAAGATTGTCAATGCCCTCAAAGGATATGGAAGAGTGTTCACTGATGGTGAACTTAATAATAAATTCCTTAGGTCCCTTACTAAGGAATGGGACACAAAGATCTGCGCCATCCGAGAGTTTGGCAGACTTGCTGAAACAGACCCGCAAATTCTGTTTGGGAAGCTGATGTCCTATGAGCTTCAACTGAACACCAGGAAAGCAGAAGAAGAAGAAGCAGAGAAGGCTGCAGCCAAGGAAAAGACTGTGGCCCTAAAAGCCATTCACTCCAGGAAGGGCAAGGGTGTGGTTTCATACTGTGCCAGGAAAAAGGATGAGGAGGAGGACTCCGAGCCATGCTCCTCCAGCTCAAAGCTGTCTGAGGAATATTTCTCCCTCATCACCCGAGAATTCAAGAAGTTCCTCAAGATGAGGAATCAAACAACGAGAGACGGCTCCTCCTCCAGGCATCAGAAGAAAAATTATTCTTCTGACAGGTATGCTTCTAAACCGAACAAACATCGCTCCTCTGACATTATTTGTTTTGGATGCAATAAGCAAGGACACGTCGTGGCCGACTGCTACCAAGGCAAGAGAGAAAAGGGGAAAGGAGAGGAGCACAAATCCTCTAGAGATAAGAAGAAAGAGTGGAGCTACATCGCCAAAAAGCCAAAGACACTGAGTGAGTCTGATTCCTTAGACTCCAGTGATGATGAGGAAGCCTACTTCGGGCTGGTGGGTCGCTCCGACTCAGAAGGATAATGCCCCCCATTTACTGGGAAGGTAAAAGCTCACACCCCTCTCTCCAACTCTGAATCTGATCCTGAGTCTCAGGATGATGACCCTGAGGATAGCCTTTCGGCCCGTGAAGCGGAGCTCCTCGAGAAATATGAGCTTCTGCTCAACACTTTCGAGGAGTGCCGTAAGAGATTGAAGGCTGAGAAAAAGGAAGTGAAATTCCTTAAGGGTGAGAGTGTCTCCCTAAGGGAAGAGATCACCAGTTTGATCTCTCTCCGACAGGAGCACCTAGACCTGACTTCACAGCATTCAGAGTCTCTTAAGCTCCTTGATCTTAAGCAGGAGGAAGTCGACAAGTTGGAAGAACAACTTGCGGCAGAAAGGAAGATCGTCAAGAGCTTCTCTATGCCAAAAATAGTTCTTCCAGTAGTTGATACCTTCTCTGCTCAGGCCAAAGGAGCTGGCTTGGGGCATGTAGGGGTATCTGGTTCCTCATCCAGGAGAAACAGGAACCAGAGGAAGAATAAGGCCGCCAAGAAGGCCTCTGCTGCTGAAAAGGGAAAGGCTCTGCTCAATCCTGTTGCGTTCAGAAAGCCTAGCTTTCCTTGCAACCAACATGACTTTGAGTCAACCTTTGGTCATCATTTCCGGCCCTCGGTTGCAAAGCAAAAGAGCCAATATGATGGTTGGACTTTTCCCCGCAACTTCGGTGAGAGTGTCTTCAAGGCACCTTATGAGGAAATCCACATGGGAAATTATGGTCAATTCTCTAGCGGCCATAATGGAAAGCAGGCACCAAGAGCCAAGCCTGTTATACTGAAGGAACAGAAGGTGAAGAAGTCATGTGACTGCAATCACTATGAGGCCTCCACCTCCAGATCCAAGGCCCCGGCTGTACCCACCATTCCCAGTGTAAAGCAGGAGCCTAGGAAGAGGTACAACAGATTTGACTGTTGGTGTTGTGGCAAAGTCGGTCACTTTGCCGTGGATTGTTGGTTTAATCCGAGGTATAACGAGACTCCCTATGTTAGCAATGCGAGGCCGACCACTCGTAGGGTTAACCGCCCGAGGGGGAGTATGCTAACCAAGAATCTAGGACCCAAGTTCGATTTGGTTCCTAAGGGAAATTAATTTTGTTTTGCAGGAATGTCCAAAGGCCACCAAAACGCCAATATGGTACTTGGACAGTGGATGCTCCCGGCATATGACTGGGACAAGAAGCCTGCTGTGTGATTACACTCCAGTCGAGAATGGACCCAAAGTCATCTTTGGGGGGTCAGATCGAGGAGTCACCAGAGGTTACGGTATGATTTCCAACGGTATAATCTCTATCACCGACGTGGCTTATGTTGAAGGGTTAAACCATAACCTGATCAGTGTAAGTCAGTTATGTGATAAAGGTTATGACGTTAAGTTCTGCAAGGATAAATGCCTGATAATATCATGTGCCTCTTTTGAGACGGTATTAACAGGCATTAGGAGCAGAAATATCTTCTGCTTAAATTTTCTTAGTTTAGATTCATCTACCCACGTATGCCTAGTGGCAACAGGCAGTGCATCTCTTTGTGAACAATGGCACAAGAGATTGGCACATATTAATTTCAAAACAATTAGTATGCTGTTTTCTAAAAACTTAGTAAGGGATACTCCTGTTATCAAGTGCATCAAAGATAGCCCCTGTCCTGCATGCCAGATGGGCAAACAGACTCGGGATACCTTTAAGAGCATTGCAGACAAAGACTCTTCCCGGTGTCTTTATCTTCTACATATGGACTTGTTTGGTCCAATGCAAGTTCATAGCTTGTGAGGCAAGTCCTATACGCTAGTGATAGTTGATGATCAGTCTCGGTTTACATGGGTGTTCTTCTTAAAACGAAAGTCAGATACGTTTGACATCTTCACTAGTTTTGTCAAGCAGGTTCAGAACGAATTTAACTGCTCAGTGGTCAAAATCAGAAGTGACCATGGAACAGAATTCGAATCTGGTGCTATGACAGAGTTTTGTGAAGAACAAGGTATCTTTCATGAGTTTTCCTCCCCACGCACTCCTCAGCAAAATGGAGTTGCGGAGAGGAGAAATAGAACTCTCATTGAAGCTTGCATGACAATGTTAAAAGACGCTTCTCTCCCAGAATACTTCTGGGCAGAGGCGGTCAATACAGCTTGTCATGTACAAAACCGAGCATTGATCAACAAGCATCATCGTAAGACGCCTTATGAGCTATTGAGAGGTAGGAAACCAACCATGTCCTACTTAAGGATCTTTGGTTGCAGATGTTATGTACTGAATAATGGGAAGTACCCGCGTACTAAGTTTGGTGAAAAATGCTTCGAAGGCATATTCATGGGTTATAGTTCCCACAGTCGGGCATATAGGGTCTTCAATAAGAAAACCTTAGTGGTAGAAGAGTCAATTAATGTTGTATTTGATGAAGGAATCTTGCTTAACAACAATTCTTCCAGCGGTATTCTTAAAGATGCAGGTGCACGACTTGAACAGCTGAGTCTCGATGAGACCGCTAAAGATGAAACTCCTAAGTACGTCAAAGTTTCCACCTCAACGTCTACTGGGAATTTTGAAGATCAAAATGGAGAAAATCTCTTAGAAGAAGGAGAAGTCCAAGAAGTAGTCAAAGCTCCAGACGCCAGACTTCTAGAGCTCCGGCACGTGCGGGATCACCCTAGAGAGCAGATCATCGGAGATCCTCGTGACGGTGTCAGAACTCGAAGAGGTACTATTAACGAGTTTTGCATCTTAGCTTCCTGTCACAGGTTGAGCCAAAGAAGTTCGACGAGGCGAACAAAGATGCGGCATGGATTTTGGCCATGCAGGAGGAACTGCATCAATTCGAACGATGCAACGTTTGGATGCTGGTTCCCAGACCACGAAAGCAGAATGTGATTGGCACCAAGTGGATCTTCAGAAACAAACTGGATGAACATGGTGTCATCATAAAGAACAAGGCCAGGCTGGTGGCTCAAGGTTACAGACAGGAGGAGGGGATTGACTTCGACCAGACCTTTGCACCAGTGGCAAGGCTCGAGGCAATCAGATTGTTCCTGGCGTATGCTTCGCACAAAGGATTCACAGTCTATCAAATGGATGTGAAATCAGCATTCTTGAACGGAGACCTGAAAGAGGAAGTATACGTCACTCAACCCCCAGGTTTTGTCAATCCTACTTATCCCAATCATGTATATTTTCTTAATAAAGCTCTATATGGTTTAAAACAAGCTCCACGAGCTTGGTATGAGACTTTATCTAGTTTTCTTCTTGAGAACAAGTTCTCTAGAGGTAAAATAGATAAGACATTGTTTCTCAGGGAAGTCAAAGGCAAGATTTTGCTGGTGCAAATCTATGTCGATGACATCATATTCGGCTCAACGGACAACATTCTTTGCAAAACATATTCTAAACTTATGCAAGGAAAGTTTGAAATGAGCAGTATGGAAGAGCTAAAGTATTTCTTGGGACTTCAAGTGAAATAGTTTGAGGATGGAATCTTCATCTCTCAGACGAAGTTCACAAATGAACTCCTCAAGAAATTCGGTATGGAGAATGCAACCTCTATGAGGACTCCAATGGGATCCACTAAGTCTCTGGATAAGGATGAGAAAGGTAAACCTTTCGATGAAACCAAATACAGAAGCATCATTGGATCCCTGCTCTACCTTACGTCCAGTAGACCGGATATCATGTTCTCCACATGTGTCTGTGCCAGATATCAGGTGAACACTAAGGAATCTCACTATGTCGCTGCAAAGCGAATTCTAAGATACCTTAAAGGTACTCCGAATCTTGGCTTGTGGTACCCGAGAAACCATGATGTCGAGCTAATAGGTTTTTCAGATACTGATTTTGTATGGAGTAGGGATGACAGGAAAAGCACTTCCGGGACATGTCAATTCCTCGAAAGAAGGCTTATTTCATGGAACAGCAAGAAGTAGAATTGTGTAGCAACCTCCACAGCAGAGTCTGAGTACATCTCGGCAGGCAGCTGTTGCGCACAACTCCTATGGATCAAAAACCAGTTAGCCGACTACGACCTTCAGTTCAAGGAAGTACCAATGTACTGCGACTCTTCCAGTGCAATTGCCATTACCCATAATCCGGTATCGCACAGCAGAATGAAGCATATTGAAGTGCGCTACCACTTCATTCGGGAGCACGTGGAGAATAAGGACATATCTCTCTGTTATGTCCCCACGGACAAGCAGATTGCAGATATTTTCACAAAGCCCTTAGACGAAGCTAAGTTCAGTCTTTTCAAAACTGAATTGGAGATGCTAAACTATGAGGAATGAAGACTACAAATGCTCCAGGATCATGCATCTAGGGGGAGTCTCTGCTAGGAACTCAAGTGTGAGCACAGGTGCAAGAACTGAGGGGGAGCATGGGGTCAAATGCAACAGACCCAGATTTGCAGAAGCCGAAAAGGGGGAGATATTACCCTCTCGGTTAATGTTAAGGTGGCTCCAAGTTTACTCTCAAGAAATTGGTATTGGTAATGAATATCTCTCTCAACTCAATTTTAAGTTCATGCTTTTCATTCTCATATGCTCTATTCACCTTAGCTTGTAGGGTTTAGGCTTCTTCAAATAGGGGGAGATTGTTGGGTATTGTATCCACAACGTACCTGATTTGAAGAAGCCCCTGAACAAGCTAAGGTAAATAGACAATGTATTTGATGAAACCTTTTAAGTTGTGCTTGCAGTTATTCCACGCTAAGTACACACCAATGTCAGGGTGCAGTAGGTCAATATACACGGGTCTCCGCGACGTAATCCCTCGTTGAGCAGATCAATGTGTTGGCCTATGTGTACTCTCTCTATTGGAGTGTACTTATCTTCAAGTACAGGGTCGTGACAATGCAAGAGCAGACAAGGAGCAAGGATGGGTCAAAGAGCAGCTCATGGGTGGAAAGACGAAAAATTGTCTAAGTATTAATCGACGAGAATCACCAAGTGATTCTCGCTGAATCGTCGAGAATCACTGGCTGATTCTCGCCGAATCGTCGAGAATCACTGGCTGATTCTAGCCGTCTCTATTCAGCTAAATCAGAGCGTGCAAATAAGTCAACATCGACGAGAATCACCTTTGACTCTCGCCGATTCGACGAGAATCACCTTTGATTCTCGCCGAATCGACGAGAATCACCTTCGATTCTCGCCGATTTTGACTTGGCGATTTTCTGGATCCCGCTGGACCGGACTCAGCCGCTGGCACTATTTTGAACCGGGGTTGGGGTTTCTTATGGTGGGACCCACAACGGTCATAAAGGAGTATTCTACTGTATAAATACACGCGTAATTTTGAACAGTAAGGACACACAGAAAAACGAAGCCGAGCCGCCGACCTTGACCTAAATTGCGAAACTTCTCCGCCTCCGTTGTCGCCGCTCGTGCAGTAGATCGTCAGCTTTGATCGTGGTTGCTTCCAGATCTCCCGGCGACAGAAGCTCAGCCAAGCACTGCGTCTCACGCGTCTAACCAGAGATCCCTTGCCTCTTGATTCGTTGATCGGGAAAACCTTCTCCTTCCGAATCGATCGAGACGATCAATCCTAGTGTGACTGTTGGAAGGCCTTGCTAGCTTTGCTACGAAGATTGAATCTCCAAAGTACAGCAGCCTCACACCGTCGTCGCCGCCGATCTCGAGAACCAAGCCACCGCCCTTCTTGGCGCCGCTGGTTTCGGGGAGATTCTCTCCAAGTGAGATCTAGGGTTGTGGACTCTTCGTTGACTTCAAGAACACGTCATCGAACGAAGAGGGACACCTTAGTCTCCAAAAGTTGTTTGTATTTCTTGTACATTCTATTATCATTTTTGTTGTAAAGGAACGTTGGTTCCTAGTTATAAGGGTTGGGTGCAACCCGTGTTGTGGGAGTGGTGACTCCTACGTGTGGAAGGGTTCCTTCCGTTAGTGCAAGGATTGGATTTCAATCCTGTTGGTGAAGTGACCAAGTCGTCCCTGATTGGGAGATAGGTCGAAGGGGGAAAGTGGATGTACCCAAATCGGGGAACCACTATAATTTGCTTGTGTCCTTTCAGTGCTGTGCTGTTTTGCTTTCTTGTGCATGTACAATTTTAATTCCGCAAAAATGCTGCACGTCACCTATTCCCCCCCCCCCATAGGTGAAGGTAGTTGACACTAGGTGGACTTTCAGGCACTCAACCGACTTATCCAATCCAGTGACACGCCCGTGTCATGGGCCGTGTCACCCGACACGCCTTCAGACACGGCCGTGTCTGTGGCCGTGTTGATCCGGCTAAAAAATCTCAAAATCACCCGAGACTCACACGGCCTGGGACACGCTCGTGTCTCAGGCAGTGTGCCCCATACACGTCACTAAACACGCCCCAACTCAAATTCGTCGGGCTGAGTTCGTCGACCGCGCTAACACGCCCTGTGACACGCCCGTTTCACAGGCCGTGTCCGAGGCACTCGACGATCGTCGATCAAATTTTGTCGACCACTCGTCGACTGTTCCTCCCGAACACTCGTTGAACGTGGGACATGCCCTGGGACACGCCCGTATCCTAGGCCGTGTCACCCCAAAACTGAGCCTGCTGAAAAATGGGCTGTTACATTTAGAACATCTTGAAACCAATTCTTTCACTTCCCTGCAGGCAAAGATTTCACAAGCAGATATATCACAAGATGTGCAATCACGCACCACTAATATATCACAAACGTCAACCGCACGGCCCGACATTCCGTGCACTTAGGGCATATTCTCGGTGTACCGAAAAACCTGGGTCCCACCACCATTCTTGTTGGAACACCCTATTACTGATTTGGGTCAGGATCACTATGTCTCTTAGGAAACCTGTTTTGACCTCATTATATAGATCTAAAGGTCAAGTAGAATTGAGTCTAAGGGTTAGTAGTTATGTTTGGAAGCTGCCCTCAAGACCAGGTTTTTCAGTTTATGGAGACTAAGTCATTTCGTCGATCTCAGTACGACGAATCATCGAACTCCATTCGACGATCGGTGAGCTCAATTAGACGAATCGTCGAACTCCATTCGACGATCTCTGAGCTCAACTTCAACAAGTCGTCGAACTCCATTCGACTATCTTCGAGCTCAGATCGATGATCTTGACTTCAGTTTGGTTCTCAATCTCTAAGCTCAGTTCGACGATAGTTGAGCACAGATCGACGATCTCTGTTTCTGTCTAAGTCCAAATCTCTGAGCTCAGTTCAACGATAGTGGAGCTCAGTTCGACGTTTTTCTGAAGAGTTCAACGATTTTCAAGATTCAAATTCAGACAGTTAAGAAATTGTTCTCAGCAATTAATTCAGAGATCTTGTAGCCGTTTTTAATTAATCTGGAGCAAGTTTCATGGAATTATCAAGGAATGTTTTATTGGACTTTCCTCTAGAAGACAAAAGCAATTAAGGAAGTAATTTATGACAGGCCAACGGCTATCTTGGACAATGGATCATTTCTATTCAGACAGATGGAATAAAAGACAGCATTATTCTCTACAACAAAGAGATAGAAGAAGAAAAAAGGAATAACAAGAATCTCTCTCTGCAACAATAACTCTTACACAACAACAATCACACAAGAGAAAGAAAAAAGAGTTGCAGACATTCTCAGTCTCAAAGATTCATACAAGAACACCATCATAAAAGGAGATCAACAAACTGAAATCTTCAGATCTCTTTTGATTCAAGTGTTCAAAGGCCATCATCATTCAAGACTCCAGACACCTCACATTTCAGTTGCTGCTGAAAACATCTTTTGCTGGAGATCAATTTTCTGAAGGCCTATCACCCTACTGTAAAGCTTCACTTCCTGAACAACTACAGATCTCAGGGGGAGCTTTGACAACATCCACTATCTTCTTTCTGACTGTTGATAGAGAAGATCATCTCTTTCTCTCATCCCTCTCTCACTCTCTGCTGTAAAGGGTTTTTCAAACTCCCTTTAAAAGTTTGTGTTTATTTTTTGAGCACCTTATCAAAAGCTCATTGGTGGCAAGACACCTGATCAAAAATCTGGTTTGGTTTTTGAGCACCTTATCAAAAGCTCATTGGTGCTCAGGATACCTGATCAACTCATCCTGCAGTGGATTCCTACCTAGGGTGGTAGAAGAGTGGATGTAACCAGTTTGATTGGGGAACCACTATAGCTCCTTGTGTCATCTGGTTGCCTGTCTTTCTTTTGTTTTCTGGCTATGCTTTGTGATTGCTTTGTGTTTAATCTGTGACTACATAGTTGCTTCTTGTTTAGATTACTTTATATTATTTGCTTCCCTGTTCACTTAGGATTACAACAACTGTTGTAAATAATTTTTAGCAAGCACCATACTCTATTCACCCCCCCCCCCCCTTTAGAGTATATCAAATCTAACTTGCACTTTCAATTGGTATCAAAGCGAGGTTGGTTAAAAATACCACATCTTCCAGGTTGGTTAAACATACCACACCTTGGTGGTTGCACATGCTAACACCTGAACCCAAAGATTCCTATAGTTAGATCTGCTTGTCTTGATTTGGTTATTAGGATTATTTCTTCACAAAACATGGCCCAAAACAAAGATTATTCTAGCACCAGACCTCTAGTGTGCAATCTATCCAAGTTTGCACTTTGGAAGGCAAGGATTAGACTCTACATGAATTCTATTGATGAGGACATTTTTAATTCTATTTTGACAGTGTGTCCAAGACCTCCAGAGAATACAAGTACAAATATTATTCCACCTCCCTCAGGAACAGATGCTGACATCAAGAAATGGAGAGTTGTAGATGCAAAGGCTATGAACATTCTAGCCTAGACTATGTCTGATGAGATTTTCCAAAAGGTGGCTGAATGCAACTCAGCAAAGGAAATCTGGGATAAGCTATCTGAGATAGTCTCAGGATCTGCTGATGAAAGAAAAGACAGAAGATCTCACCTCATAACCCAATATGAGAACTTCAAGAAAGGAGAAGCTGAGTCAGTTGCAGACATGTATAATAGACTCAGTCTGATAGTCAATGAACTGAAAACTTTGGATAAAGAGATCTCATTGACTGAGCTAAATAACAAAATCCTAATATGCTTCCCAAGCACTTGGGACTCAAGGATCTGGCCAATCAAGGATGCCAGAAGTCTCAATGAAATCACAACAGAAGCTCTCTTGGACAAGCTCAAGTCTTATGAGCTGCTAATCAAAAATAGAGAAGAAGATCAGAAGGCTGCCTCACCAGCCACAAGAAAGGAAAAGTCAATAGCTTTCAAAGCCACTGAAGATCAGCCTGAAGACAAGGTCACATGCAATGATGAGCTGCTTAGTCTACTGGCCAAAAGATTTTACAAGATGGCCAGAAAGGACTTCAGGAAGAGATCATACAAATAGCATGACAAGCCAAGGTATGATAAATCAAACAATAAAGAAATTGTTTGCTTTGGTTGCAGGAAACCAGGCTACATTATGCCTGACTGTCCAGAGAACAAAAACAAGGACAGAAAGGACAAGAGAGAAAGAAGAAAATACAAGGACTTCAAGAAGAACAGCAATGACAAACCCTCCTCAAGCAAGAACAAACACACAAGAAAGGGATTTGTTGCTGAATCTTGGAGTGAGACTGAAGAGGAATCAGAAGCTTCATCCAGCTCAAGTGATGATGAGGATGATGCTGAGGAAAAGGAATTCTGCATGATGGCTATCAATGCCTCACAACACAATTCTGATGCAGAAGATTCAGAGTCAGACTCAGAGACTCAACTTGGAGAGGACCAGGTGATAAGTTCTTTTGATTTTAATTCTGAGGACTTTAAGTATGAATTTAAAGCACTATGTTTAAACTTATTAAAATCTGAGAAGGAAATCATTTCCCTCAGAAAACAATTGTCTGAACATAGTACCTTAAAATCAGAAAACCTCAAACTCTCTGAGGAGTTGGAGTGCTGTAGGGAGCAGACAGGTTCACTGAAAAGTGAGCTATCAGAGGCCAAAAGCTTGAAGAATCCCTTAATGGGAGAAGCATCAAGCTAATGGAAATCACAAGCACAGTGAACTCTAGATTCAACAGTACACTGGGCTTGGGTGCTTCATCCAGCCAACCTATAGTACTAACAACCCCAATTAAGTTTATTTCTGATAAAGGGAAGGGAGTTGTAGAGGTAGCTAGGAAAAATTCAGACTTACCTAAGAAACCAAGAATTCAACAGAAATCGTCGAACGGAGCTAGACGATCGCCGAACGGAGATCAACGATCTCAGGCAAAATCGTCGAATGCAGGTCGACGATATCTAATCCCTGAACTCTACCACAGTCGATCGTCGAACGGAGCTCGACGATCTGACCCAAGATCGTCGAATGCAGCTCAACGATCATCGAGCAGAGATCAGAGATTTGAAAACTTCTTCAAGGGTAAATCAAATTCCAATCCTAGGGGTCCTTCATCCATACTTAACCCTTATACTGAATGGATAATAACTCCAAGGATATATCATCCTGAAGGTTATAAGATTCAACTAGGGATGTCATTTATTTCTGAATTTAAAGGTTATCAACCTAGACCCAAGGTAAACTTGGTCAAAAACAAGTAAATTATTTTATGTGTAGGTGAAGACCTATCTAACATCAAACCAACAATGGTATTTGGATAGTGGGTGCTCAAAGCACATGACAGGAAGCAAGGACAATCTCACATCCTTTAAAGCCAAGCTGGGTCCCAAAGTCATATTTGGTGATTCAAACTTTGGACTAATAAAAGGATATGGTGCAGTCCAAATTGGGACAGTCACATTCAAGAAGGTAGCCTATGTGGAAGGACTGAAGCATAACCTGATCAGCATCAGTCAGCTATGTGATGAAGGCTACCAGGTGACTTTCAGCAAATCCTTATGCAGGATCAAATCAGAGGACAACACAACTGTGTTGACAGGTAAAAGGAAAGGTAACATCTATTTAGTAGACTTTCTTTCAACTGAAGTAGATATTTTCCTGTTTAACTCTGTTAGTAGACCTAATGTATTATGGCATAAGAGATTAGGGCATATAAACCTTAGAACCATTGCTAGGCTATCCAAGGACAACCTTGTTAGAGGACTACCGTCTGGCCCCTACAAGAAGGAAGGACTCTGCAGGGCTTGTCAATTAGGCAAGCAAACTAAAAATAGTTTCAAGTCACTTAATGAAAGATATGGTACCTAAACACCTAGAGGGGGGGTGAATAGGTGACCTAAACCTTTTTACAACTTTGTTGGCAGCAACACAGTTATTTCACAGATTTCTACAGCTAACAGCAATAATAAAATATAAACTGCTAATCCACAGCACAGCACAGCACAGCACAGCACAGCAGACACACAAATTTATAGTGGTTCCCCAATCTTTGGGTACATCCACTTTCCCCCTTCGCCTATCTAGCAGTGTACTAGATTCGGCCAAACTTCTCCACTATCTCAGAACTCAACAAGGTTCCTACACCTCAGGCCCAAAGCCTTACACTCAGCCACCAAGGCCTACACTCAGCCACCCAGGCCTACACTCAGCCAATCAAGGCCTACACTCAGCCAATTAAGGCCTACACTCAGAGTTCTTCAACTCCTACACTCAGGCAACCAAGCCCTACCCTCAGCCTTTATAAAATAGGCTTACAATTCACTCAGATCCAATGGATCCTACAAGTTAAAATTGAAATACAATAATTAACTCTACAACTCAGAAAATAAGAGAGGAGTTGAGAGTTTCTTGAAGAGTTCTTGGAAAACTCAGCTAGATCCAAACTGACTTAGCTTTCTTCAAAGCTTCTTGAGTAGAACTGAATTAGTCTGAATCCTCTGCAGTTAATCCTTGACCTCTGCTTCTTGAGATCCAGATGATTCTGAATCCTTCTTCTCAGCCTTAGTTCCAAAGACTGAATTCTTGATTGGAGCTCTCTCTCTCCAACTTCTTAGATCTGCAGTTGGACTGCAAGATCTTCTTGTGTTGATCCTCTGTGTATCACTTTTCTGATTTAATCTGATCAAACACTTCAATTATTCTCACTACTTGTAACAACAATCAATCTGTTTCTGTAAACTATGGGTGCCTATTTATAGGCTTCCTTCATGGTAACCGGCTGGTCCGGTTCATAACAGACTTCTGATTTCTCTGACAGTTACTGTAGACCGGCTGGATCGGCAGCTGTCATGTCAACCAGTCACTTCTTGAAATTCTCTAACTGTCAGATAGTGTCGAGACTTTCTGTTCTTAAGTGTCGACACTTATAGACCAAGTGTCGACACATGTTGTGTAAGTGTCGACACAAGTCTACAAGATGTCGACACAATTCCTTGTATGTCTCGACCTTGATTCTTCTGCATGTGTCGACACTGAAATTGAGTGTCGACACAAGTCTTGTTCTTCATTCTTTAACTGTATTCTTCTAAGTGTCGACACAACTCCTTTGTGTCGACACATCTTCATGTGTTGAAACTGTCAAGTGTCGACACTACTTCTTGGTGTCGACACAAGTCTTTAATTTTGTTTCCTCAGCTGAGTGTCGACACATTCCCTTAGTGTCGACACTTGTACTTAGAATATTTTGTAAATTTTTCTGTTCTTTGCTAAGTGTCGACACAGCTCCTTGTGTCGACACTTTCTTCAAGTGTAGAGTCTTCAACTAAGTATCGACACATTGTGCTGGGTGTCGATACTTTCTTCAAGTGTTGACTCTTCTGATTGTGTGTCGACACATTGTGCTGAGTGTCGACACATACTTCAAGTGTTGACTCCTTTGAGCGTGTGTCGACACATTGTGCTGAGTGTCGACACATTCTTCATATGTTGACTCTGCTGATTGAGTGTCGACACATTGTGTTGAGTGTCGACACTTGTCCTTAGTCTCTACAGAATTTTGCTGAGTGTCGACACAACACCAAGTGTCGACACTTTCTGATGTAGACTCAGCTCTTCTAGGTGTCGACACTTCTGCTAAGTGTCGACACAGCTTTTCTGCATTCTTCTTCACTGAGTGTCGACACAGCTCCAAGTGTCGACACTTTCTGTCTGGTGTCGACTCTTCTTCTCAGGTGTCGACACAATTTCTCCAAGTGTCGACACTGCTTGTCTATGTGTCGACACAAGCTTTCACAAGTGTCGACACTTTCCCTCTGGGTGTCGACACATGGACTTAAAAACTTTTAGCTTCAGTCCAGTGAATACCTAACCTGCACAAGTAACTCAAACAAACATCAAATACATTATGATGTATATCATTGAGTTAGGTGAGGCTTCTTCAAATCAGGTACATTTGACCAATGTACCCAACAATCTCCCCCTATTTGGAGAAGTCATAACCCTTAGTCAATGATATACACCATTCATAATTAAAAATTACAAAATGATGAAAAGCAGATTATAATCAACAGGGTTAACATGAACATGTAAAACTTCACACATATACACATTCAACATTCCAGAACAAATAAGAAACAAACACATTTCAGAACAATCATACTATATTTATCACATATTGTCCTAACATTGTTCCTTATACATTTTTAATGTTGTACAAAAATGTTTTTCATTTAAACGATTACAACAAGCTTCAAGTTTAATTCCTAATCTATTTCTGATCAGGTTCTTTGATAACAATTCCTTTTCCAGCTTTAACTTGAGCTTTGACAGCAGCAGCAGCAGCAGGCTCAGCATCAGCAGGCTTCTTGCCTTTTGAGTCTTTCTTCTTTTGTTCTTCAGCCTTGATTTTCTGCCTCTCAAAGTAATGATAGGGCTTAGGAAAGTACTTGCTAGGCTCCACAGCTGTAGGAGGTAGCTTTCCTAACTTAGCCTTCCTTCTATACTGGACAATGGCTTCCTGCCTGATCTCATGCTTCCTCCATTCAGCTTCTGAGAACCACTTGTTTCTATCAGTAGTATTGTCTTTAGCAGCTTTCCAGGCAGTGAGAATGATATTTCTAGAGGTAGGGCTCCACTGTTCAAAATCTGGCTTTTGTTCTGTTAGTTCCCTAAACCTCTTCTTTGACAGCCTTGTCTCTTCTCCTTTGTCCAAAGCCTCTTGCATAGCTGCTGTTATAGGTTGAGTAACCTTTTCTAAATGGACATTGTCCTTGCCCCCAGATGGGCTATACATAGTGCTCACCTCTGCATGAATCATTTCAAAATCTGGAGGTGGATAAATGACTTGAGCTACTTCTTGTGGCTCACCTTCAAAATAGGCAGGGTTCAGTCCAGATTCAGCAACTTCATTGTCATCACACAGGGGAGGATATCCAAGTGTAGCCCTGATTGAATTTGAAATCCATTTTGCATGCTCAGAACTGGCCTTGACTAACACTCTCTCCCCCTTTATGACTTCTTGGGCTACATGGTCTCTTACATCATCCTTTTAGAACCTGATTTGGCTGTCCAAGTACCTGATTCCATCCTTAAAATAAGGTCTAAGCTTTGTAAGCTGTTCAGAAATGACCTTCTATGAATCCTTGATGGCAGTCTTGACAGCAGCAATTTCATCTTGAAATGCTTTATCAAATTCAGCCTTTGCAGCAGCAGATGATGTTGAAGGTTCAGCAGTCTTATTCTTTAGTTCTGTGACTATAGCATTGTGGGAGGCAGTTAAATTATCATTCATTCTTAATTGATTCTCCAGCACATAGCCTTGCTTTAGTGCTATATCATCTACTTGAGTCTTGATCTTTTCCTGATGAGTTGCCAGAAATACCACTGCATTTCCACCCTTGTGGAAGCATTCATTCATCTCTTTCTTGTTCAGGTTCATCTCAAACCTGATTGATTTTATATCTTGAGCTAAATTAAATTGTAAAGACTTGTGGCCTTCATCAATATACTTCTCTATAGCCCTCATGTGCTCATCCAGCTTAACTTGCATTGCTACCATTAAGCCACTGTAATCAGTTGATGGAGCTTGTTGGACTAAAGAGTGTTGAGCAACAGTTTGTAGAGCCTTCTTGTAGCTCTGACTCCTTCTTTTGAATACAAAGAATTGCTTCTTCTTGGCTTGTTCAGTCTCATCTTCCTCAGACTCTGAAGTACTGGCTATATTTACCCTGTCCTTAGGGCTTGATGGTTTTTCAGCTTGCACATCCAGTGTCTTCTCAGTGTCTAGCCTTAAAGGCTCATCCTGAACTTCCAAGTTCTCCCCCTCAACAGCAGCACTCTTCTCTTTAGCAGCAGCATTCTTGTCCATGTCAAAATCCTCTTGATCTAAATTAAGAAATAGATCTTCCATTGTGTATTCAGCTGGAGACTGTGCAGGAGAAGTACTGGGTTCATCAACTACTTTATCAGGAACAACTTCATGTACTACTGATGTGTCTTGGAGAACAACATCTGGTACTTGATTTGCTTGCTGAGTTTGCTGATGGACATCAGACAAATCAGAATCTATTATAGAAAAATCTAAAGTATTGAGGTCAGAAAGTACCTCTTGGATAATAAGTGTAGCTTGCTCACTCTCCAGTGTAGAGGGTTGTTCTACAGCTGGAGGCTCCCCCTGGCTTGGATCCTTTTGCATGGGGCTAGCTGTAGGCAGCTCCCCCTGGATTTCAGCTGGCTCTTGAGGAGCAGGAGACTTCTCTGCAGCCACTTCCTCATGACTATCAGGAGTGAAAACAACTAGTTCTTCACTTCCTGAACTGCTGGAGGACTCCTGTGTCACAGGAGCTTTCTTCCTCTTCTTCTTAGGAGGTGATTCTTTCTTAGAAACTTGTTTCTCAGGGGTAGACAGTTCCTTTGACAGCACCCTTTCCCACCTTGAGAAGATCCTTAGGTCTATCTTTCTCATGTGGTTGATTTTGCTACCTGCAACAGTGCTCATTACCTCTGGTATTGTACCAGCCAGGTAGAGACTAAGTATCCTGCCCAGATTGGGCTTCTTCAGACTTTCCTTTATCTTTTCAAAGATAACCATTGACCAGTCTGTTTTGAGGTTGAAGATAATTCTGGTCATAACACTGAACATGGAGGCTGACACCCTGTCATGCCCTCCAGTCTTGCTGAGTATAACCTTTCCCACTATCTCTGACAGAAACTTTCCTTGAGTGTTCATTCCTCTCCTGTTGAATACAGATCCTATCTTCAGCTTAGGATCTAGACCACACCAGGTAAGTGCTTCTTTGGTCTTAGATGTAGTCACTTCCTCTTCTTCTTGAATTTTAGGTAGCTGAAGTACCTTTCTCAGAGATTTGGGTGAAATTTTGACCTTGGTGCCATGAACTCTTGATTTGATCTTGTATCATGAGTCATCTACAGAAGCTCCAGTAAGGAATTCGAGAACTTCCTTCTTCCATATTTTGGTTGGTTCTGAAACCAGGTACTCCAATCCTGAATCGGTGACTAGGGTTACCACCGATTTGATTTCTTGATCGCCATCGTCAAACGCGCCACGAACCAGCTCATAGCCTTCATTAACATTCTCCTCGAGCTTGGGAGCCATTAGGGTTTAGAGATTTAGTCTAGAGAAAAGAGAAATGTCGACACAGCAGTTTTGGTCTCGAAACTCTGAAAGCGTGTCGACAAACAAAGGCAGAATCCTATTTATACCTTTCTAGTTTGAAGACGAACAGGCGGGATGGATTACTAAAGATGTGTCGACACTGGCAATAAGTGTCGACACTGACTTATAATGTCTCGACACTCATGTGTCGACACAAGTTTAGTCAACAGATATTATGTGTCGACACTTGGTTATGTGTCGACACCAACATACTCGACACATCGTCGAGACTTTACTTAGAAAAATTCTGAGTAAATACTAAGTGTCGACACCACTCGGAATGTGTCGACACCTACTCGACATGTGTCGACACTAACATTCTGAAGTGTCGACACTACATTCCTAGATGTGTCGACACCATTTTTCTGAAGTGTCGACACTTACTATTCTGTGTCGACATAGACTTGTCTATGTGTCGACACCTTTTTACTTAGCCAATTTTTAGTTCTGTAAACTTAGTCTAAGTTTATCATACCTAGTTCAATTTTGAACCTATTGAACTTAGCTTCTTCTAAAGGCTTAGTAAACATATCAGCTATCTGATTATCAGTTTTAACATATTCAAGTGCAATATCATTTCTTTCTACATGCTCCCTAAGAAAGTGATATTTAATCTCAATATGTTTAGTTCTACTATGTGATACAGGATTATTAGCTATTGAAATAGCACTTGTAGAATCACAGAAAAGTGGAGTTCTACTTACCTGAAATCCATAGTCTTCTAGCTGATGTTGAATCCATAGAAGTTGAGCACAGCAACTTCCTGCAGCTACATATTCTGACTCAGCTGTGGAGATAGCCACACTAGTCTGCTTTTTGCTACTCCATGAAATGAGTCTTCCACCTAGGAATTGACAGGATCCAGTAGTGCTCTTTCTATCTTCTTTGCATCCTGCAAAGTCTGCATCTGAATAGCCTGTTAGATCAAAATCTCCATTCCTAGGGTACCAGAGGCCTAGATAGGGAGTGCCCTTTAGATATCTCAAAATTCTCTTGACTGCAGTCAAGTGAGACTCTTTAGGGCAGGCTTGATACCTGGCACAAACACATGTAGCATACATAATGTCAGGCCTACTTGCAGTCAAGTATAGTAAGGAGCCAACTATCCCTCTATACAAGGTTTCATCTACAGGTTTCCCTGCATCATCCTTGCTAAGAGACATACTTGACCCCATAGGAGTCTTCATGGTACTGGATGAATCCATACCATACTTCCTTATGAGTTCTAGGGTGAACTTGGACTGACATATGGATAGACCACTTTCAGTCTGTTTAACTTGGAGACCCAAGAAAAACTTCAGTTCTCCCATACTACTCATCTCAAATTGACTTTGCATAAGCTTTGCAAACTTTTTGCAAAGGCTACTTTCAGTAGACCCAAATATAATGTCATCTACATATATTTGGACAAGTATGACTTTGCCTCTAGATTCCCTAAGGAATAGAGTCTTATCTATTTTCCCCCTTGTGAACTTGTTCTCAATGAGGAAACTAGATAGGGTTTCATACCAAGCTCTAGGAGCTTGCTTTAACCCATACAATGCTTTCCTAAGTCTATAGACATAATGTGGAAGAGTAGGATCAACAAAACCTGAAGGCTGCTCCACATATACTTCTTCCTTTAGATTACCATTTAGGAATGCTGACTTGACATCCATTTGGTATACCTTGAATCCTTGATAGGTTGCATAGGCCAAGAACATCCTTATGGCCTCCAGTCTGGCTACTGGGGCAAAGGTTTGATCAAAATCAATACCTTCTTCTTGCCTATATCCTTTTGCAACCAGTCTTGCTTTATTCTTTATGATGACCCCTTGTTCATCTAACTTATTTCTGTAGATCCACTTAGTTCCTATAACATTGTGGTCTTTAGGCTTTGGAACCAGCTCCCAAACCTTGCACCTTTTGAACTGATTAAGTTCTTCTTGCATAGCTTCAGTCCACTGTGGATCTTGTATAGCTTCTTCAAATTTCTTTGGTTCTATTTGAGACAGAAAACTTGAATATACTACAGCATTCTGATTTCTGCTCCTTGTCTGAACACCTTGTCTTGGATCTCCAATTATCAGCTCTACTGGATGATCTCTTAGATGCCTGTTGGCTGGAGGCATCCTTACTTCTGGTTGAACTTCTTCAGCATCTTCATCAAACTGAGTTCCTTGTACTTCTTCAGCTCCTTGTACATGTAGTTCTCCCCCTGGACATAAGCCATCTCCTTCTACTTGCTGTCTTGCAGCAGGTACATCTTCTATGGTTAGCTTGTCCATCTTCTTAGTAAGACCTGTGGGGCTGCATACATTGCTAGACAACTCATTGTTAATTAGTTGTGTCTCATCAAAAACTACATGCACAGACTCCTCTACAACTTGTGTAGTCAAGTTGTAGACTCTATAAGCCTTACTATTATTGCTGTACCCAACAAACACTCCCTCTTGGGACTTGGCAGCAAACTTAGTTAGGTAAGACTTTCCATTGTTAAGTATGAAGCATTTGCAACCAAAAATCCTGAAATAGGATAGATTTGGTTTCCTGCCTTTCACAACTTCATAGGGGGTCTTGTTTAACCTTTTAGTGATGGTAGCCCTATTTATCACATGGCATGCAGTGTTAACTGCTTCAGCCCAGAAATACTCAGGCAGTGATGTATCACTAAGTAGGGTTCTACCAGCCTCTATCAAGGTTCTATTCTTCCTCTCAGCAATGCCATTTTGCTGAGGTGTTCTAGGTGAAGAGAATTCTTGAAATATCCCAAAGTCTTCACACAGTTTTGTCATGCTTTCAGACTGAAACTCAGTACCATGGTCACTTCTAATTTTGACCACTGTACAATTCAATTCATTCTGAATTTGCTTAACAAAGCTATAGAAGACACTAGGTGTTCAGATTTCTGCTTTAAGAAGAACACCCAGGAAAACCTTGAGTAGTCATCAACAACTACAAAGGTATAGACCTTCCTACCTAAGCTGTGAACTGGCATTGGACCAAATAGATCCATATGCAAGAGGTATAAACACCTCACAGCATCTTTGTTGTCTAAGCTTCTAAAGGTGGATTTAGTCTGCTTGCCCTTTTGACAAGCTGAGCAAATGCCATCTTTGACACACTTAACTTGAGGACCATTCCTCACTAACTCTTTGCTAAAGAGTTTGCTAATAGTCTTGTAGTTAAGATGAGCTAGCCTCTTGTGCCACTTGACACAATGAGAGACTGTCTCATCAGCTACAAGACAAACTGGAGAACCATTGTTCTCAATCATAATGTCTAAGCAGTAGACATTCCTCTTTCTATATCCTGTCAAAATGATCTCTTGATCACTTGACCTCTTGATATGACAACCATTTTTAACAAATGAGATGTCATACCCTACATCACTTAACTGACTTATACTAATGAGGTTGTGTTTCAACCCTTTAACATAAGCCACTTGAGTAATGGTAACAAAGTTTGAAGAGATGTTACCAAACCCTTTGATGATTCCTTTTTCAGAACCACCAAAGGTCACTTTAGGACCATTTTTGATTGGAATGTAGTCCTTCAGTAGTCCCCTTGTTCCAGTCATATGTCTGGAACATCCACTATCCAAGTACCATGTTGGGGTATGGCCACTTGGATTCACCTGCAAAACAAATTAATGAACCTTAGAACCCAAAGTAAACTTGGGTCCTTGGTGATTGTTAGTTTGCAACTTGACATAGCTACCTGCTGGCTTTCCACCAGGTAACTTGCTACTCAACTTGGCACTGGCATTGTGCCAACAATCCAAGGCAAAGTGGCCAACCTTGCCACAACACCAGCATTCAAACTTGTTGTACCTTTGCTTAGGTACAGACTTGGCTGTCTTGACTACAGCAGGCTTATTGAATGTTGGGGCTTTGCCCTTGGACTTGGACTGATCCTGAACAGTCCTAGCTGGTTTAATAAAACCCAATCCAGCCTTTCCTTTATGATGAACAAATTCATCAATCAAGGGTAGCACTGATTTAGGTTTTGAAAACCTAGCAACTAGCTCTCTTTCCTTCTGGAGATTGATCTCCAGTAACTTAATTTGATCATTTTTATAAGTGATAGTTCCCATCTGAATCACAGTAATGTGTTTCAGCCTGGCTACCTCATTGAGCTTTTGATCAAATTCCTTCTCAAAGTCTGTTGCAGCTGCCTTTAGATCAGCAATTTCCTTTGCCTGACTTTTGGCAAGGGACTTGCTTTTCTTATAGGCTTGCAACAGTACTTTATATTCATCTAAGAGCTGATGAATATCTCCCTCAGATTCAGAAACACTTCCATCACTTGATGAAGATGAATCTGACTCTGAACTAGAACTGAAATCTGAACTTTGAGTTGGACTTTGTACCTGACTAGGTCCTGGCTGCTCCAGGATTTTGGTACTTTCAGTCAATGCCATCAGTCCTTGGCACTGACACTCTTCTTGTTCATAGATTGATTCCATGATCTGCATAAACTCCTCTTCTTCTTCAGCAAATAGCCCTATGTAGGCTTCAGCATCTGTCTCAGTGTCTGAAGAAGAAATGTCTGAAAGAGTCTTCTCATTCTTTGCAACAAAGGACTTCTCCTTCTTTCCTTTGAAGTGAGTCTTCTTTTTGTCACTGGATTCTTTTCTTCTCTCAGGACAATCTGCAATAACATGACCCTGTCTATTGCAGCAGTAACACACTATCCTAGACCCAGTTGCCTTGCTAGTCTTTGTCTTTTTCTTGTCCTTCTTTGAAGGCTTCTTCTCCTGATACTGAACTTCTTTCCCTTTGGAAAATGAAGGTCTGGACCTCCACTGTTTCTTCTTCAGGAATTTCTGAAAATGTCTGGTGAATGCAGCAAAGTCTTCATCACTTTCACTGCTTGTAGACTTTGTGCTAACAGACTCATCAGATTCTGATTCAACTACCTCTGGAGGAGGAGTTGATGACTTAGTCCTGCCCTTTCTAGGTACTTCTGACTTGAAGGCAACAGTCCTTTCCCTGTGCTCAGTCCTTGTTGATTTTTCCTCCTCTTTTCTCACTGACAGCTGCATCTCATAAGACAACAACTTGCCAAACAGTGTGGGAGGAGGAATTTCTCCCAACTTTGCCATTTCTCTGATGGCACAGATCTTGGTGTCCCAATCTTTGGTTAGGGACCTTAAGAACTTATCATTCAATTCATAGTTAGTGAACTCTCTTCCATAGGACATGAGTTCATTAACAATTCTATAGAACTTCTTGTAGCATTCAGTGATGCTATCTCCTCTTCCTTGCCTAAAGCTCTCATACTCTTGATTAAGCAAGGACTTCCTATCTTGCCTAACTTCTTCAGAATCCTTCCATATACACTATAAGAGTGTCCCACATCTCTTTTGCTGTTCTTACAGTGAATTAAGTTCGGGAAGGTGGCATCATCAATGGCACTTACTATAATGTTTTGTGCCCTTTTGTCCATAGTGGCTAGGACAATTTCATCCTTGGTCATCTCAGAGAAATCCTTTGGAGTCCTCTGATTTGCATCCAATACTGAAATCTTCATTGGCACATAAGGCCCTTCCTTAACTGTGATGTAGATTCTTGGGTCTGAGGCCTCCATAAATAGCCTAACCCTTTCTTTCCAGATTCCAAAAATCTCCTTCCTGCATATGGGTAACTTCATGGAACCCAACTCTTTGTGATTCTCATAAGAACCCATGTTTCTTGAAGTTCTTGAATTTCTTGAATCTGTTTTCTGACTTAGACTGTTTCTGCCAAACAGGATCTCCTTAGACTGTTAGTCCTTGTTTTGAGGAACCTGGCTCTGATACCACTTGAAAGATATGGTACCTAAACACCTAGAGGGGGGGGTGAATAGGTGACCTAAACCTTTTTACAACTTTGTTGGCAGCAACACAGTTATTTCACAGATTTCTACAGCTAACAGCAATAATAAAATATAAACTGCTAATCCACAGCACAGCACAGCACAGCAGACACACAAATTTATAGTGGTTCCCCAATCTTTGGGTACATCCACTTTCCCCCTTCGCCTATCTAGCAGTGTACTAGATTCGGCCAAACTTCTCCACTATCTCAGAACTCAACAAGGTTCCTACACCTCAGGCCCAAAGCCTTACACTCAGCCACCAAGGCCTACACTCAGCCACCCAGGCCTACACTCAGCCAATCAAGGCCTACACTCAGCCAATTAAGGCCTACACTCAGAGTTCTTCAACTCCTACACTCAGGCAACCAAGCCCTACCCTCAGCCTTTATAAAATAGGCTTACAATTCACTCAGATCCAATGGATCCTACAAGTTAAAATTGAAATACAATAATTAACTCTACAACTCAGAAAATAAGAGAGGAGTTGAGAGTTTCTTGAAGAGTTCTTGGAAGAACTCAGCTAGATCCAAACTGACTTAGCTTTCTTCAAAGCTTCTTGAGTAGAACTGAATTAGTCTGAATCCTCTGCAGTTAATCCTTGACCTCTGCTTCTTGAGATCCAGATGATTCTGAATCCTTCTTCTCAGCCTTAGTTCCAAAGACTGAATTCTTGATTGGAGCTCTCTCTCTCCAACTTCTTAGATCTGCAGTTGGACTGCCAGATCTTCTTGTGTTGATCCTCTGTGTATCACTTTTCTGATTTAATCTGATCAAACACTTCAATTATTCTCACTACTTGTAACAACAATCAATCTGTTTCTGTAAACTATGGGTGCCTATTTATAGGCTTCCTTCATGGTAACCGGCTGGTCCGGTTCATAACAGACTTCTGATTTCTCTGACAGTTGCTGTAGACCGGCTGGATCGGCAGCTGTCATGTCAACCAGTCACTTCTTGAAATTCTCTAACTGTCAGATAGTGTCGAGACTTTCTGTTCTTAAGTGTCGACACTTATAGACCAAGTGTCGACACATGTTGTGTAAGTGTCGACACAAGTATACAAGATGTCGACACAATTCCTTGTATGTCTCGACCCTGATTCTTCTGCATGTGTCGACACTGAAATTGAGTGTCGACACAAGTCTTATTCTTCATTCTTTAACTGTATTCTTCTAAGTGTCGACACAACTCCTTTGTGTCGACACATCTTCATGTGTTGAAACTGTCAAGTGTCGACACTACTTCTTGGTGTCGACACAAGTCTTTAATTTTGTTTCCTCAGCTGAGTGTCGACACATTCCCTTAGTGTCGACACTTGTACTTAGAATATTTTGTAAATTTTTCTGTTCTTTGCTAAGTGTCGACACAGCTCCTTGTGTCGACACTTTCTTCAAGTGTAGAGTCTTCAACTAAGTGTTGACACATTGTGCTGGGTGTCGATACTTTCTTCAAGTGTTGACTCTTCTGATTGTGTGTCGACACATTGTGCTGAGTGTCGACACATACTTCAAGTGTTGACTCCTTTGAGTGTGTGTCGACACATTGTGCTGAGTGTCGACACATTCTTCATATGTTAACTCTGCTGATTGAGTGTCGACACATTGTGTTGAGTGTCGACACTTGTCCTTAGTCTCTGCAGAATTTTGCTGAGTGTCGACACAACACCAAGTGTCGACACTTTCTGATGTAGACTCAGCTCTTCTAGGTGTCGACACTTCTGCTAAGTGTCGACACAGCTTTTCTGCATTCTTCTTCACTGAGTGTCGACACAGCTCCAAGTGTCGACACTTTCTGTCTGGTGTCGACTCTTCTTCTCAGGTGTCGACACAATTTCTCCAAGTGTCGACACTGCTTGTCTGGGTGTCGACACAAGCTTTCTCAAGTGTCGACATTTTCCCTTTGGGTGTCGACACATGGACTTAGAAACTTTTAGCTTCAGTCCAGTGAATACCTAACCTGCACAAGTAACTCAAACAAACATCAAATACATTATGATGTATATCATTGAGTTAGGTGAGGCTTCTTCAAATCAGGTACATTTGACCAATGTACCCAACACTTAATAAGAGTGATTCACCTAGGATTTTGTATCTGTTACACATGGATCTATTTGGACCCATTACAGTACAAAGCTTAGGATGGAAATCTTACACTTTAGTGGGTGTAGATGACTTCTCTAGATTCACATGGGTGTTCTTTCTGAGGAAGAAGTCTGATAACTTTAAGTGTTTGACAGAGTTTCTCAAATGCATACAGACTGAGATCAATACTCACATTGCCCTGATCAGAAGTCATCATGGGACAGAGTTTGATTCTCTTCTTATGCAAGAGTTCTGTCAGAGTAAAGGGATCAGGCACACTTTCTCAGCTCCTAGAACTCCTCAACAAAACGGGGTAGTTGAAAGGAAAAATAGAACCCTTATTGAATCTGCCTCTACATTGTTGTCAGATGCTCACCTTCCTCTATCCTTTTGGGCAGAGGCAGTGAACACCTCTAACTATGTGCTGAACAGAAGTTTAATACATAAACTGAAGGGCAAGACTCCCTATGAATTACTCAAAGGGAAGAAACCTAAAGTAGATTATTTTAGAATTTTTGGTTGTATTTGTTATATTCATAATAATGACCAGAAATACTTAGCAAAATTTCAAGCTAAAGCTGATGAAGGAGTGTTTCTGGGATACTCCATGATCAGTAAGGCTTATAGGGTATATAATAAATCAACTCTTAAAATTGAAGAATCTCCGCATATATCTTTTAATGAATCTAACATGTCTTTCAAGGAGAAGAACACTTCTACCATAGAACCTTTGCAGGTACATTCTCTTGCTGAAGACTTGGACAGATTACAAATCATTCAAAAAGAGGAAAGCAGTGAAGATGAAGAAGACATTCAACGTCCTGAAGAGAAACCTCTTGAAGAGCCAGTTGTTGTACCACAAGAGGAAATAATAACACAGGTTGGTGAACAATCAACACCTCCTGTTGATTTAGTAACATCAAGAGACCATCCAATTTCCCAAGTAATTGGAGACATCTCAGCTGGTGTGCAAACCAGAAATCAGGTCAACCAAAACATGTTGCACACTTGCTTCCTATCTTAAATTTAACCGCAATCCATTCAAGATGCAGAGCAAGATCCACACTGGATCATTGCAATGCAAGAAGAGTTGCATCAATTTGAAAGGAACAAAGTTTGGGAACTAGTGCCAAGGCCTAAGGATCACTCCATTGTTGGAACAAAGTGGGTGTTCAGAAACAAATTGGATGATCAAGGAATAATTGTAAGGAACAAGGCAAGGCTAGTTGCTCAAGGGTACTCTCAAGAATAAGGCATAGATTATGACCAGACTTTTGCACCAGTTGCAAGGTTGGAGGCCATAAGAATCTTCTTAGCATATGCAGCACACAAAGGCTTCAAAGTATACCAGATGGATGTAAAGAGTGCTTTTCTCAATGGAGATATCAAAGAAGAAGTCTATGTCAGACAACCTCCATGTTTTATCTCTTCATCTCATCCTGATTATGTTTTTAAATTGCACAAAACATTATATGGTCTCAAGCAAGCTCCTAGAGCATGGTATGAGACCCTAGCATGCTTCCTTCTGAAAAATGAATTTATAAGGGGTAGAGTAGACCAAACTCTTTTTATTAGAACCCATAAGTCCCATACCCTACTAGTACAAATCTATGTAGATGACATTATTTTTGGTTCTACTGATTCAAATTTGTGCAGAAGGTTCTCCAATCTAATGCATTCCAAATTTGAAATGAGTAGCATGGGTGAGCTATCCTTCTTTCTAGGATTGCAAATCAAACAACATGATGAAGGCATATTTATTTCTCAAACCAAGTATGCAAAAGAATTGGTTAAGAAATTTGGTATGTCTGAAGCATCTTGTATGAAAACACCTATGCCTACTAATGCTATATTAGATGCTGATGAACATGGGAAACCTGTTAATCAGACAACATATAGAGAAATGATTGGCTCTTTATTGTACCTTACAGCTAGTAGACCGGACATAATGTTTGCTACATGCATCTGTGCTAGATTCCAAGTGAGCCCTAGAGAGTCACACCTTACATTAGTAAAAAGGATTCTCAGGTATGTAAAAAGTTGTCCAAATCTAGGATTGTGGTATCCAAAAGACTCAGCATTTGACTTAACTGGATTTTCTGATGCTGATTATGCTGGATGCAGAATTGATAGGAAAAGCACCAGTGGAACTTGTCAGTTTCTTGGTGACTGACTTGTCTCTTGGTTTTGCAAGAAACAAACATATGTGTCAACTTCAACTGCTGAAGCTAAATATATGGCTGCAGGTAGTTTTTGTTCACAAATCTTGTGGATTCAAAACCAACTCCTAGACTATGGCTACAACTTAGAGAAGTCTAAAATCTTTTGTGATAATACCAGTGCTATTTCTATAGCTCAAAATCCAGTCCTCCATAGTAGGACAAAACACATATAAATTAGGCATCGCTTTTTAAGGGATAATGTTGAGAAAAATAAAACTGAACTTCAATATATCCCAACTGATTTGCAAAGGGGAGATATTTTCACCAAACCCTTGGATGAAAAGAAACATAACTTCTTCCTAAATCAGTTAGGAATGTTAGATGGAGGAAGTCTAAAATAATATCCAAGATTTTAAAACTCTAAAAGTTGACCAAGACTAGGCAAACATCTTGATTCTTCTAGTGTATAGAGTGTTTCTGGTCTCTGAACTGCGCTCGACGATTTTCCCCCAGATCGTCGAATGGAGATCGACTCATTCCGAAATCGTCGACCAACGTTCAGTGCTTCTCAGATAGTGCTCAACTATCTCCCCAGGTCAGCGATCGTCGAACAAAGCTCGACGATTTTGTTCTCTGAACTATCGTCGCACGTCGCTCGACACACTCCAATATCGTCGAACGGAGATCGACGATGTTGATGACCTTTCAGTTTCCTTTAGAAGCCCAGATCGTAGAACTGAGTTCAACGATCTTTCCTTTTCTGCGTCGAACCCTAATATAAAATTCATTTTTCGGTCGTCGTTCTCCCTTTGCGCTTTCATTCTCTCTGCAAATTTTCACTTTCCCTCCAAACTTCTCTACACTTGGCCGTTTGGTTGTTTATTTTTTTTGCAGGCATCAATGGCCGTCTCAGTTGCAGTCCTAGCCGCAATGAAATTTGATGCAGGATTTGATATTGATATGGATTCGTTTAACAACAGTGATCAGATTTTCAGAGACATTCTAGAACTTTTCAAGGAGCAAAAGCTAGTTACTATAATGTCCACCAGAATCAAATTGGCTGCTGATGAAATCAAGGAGTGGGTCTATACTGCCCACAACTAGGACCAGAATACAGTGATTGGCACAGTATCAGGAACTCAGGTACCTCTTACACCTGCTGCCCTGACAGAGATTTTTGGATTGAATTCTGGAGGAGACTCTGCTGAACTATCTGGAGAAGCCTTTTCTGATTTACTTGCTAGAATGGGTCACTCAGATGCAAACCCTAGCAAACTCCTGAAGAAAAATTTATTTGTGGAGTACAGGTTTTTGGCTGATGTTGTTGGGAAAGTATTGTTGGCCAAACACTCAGCCCATGATACCATCTCCAGGTATCAACTATGTTTGATGGGTGCTATTGTAGATAAGAAACAGTTAAACTGGGGAGAACTTTTCTTTGACCTGATTAATAAAAAGATCAACAAGAATTTTGTCAACTTTGGAAGGATACTAGGTCTATTTCTTCAAAACAGATGCCTTGCACTGCTAGTCTCAAATGGGATGCACATCAATGCCTCTAAGAGGCTCTCCTGTGCCCTATTTGGAAAGTGGGACAAGCAAATTGTGAAGCCAGCAGACCCTCTGCAAGTGCAACTTCAGGCACAAGGACTGTTGCAGTCTCTTCCCCTCAAGTCTCTGCCCCTACAGAAGACTTGCCTGCTACTTCTCCTCCTCCTCCACCTCTTATTTCATCTCCATCAGTCACCTCCACTGATGGGCCCGCGAACAGACTCTTACTGTGTTTGGTTCGGTGAGTCGATCGCCGCGGGCTTACTCGGGTAGGCAAGTGCACCTATCGCAAGTAGTACTCGATATTCTGGGGAATACCGAGGTCGTATTGTTCTCGGGGTCATGTTGACTATTCTTACTCCTCCGGGAGGACTATTATTTTACTGAAAGTAAGGTGGATTTTTTTACTTAATAAAAGACGGAAAAGCAAAGGAGCGAAAAAACGATTTAGAAAATATTCGATGAAGGGTTAACGCTCGGCATCGAATCAGATTAAGACTAAAACAATTTTTAATAATAAAAAGACTTAGTTTTCAAATTAATAATAAGGCAACTTGGCCGTGGAGGTTCCACAAATGTGAGCTCACCTAGCTATAGGGATATCGCTCACCTAAACGTTAAGAATATTCGACCGAACGTTAGTCCGACGAAGGATTCCTCTTAACGCCCGCTTTACGCTAAGAACCCCGCTATTGGGTGGGGAACCCAATCTGGTAGAATTACGCTTGTCCTCTCTCGAGGGTATGCACGCAACTCTATTTACCCAGGGGTGATCGGTCCATATGCACGGCCTCTCGGCTAGCTAGCATATGGACTACGGAAATAGGGCCCACACATCGATATGTGGTCCTACGCGTCGTAAACCCGGGGTAAACCTTAAGTGCTTAAATTAAAATGAAAATAAAGAGCTTCAATTATTATAAATCATTTTAAATGTCTCAATGCTCTTCGATGCCGAGGCTAATAGCGATTAGCCACACATCGGTATGGGGACGGCTTATAATTTAGTGAGGCGCGAGTTCGAAATTAAACACTAACGATTATAAGAAGGGGACATAAAAACAAAACAATCATTTAGAAAGCTAAAAAGTTAACTAAAACGAGAACTCACGCACACTCCAAATTATAAATTAAACAGAAACTAAGTTACACATAAAAGAAAATTGCATTTTTCAAATTTGCGAGTCCCACTCAAACGAGTGGGGGCGGTAAATAAAAGCTGAAAATTGCAAGTCCTACTCGAACGAGTAGGACTGAAATGAAAGCGAGTCCTACTCAAATGAGTAGGAGAAAATAAATGCGATTACAGGGCGATAAAATCCGGCCATTTAACTCAAGTGAGTAGGCGGAAAAATAAAGAAAGAAAAATTACAAATCCTATTCAAACGAGTAGGCGGGAAATAAAGTCCGGCCATTTAAACTCAAGTGAGTAGGCGGAAAAATAAAGAAAGAAAAATTACAAGTCCTACTCAAACGAGTAGGACTGAAAATGAAAACGATGCGCCATTTAACTCTTAATGAGTAGGCGGAAATAAATGCACACAAACACACACACTCCATATGAATTTCAAGAAAGCAATAAAGCTAACACCTACACTCACACACTCTACATAATTTGAACAAAGCATTAAAAGAAAGCAATTTAAAAGAAAGCATTAAAATTTAACACCTATACTCACACACTCTACACAATTTGAATCAAAGCATAAAAGTTATACACCTAAACTCACACACACTTCATGAAGATTAAGAAGAACAAAAGGAAATTTAGGCTCATACACTCACACACACAAATAAAAAGCAAAATGAAAGTTACCTAAAAATTAAAATTTTAACTTTTTCATGCTTAGGTTTTGCCAAAAACAAATAAAAAGAGGAAATTTTAATTTTTAGAAGACAAAAGTTTTTCAAAACAAATTAAAACCAAAGTTTTTGGAAAATTAAAATGCCAACATTTTCATTCTTATGATGTTATGAAAGTGATAAAAAAGGTGAAAAAGAAGATGAAAAGAACAAAAGAGGTTTTACAATCCTAAAAGAAAACTAAGAAAAAAAAAGGAACAAAATCACTTTTTAAATCTCTTTTATAAAATCTTAAGAATGAAATCAAAATTCTTTCAAGAAAAAGATAAGGAGAAAAAGAGGAAAACCTAGCATACCTAAGCATGAAAACAAGTTAAAAAAAACAAAGTGAATAAATTACACTCATACACACACACACACATTTCATAAATGAAGAACAAAGATGAAACTAAGAATAAAAGGGAGAAGGAAAGTGGGCACAAGTGTTCATTCCAAAGCCATATATGAAGAGAAAATTTAACATTTTATTGATTAAAAGAAGGTATTACAAGCTATTACAAGGGCTAAAGCTAAAGCAAAACAAAACTTGAAATAAAGAAGGGAGAAATCTCCTTACATAACACTAGAAATCACGGATGCAGCCCACAAAAAGACACTAAATTGGCCCAAAAATCTGAACCCTTGGACCTTACAGAACTGGGCAATTTATAGGCAGAAAATTCTAAGTACACGCCCTCGGTCACGGGCGTGTAGGGGGGGCGTGACAGTACTATTCATGAAGGCGGCTGGCGATTGGACAGGAAAGTTGACTTCGGGCTGAGTTCGCAGCAGTCACGCCCCAGGTCACGGGCGTGACTCTGGGCGTGTCGGGGAGGTAGAACCGGGCATGGGTTGCGTCGAAAGTCTTTGTCAGCATCTTGTCGGGCCAGCTGGAAAGGTCACGCCCCAGGTCACGGGCGTGACACTGGGCGTGTCAGTTGGTGTCGACACTCGACGAATGTCGAGTGGAAAGTGTCGAGTCGAAATCGTCGAGCGGAAATTGAGTCACGCCCCAGGTCACGGGCGTGACGCTGGGCGTGACTGTTGGTGTCGACACTCGACGATCGTCGAGATGAATTCGTCGAGTGGAGTGAACACGGGCTTGGGTCACGCCCCGTGTCGGGTGAACACGGGCGTGACCCCAGGCGTGTCAATCTTTTACTTCAGAAATAGTCCGTTTTCACGGGAAATGCACAGTCACGGCCCGGTCACGGGCATGACCAAATTGTCACGGGCGTGTACTGCCCAATTTTGGCAGATTTTGGAAATTTTCTGCAAAATAAAATAAAACAAGTTAGAAGTAAATTTACAAGAATAGGAGCATTTTATTGAACAAAAATAAGTAAAAATGACGAAAATAAATGAAAATGACTAAATTAATGTGCATAAAAATAAGTATATTTACAATTCATCAAATACCCCCATACTTAGGCTTTTGCTATTCAAGAGCAAAAGTTTGAGGTGAATCTATATGGAATAAAAAAAACTCTAAGTTTTAGCTATCGCTTAATTAATTATAAGAGAGATCGAAATAAATATACGGGGTGTAAGAGTTAAGTCCTAAAATTATGTAGATGATTTAAATAGCGCAAAAGTTTTGGCCAAAAGACTTCTTGATGTAATCACATAGAAGGCAACATTTGTAATGGTTAGACTATTCTTACTCCCCGGCAACGGCGCCAAAAACTTGATGGGCCCGCAAACAGACTCTTACTGTGGTTGGTTCGGTGAGTCGATCGCCGCGGGCTTGCTCGGGTAGGCAAGTGCACCTATCGCAAGTAGTACTCGATATTCGGGGGAATACCGAGGTCGTATTATTCTCGGGGTCGTGTTGACTATTCTTACTCCTCTGGGAGGACTATTATTTTACTGAAAGTAAGGTGGATTTTTTTACTTAATAAAAGACGGAAAAGCAAAGGAGCGAAAAAACGATTTAGAAAATATTCGATGAAGGGTTAACGCTCGGCATCGAATCGGATTAAGACTAAAACAATTTTTAATAATAAAAAGACTTAGTTTTCAAATTAATAATAAGGCAACTTGGCCGTGGAGGTTCCACAAATGTGAGCTCACCTAGCTATAGGGATATCGCTCACCTAAACGTTAATACTATTCGACCGAACGTTAGTCCGACGAAGGATTCCTCTTAACGTCCGCTTTACGCTAAGAACCCCGCTATTGGGTGGGGAACCCAATCCGGTAGAATTACGCTTGTCCTCTCTCGAGGGTATGCACGCAACTCTATTTACCTAGGGTGATCGGTCCATATGCACGGCCTCTCGGCTAGCTAGCATATGGACTACGGAAATAGGGCCCACACATCGATATGTGGTCCTACGCGTCGTAAACCCGGGGTAAACCTTAAGTGCTTAAATTAAAATGAAAATAAAGAGCTTCAATTATTATAAATCATTTTAAATGTCCCAATGCTCTTCGATGTCGAGGCTAATAGCGATTAGCCACACATCGGTATGGGGACGGCTTATAATTTAGTGAGGCGCGAGTTCGAAATTAAACACTAACGATTATAAGAAGGGGACATAAAAACAAAACAATCATTTAGAAAGCTAAAAAGTTAACTAAAACGAGAACTCACGCACACTCCAAATTATAAATTAAACAGAAACTAAGTTACACATAAAAGAAAATTACATTTTTCAAATTTGCGAGTCCCACTCAAACGAGTGGGGCGGTAAATAAAAGCTGAAAATTGCAAGTCCTACTCAAACGAGTAGGACTGAAATGAAAGCGAGTCCTACTCAAATGAGTAGGAGAAAATAAATGCGATTACAGGGCGATAAAATCCGGCCATTTAACTCAAGTGAGTAGGCGGAAAAATAAAGAAAGAAAAATTACAAATCCTACTCAAACGAGTAGGCGGGAAATAAAGTCCGGCCATTTAAACTCAAGTGAGTAGGCGGAAAAATAAAGAAAGAAAAATTACAAGTCCTACTCAAACGAGTAGGACTGAAAATGAAAACGATGCGCCATTTAACTCTTAATGAGTAGGCGGAAATAAATACACACAAACACACACACTTCATATGAATTTCAAGAAAGCAATAAAGCTAACACCTACACTCACACACTCTACATAATTTGAACAAAGCATTAAAAGAAAGCAATTTAAAAGAAAGCATTAAAATTTAACACCTACACTCACACACTCTACACAATTTGAATCAAAGCATAAAAGTTATACACCTAAACTCACACACACTTCATGAAGATTAAGAAGAACAAAAGGAAATTTAGGCTCATACACTCACACACACAAATAAAAAGCAAAATGAAAGTTACCTAAAAATTAAAATTTTAACTTTTTCATGCTTAGGTTTTGCCAAAAACAAATAAAAAGAGGAAATTTTAATTTTTAGAAGACAAAAGTTTTTCAAAACAAATTAAAAACCAAAGTTTTTGGAAAATTAAAATGCCAACATTTTCATTCTTATGATGTTATGAAAGTGATAAAAAAGGTGAAAAAGAAGATGAAAAGAACAAAAGAGGTTTTACAATCCTAAAAGAAAACTAAGAAAAAAAGGAACAAAATCACGTTTTAAATCTCTTTTATAAAATCATAAGAATGAAATCAAAATTCTTTCAAGAAAAAGATAAGGAGAAAAAGAGGAAAACCTAGCATACCTAAGCATGAAAACAAGTTAAAAAAAAACAAAGTGAATAAATTACACTCATACACACACACACACATTTCATAAATGAAGAACAAAGATGAAACTAAGAATAAAAGGGAGAAGGAAAGTGGGCACAAGTGTTCATTCCAAAGCCATATATGAAGAGAAAATTTAACATTTTATTGATTAAAAGAAGGTATTACAAGCTATTACAAGGGCTAAAGCTAAAGCAAAACAAAACTTGAAATAAAGAAGGGAGAAATCTCCTTACATAGCACTAGAAATCACGGATGCAGCCCACAAAAAGACACTAAATTGGCCCCAAAATCTGAACCCTTGGACCTTACAGAACTGGGCAATTTATAGGCAGAAAATTCTAAGTACACGCCCTCGGTCACGGGCGTGTAGGGGGGGCGTGACAGTACTATTCATGAAGGCGGCCGGTGATTGGACAGGAAAGTTGACTTCGGGCTGAGTTCGCAGCAGTCACGCCCCAGGTCACGGGCGTGACTCTGGGCGTGTCGGGGAGGTAGAACCGGGCGCGGGTTGCGTCGAAAGTCTTTGTCAGCATCTTGTCGGGCCAGCTGGAAAGGTCACGCCCCAGGTCACGGGCGTGACGCTGGGCGTGTCAGTTGGTGTCGACACTCGACGAATGTCGAGTGGAAAGTGTCGAGTCGAAATCGTCGAGCGGAAATTGAGTCATGCCCCAGGTCACGGGCGTGACGCTGGGCGTGACTGTTGGTGTCGACACTCGACGATCGTCGAGATGAATTCGTCGAGTGGAGTGAACACGGGCTTGGGTCACGCCCCGTGTCGGGTGAACACGGGCGTGACCCCAGGCGTGTCAAGCTTTTACTTCAGAAATCGTCCGTTTTCACGGGAAATGCACAGTCACGGCCCGGTCACGGGCGTGACCAAATTGTCAGGGGCGTGTACTGCCCAATTTTGGCAGATTTTGGAAATTTTCTGCAAAATAAAATAAAACAAGTTAGAAGTAAATTTACAAGAATAGGAGCATTTTATTGAACAAAAATAAGTAAAAATGACGAAAATAAATGAAAATGACTAAATTAATGTGCATAAAAATAAGTATATTTACAATTCATCATTCACCATTCAAATTTCCTCCACAATCATTATTTCAACCCCATCTCCAACTTCAATTTCTCAACCTCCACATCTCACAGAAGAACTTTTCCATCCTCTACATCAATACCCTCACCTAGAAATTGAATCATCATCTCATCTTCCATATTTCAATCTGATAGATGATTCCTTTATGGATGATTCCCCTTCATCCCCTCCTGATCTACCCTCTTCATCCACATCTTACCAACAGTTACTTCAAGATATCATTGCACAACCCTCCTTCACACCCTCTGTTTCCATTCCATTATCTTCAATTTCCACAATCCCCATATCTCAACCCTCCTTTCCCCCATACACCAGCTCTCCACCAACAACTCCAGCTGTTCCACCTTCATTCTCTACCTCTGCTCAAGTCCCTATTGAGCATGTAGATCTTCCAGCCTTAGCAGATAGACTTTATGAGCTGATAGCTCCCAGGCTATCCCTCTTGTTGGAGACCTACTTGGCTCCACTTTTAAAGTCAGTTGCAGACCTGTCTGCCAGGCACTCCTCCCTCATTCCTCCTCAGGCAATCCCTTCATCTGGGTGCCTTGATCCAGTCCTGACTGAATCTAGGCAGGGGGAGATGCCTCATGAAGTGGTTAGATTGTCTGCTGCTACTGTTACCTCAGTTCAAGCTCAAGCCTCAACACCACAAGTTGCAGTTTTCTCAATGGACCTCAGGTCATTATTATCAGATTTTGATTCAGTTTATTTCATCTGTCTTCCAGAGAGCACTGCAGTCCGGCCATCTGAAGATCTATCTAAGGCCATTGTGCCCATTTCAAGCTGTGACACCATCTTAATTTATTCTTTTGTAAAGTCCCTTTCTACTGCTGCCCCTGCTGTTTCTGTTGTTGCTGCTTCTACTGATATTGTTGATATTGCTGTTAATTCTGATGTTTCAGTATCTGAGGACATACATATGACAGAGGCATTTGAATTTGAGCCTGTTGTTACTACTGATGTTATTTCTGTTACTGAACCTGTTGTATCTGAAAGTATTTTATCTGTATCTGCTGCTCCCCAGTTACTGCTGTATCTACTGCTGTTGTACCTTCCATTTCTGAGAGTGTTACTTCTGAAAGTTTTGTATCTGCTGATGTAATCTCCTCTGCTAGTATTGTTTCTATTCCTCCTTCTACTGTTGCTGCCACAACTGCTGTCACTACTGTTACCTCTGCTCAATCCCAACAACAGATAGACTATCTTAAAAGGATTGATGCACTGTATGATGAACAAAGCTCAAAAAGTGATCAATATAGGACTAATTCAGATGACTCCTCTGCAACTATTGCAAGGAAAAGAAAGGCCAGAAGCAAGGCTATGAAAAGTTTTCCTCCAGCAAAAGTCAAAGATACCAATGATATTCCTTATTACATACTGCATAACTATCCTATCACAGAACACTGGATGCAATACTCCAAGAATCAATTGAAGGCCATGAAGAAAAAGGGAAAGTATGAGAAAGGTTCCTCTCAGTTCCATCATCCTCCTCCTCCTCCTCCTGATGCAGTTGCAGGTGGTAGCTCTGCTATTCAACCCTCTACCAGAAGCCAAACCCCCTATCAACCTCAAGGTAGATCCCAGTACAGGGGAAGTCAATCCAGAGGCTACCAATCAAGGAGAGGAAACTATAGAGGAAACCAAAGAGAATTTCAAGTATACTCCAAAGGCTATTCCAGGCAACACCCTTATCCAAGGGAAGGACAAGCTTCCTCTGATACTACTTCAGGTCCCTTTCCCTACAAGCTTAAAGAGTCAGTCTCATCCAGAGCTCCTCCAGACAATTCTTCAAACAGATATGAGCCTCCAGTTCCTTTTGAGGATCCAGAGAACAATCCAACTTCATGGACAGCCAAGATGAAGAATTAGCTGCTTTGGATCAAATTAAGAAAGCCAGAGAACAAGGCAAAGACACTTCCAGTATTACTACTTTATCAGAACAAAGGAAAAAAGAACTTGAAAGATATGCTTCCAGCAAGGTTTTTGATTCTGAAAGCTACATGAAGCTGCATCCTGATACTGTAGTGCCCAGGCCTAAGCAACAAACCTCTTTAGGTGCAGCTGATGACAGGAGATCTAAAAAGGAAGCTCTCAATCCAAATAGAGAAATAGTACTTATAAAGTGAAAAGAAAAGGAGTAATTCTGTAAGGTGACAATATATGTTGTTTTATGATCTGTCTGAGATAATATCTATGATTCTGTAATGTCTTGTTTATTGCATTTTTGCTTTGTATATTGTTGTTTTTATTTCAATATCTGTAAATAGTAATCCTAACCCAAATAGGGGGAGATTGTTGGAACACCCTATTACTGATTTGGGTCAGGATCACTATGTCTCTTAGGAAACCTGTTTTGACCTCTTTGTATAGATCTAAAGGTCAAGTAGATTTGAGTCTAAGGGTTAGTAGTTAGGTTTGGAAACTGCCCTCAAGACCAGGTTTTTCAGTTTCTGGAGACTACGTCATTTCATTGAGCTCAGTACGACGAATCGCCGAACTCCATTCGACGATTGGTGAGCTCACTTCGACGAATCGTCGAACTCCATTCGACGATCTATGAGCTCAACTTCAACAAGTCGTCGAACTCCATTCGACGATCTTCGAGCTCAGATCGACGATCTTGACTTCAGTTTGGTTCTCAATCTCTAAGCTCAGTTCGACGATAGTTGAGCTCAGATCGACGATCTCTGTTTCTGTCTAAGTCCAAATCTCTGAGCTCAGTTCAACGATAGTGGAGCTCAGTTCGACGTTTTTTTGAAAAGTTCAACGATTTTCAAGATTCAAATTCATACAGTTAAGGAATTGTTCTCAGCAATTAATTCAGAGATCTTGTAGCCATTTTTAATTAATCTGGAGCAAGTTTCAAGAAATTATCAAGGAATATTTTATTGGACTTTCCTCTAGAAGACAAAGGCAATTAAGGAAGTAATTTATGACAGGCCAACGACTATCTTGGACAATTGATCATTTCTATTCAGACAGATGGAATAAAAGACAGAATTATTCTCTACAACAAAGAGATAGAAGAAGAAAAAAAGAATAACAAGAATCTCTCTCTGCAACAACAACTCTTACACAACAACAATCACACAAGATAAAGAAAAAAGAGTTGCAGACATTCTCAGTCTCAAAGATTCATACAAGAACACCATCACCAAAGGAGATCAACAAACTGAAATCTTCAGATCTCTTTTGATTCAAGTGTTCAAAGGCCATCATCATTCAAGACTCCAGACACCTCACATTTCAGTTGCTGCTGAAATCATCTTTTGCTGGAGATCAATTTTCTGAAGGCCTATCACCCTACTGCAAAGCTTCACTTCCTGAACAACTACAGATCTCAGGGGGAGCTTTGACAACATCCACTATCTTCTTTCTGACTGTTGACAGAGAAGATCATCTCTTTCTCTCATCCCTCTCTCACTCTCTCCTGTAAAGGGTTTTTCAAACTCCCTTCAGAAGTTTGTGTTTGTTTTTTGAGCACCTTATCAAAAGCTCATTGGTGGCAAGACACCTGATCAAAAATCTGGTTTGGTTTTTGAGCACCTTATCAAAAGCTCATTGGTGCTCAGGACACCTGATCAACTCATCCTGTAGTGGATTCCTACCTAGGGTGGTAGAAGAGTGGATGTACCCAGTTTGATTGGGGAACCACTATAGCTCCTTGTGTCATCTGGTTGCCGTCTTTCTTTTGTTTTCTGGATGTGCTTTGTGATTTCTTTGTGTTTAATCTGTGACTAGATAGTTGCTTCTTGTTTAGATTACTTTATATTATTTGCTTCCCTGTTCACTTAGGATTACAACAACTGTTGTAAAATGTTTTTAGCAAGCACCATACTTTATTCACCCCCCCCCCCCTCTAGAGTATATCAGATCTAACTTGCACTTTCAATTCTCAATGGCAAACTTGAGCATTTCGCTCCACAGCCTACAGCCGGGGACTTTAGTCATAATGGCGTGCAAGCCTAAGACTCTCATTATGTGAACCTGATGAACACCAATATCTTAGGCACTTATGTCAGACAACCATAACGCAGATACAGTTCATCCCTTGCATGTTGCTCAAATCGTCAGTTCAATGAATAGACTGATGCGGGTCGGCATCCCTCTTCCATTCGGTACAAAGCCTTTTTAAGAGCTCACAATAGCCACACTTTCCCCTAAGAACTGGCTTCACAATCACAGGTTAGCTAGGAGCCATCGCGAACGACACTGAATATCGCCCGACGTTAGCGACAGAACTCTCTTTTCGTCCCCAGCCCTAACCTTATCTGGACAAACCATCTAGAAATCCATGCAGCCACCTGTAGTTCCAGAAGCACTAATCTTTCATAGTATACAGCACATGCACTGAGCGGGTATTTTCCGGGAATTCCACTCCAGACTTCCTGCTACTGCCCTTCACAGGCACAACCCACCGACTCTACAAAATACTCATTTAAATGCGGAGTCTTCTCTGGTGCACAAATTGAAACATCACCGGTCCAGACCAACCTGTCCAGATGGGCTTCACACAGTATGCCTGTTTAGTACTACACATTTCCGGATCTATATGCAAGACTCACTATGGATTTCATGAATCAACGCAAAGGAACTCCCTCGACTTTCCACCTTTTTGTGGGTGATTCCATGCATATGCCAAAAGAAGGACTTCACTTGTCCAAGAAGAAAGATCGTTACCCTTGAAGATCTCGTTGGAGCTATGGTAAAGCGTTTCTACTCGGATAGAAATGATCGTTACACCTTCCTCTTCGCAAATCTCACTTTGGCTTTAGATTCCAATCCCAAATCCTCCTTCAGCAGCACAACCAGAGCACTCAAACCCTACTAACCGAGAGAGCCTACTCCAGAACTCGGGAAGAAAGAGAATAGACAAAGGTAATAATGATTTCCAATTTCCATGCTCTATAGATAAGGCATCGGTTACCTTCCAGCCACACGCTTTGTTCCCCTCAAAACACATCAACGGCTAAGGATTGAAGCTGAGAAGTCAACCACCGCTCAGTGGCCGCACACCAGCCACCTGACACGAGACACCACTCGGTCATATCCATATTTTCGACAATTCGTCGAACCGGGCAAAATACGTCAAACGAAATTCGTCGAACGGGCTCATTTCGTTGAGCTCCGCTCAATGATTTTCGTCGAACTCCGCTCGACAATTTTCTTGCCCAGCCATGCCAACTCTTTTCCTGTTTCATTTTGGGGTGTTACCAGAGCAGTGGGAGAATTTTCACCTAGCTGTGAGCAAAAGTGTCGGATGTGGCCCGGCTGATTGCACTGGAAGAAAACTCGTTCGTGCTACTCCCTAGGTTGTATGTACAATTGTTGCGGTGGAGGTAGAGTTGGCTGCGAGGTTGGACGCTCCATTCTAAAATTCTAACGGAAGCGAGCCCCGCCTCTATTATTTCCTCTCTCTCTATGTTATCCTACCTCCTCCTATAGCTAAGACCGGCCACAATCACACCCTCAGCGGGTCTCTTATTACTCCCCAAATGATCTTCCTCCAGCATTTTCGCCATGTCAATGATCTCAGCCAAACTCGAGTCCGCTATAAATAAAAGGGTTTGCCTCAGGGGATCTCGCAAGCCTTTGTAGATGAAAGATAGGGGATAGATCTGATTACTCAAGAGGATGGGGGTGAATTGAGTAACTTAAAACTTTTGGCTGATTTGAAAGTTTATCAGAGTAAAATAGATGATAATAGAGTAGTATAAAAAGAAATACAAACTAAGCTAATCTATTACAGCACAGCAAGAACAAAAATAGAAAATGATCACACAGAGACAACACACGAATTTTATAGTGGTTCCCCAAATTGGGTACATCCACTCTTCTACCACCCTGGTAGGAATCCACTATCAGGTTTTTGATCAGGTGACTGCCACCACAAGATCTATTTATAGGGAGATCTCACAACCCTTTTGGATTTTGATCAGGTACCCAAAAACCAAGAATAAACTTTTGAAGGGAGTTAATAATCTCTTTTACAGGAGGTTAAGAGAGTTGATGTTGTCTTCTCATTTCTCTATACAATATAGAAGACTAGTGGATTGCTGGAAGGTTCCTTTTGAAATAAGAATAGTTCAGAAAGCTTGGAGCCTTGCTCAGGGTGTAGGTCTTCAGCCTTGTCTTGAAGTGATCCAGGAATTTCTGACTGATTTAAATTTATTGTCCTTGAAGGTTCCTGGAGTAGAAGTTGAAGAAGACTCTTGATGTTTGATTGTTGTTCTTCTTCAGTCTTCAGAAAGTACAAGGGGAAAACAAAATGTTTTCTGCACAGGGAGAGAGTTCTGGATCTTTTTTCTTTATGCTCTTTCTTGCTTGTATGATGTCGAGCCTCTATCTTTCTTATGTTACCACTATATGTCTGAAAAAAGAAAAACTCTTTTATATTCTGCTGTCAAAATTCTCCTTTGAAAATTTGAATTCCAAGCATTAAATGTTGATTGATCTGGAGAATGAAACGGCTGGAATATTCATTAAAGAGTTTCCCCAACTATCCCATTAAAATAAGCAAGTAATTAACCCTGATGAAGACCATAATTAATGTTGTCAATAACGACTATATTCTTGAGAATATAAGCATTAATTACTCAGATAATTACTGCTAAATAATATAATAAATAAGGACAAAATAAGGAAAAACTTCTAAGTCTGGCTAGGGACAGAATTCGTCGAGCTCTGAACAAAATTCGTCAACTGGATTTCCAAGTTCGTCGAGCCGATAATTCCTTTAGGTCGACCTGAGCTCAGCGAACTGCATTCTGGAAATAACTAGCCAATTCTGCTCTCTAAGTTCGTCGAGCTAAGAATTTGTATTCGTTGAGCAGAGTTCAGAGAAACTAAACTGGAAAGAATCTGTTGAAGTTAAACTCCAGAATTTGTCGAGTAGAGAATCTGTCTGAATGAAGAGATCGTCGATCTGAGCTCAAATATTGTCGAGCTCAACTCAGAGAAACAACTCTGAGTTCTTCGATCTGCGATTGACGATCGTCGAGATGAGTTCGAAGAATTTCGAACTGATAATTTTTAACTCATAATTCTTCTAAGTCTGGGTCAACTGAGGTCCTCTGCTGGCCGGTCCATGAAGGTTGAACCTAGTGACTTAGCCTAAACTGTAGGACTCATAGACTTGACCCTGCTATACAATGTGGGTCAAAATCATCTTAATTAGTGAACTTAGCCCAAATCTAAACTAGGGATCCAACAATCTCCCCATATTTGGGTGAAGTCACTAATACAAACAAAAGACAACAATCACAAAGTAGAAATAAAAATATATTTGGCAGAAAATAAAATATCCAGCAGATATGTACATAAGTGCTTCATGATTAACAGATAGAGTTCAGAAAATAAAAACTAAACATAACAGTTATTTGTTCTTCTTTGGCTTTTCTTTCTCAGCTTTGTCAGATTTATCAGAGGGCTGTCTGAATATGATTTCGCTATTTGGATTTGCAGCTTCTCTTTTAGACATAGTCATGTCTGACGCTCTAATGATATTGATAGAAGTGGATCTTGGAACAACTGCTTCTGGGGGTAAACTCATATAAGCATCAACATTGAAAAGTGCTTAACTTTGTCATACCTTTTTAATTCTTCTCTTTTGTAGGAAGATATTATAGTATATTGAGAGGGATCTTTGCCTTCATCTTTAGCTTTGTTTATCATAGAGAGACCAACCAGTTCTGGAAATCTTGCCATCTTTGAAGTATTTTCTTGTTCACGATCAACAAAGGGAACTGGTGGAGATTCAAGTCTTTCAGAACTGTTATCTTTTTCAGATTGATCAACTCTAGATACTTTCTTTTGTATTCCTTGCTTCTGATATTATTATTGTTGTCTGCTGCTGCTTGAGAAATGTTTCTGCTGACTGCTTCCTTGGAAATGAGATATTGAAGCTCTGCCTTGTTGTCTTTGGTATGTTTGAATGTGAGAGGTAGATCTCTGAGACACATTCCCTGAAGCACCTGCTGCAAGAGGAGGAGGAGGAGGACCTCTCCAATTCCTTTGAGAAGGAGGAGGAGTAGGAGGAGAGTACCTTTTACTTTTCTTCCTTATTTTTTTGCTCATTCTTAGATAGCCACATCCATGAAGGCATCTCTAGGTAAGGAGTAATCTTCTATAGAATGTAGTAGGGAGTGTCTGCATTGGGATTGGGCTTAGGAACAGCCTTAGCAGGAGCTTTCCTTTTCTTATCAATCTTCTTATTAGCTTTTGGATCATTAGATTCATCAGAGTCTTCATCATCATTGTCATCAGCAGAGGATCCTGGAGGGTTATCATATATAGCATCAATTGCCTTCAAGGCCTCCTTTGAAATTTGCTTCTCAGCTTGAGGAAGCACTTAAGATTCTGCAACCTCTGGTACAGCCATACTTTCAGAAAGTGTCTTATTTTCTTCTACTATATCTGCAAGGATGATATCATCCAGGTTTGGTAAAGGACTATCATCCATTTTATAAGTAGGAGGGGAAAGAGCTTTTTTCTCTAGAGTAGAGACTAGTTCAAGAACATTCTTAGTCACATGTTCTTCTGTAATTACTGGCACTGAAAAACTTGCCTTTAGGTTATTAACAACTTCAGGGCTTATTGGAGAAGTATAGGGTACAATAGCTCTAGATTGTTGTACATAAAAACTGGGTAGAATATTGCTGTAAACAAAATTGAAAGAATCTAGTAAAGAATCTAGATTAACTGTGGGATTTATAATGTAATCACCAGCAGTAGTTTTTTTTTGCCACAACTGTGTCAGTCATATCTATATCAGAATTAATTAGATCAATTATTTCTATTGGATGGGCTGCCTCTGCTGAATCATCAGACATATCAGAATCTGCTGCTGCATCTTCACAGAACAACTCCCCTTGACTAGGTTCAGAGGGTCCTGAAGCCAGCCCTCCAAAAGAAGGGATAGAAGAGAGGGCAGCAATTCTAGAAGAGAGAGAGAGGATGGAAGCAGAGAGGGGAGTAATAGCAAGAGTGGGGAAAAAAAAAAAGAAAAAAATTAAAAAAAAAAAAAAAGAGCTATAAGTTGCTCAAGAGTGGGGAAAATAAAAGCAAGAAGATCTTTTGCTATATCAAAAAAATTAAGGTAGAGGGGTTTACGAGCAGAGGAGGTGTAGGGAGTGTGATGTCCACAATTTGAACACACATTGAAGGCATGTGATAAGTCTGTGTGGGTGTATTCTGGAAAGGTGGAACGGATAATGGCTGGAATGTCAGTAGTTGAAGTAGGAATTATGGTAGTGGGTGGAGATGTGGTTACCTGAATTGGAGAGTTATGTGGAGAAGGTTGAGGGGACAGCAGATTGAAAGATGGTTGTGGGGTAGATGGAATGTCAGAAATATTAATTTGAGGAGGTGATTGAGGAGGTGAAGATGGAGTATCCTCATGAATGACTGTAGGGGAGTGTGGAGGGGATGGTACAGGAAGAGGTGAAGTAGGATAGGGATAATGGAGGATGGTTGTTGTTGTGGAGAAGGTCAAGGAATTCTGGTGGAGGGAGGGAAGGGCATCTTATGGAGGTAGAGGAGTGGCTGTTACTACCCTAGTGCTCTCAGAAGTCCTGGAAGAGGAGGAAGCCCTGGATGGCTTAGTTATGGTCATCTCCCATCTCCCAAAGAGGGCACATGTGAGCCGTTTGGAGGCATTAATGAATACTGTCTGGGAGACCAGGGATTTAGCTGTCTTTTCCTGTAGGAAAATGCCCAGAATTCTTCCAAAACATACTTCTTTCTTAGTATTTTTCTTTTTGATCAAATCAAATAGTAGTTTTCCCCAGTTCACCGCTTTCTTATTTACCACAGCACACATCACCAAGAACTGGTGCCTGGTAATGTAGTCACGGGCTGTGTGTTTGCCCAGCAAAACTTTTCCAATAACGTCAACAACGAATTTGTATTCAGCGACAAATTCTTCTTAAGCAGTTTGTTAGGGTTTCCTTCAGAATGGCCCATTTTGATCAATATATTATCGTACTCAATACTATCCATTTCAATATCTTCATCTACATTAACCAAACCAAAAATATCTGTTAAGACGGTGGGGGTTGGAGTAACCTTATGTAAGACCCCATTTTTTTGCAACAACCATCGGGATCTTAGGCCCAGAACCGCCGCTTTGCGGTGACACCTTCGCACTCGGGAAGGTCATCACTACAAAACGCCGATCCTGTCGGCCAAATCGATCACCATCAACAGAATGTATAATGAATGAAAGTGTAAGCATCCAAGTCCACAATAGAAAGAGGAAATCACATGACAAATAAATAGTCCACATCGCGAGAAAGTGAATACAGGCTTAAGCCCGGTACATGATAACCTCACTATAAACCACTCATAAAAGTAAAACTACTAATACTCGGTTCCACTCACGGATCTGGATTCCTGTCCACCCGAGCTACCCTGGCCCATCTTCATATGCACTGTACCCTGCTGGTGTTGCGTCTCCTGGGGTTGTTCCCTGTCTCCCATCCGGAGCTCCTAAAATATGGTGGTCAAACGACCGTCAGTCAAACTAGACTCAGTCAACAATACCACACCGCTCTACCTGTGGCTCCTAGGCACCAGGTGTAAAGGAGTGAAAAGGAGGACCAAAAGCAGGGCATAATCAAGCAGGTGACATCTACCCTAAGGAATAAAATAATAAAGTATGGCAGGGGTATCACAATAATTATACATGAGTAAACAAGTGTGTAACAAAAGTAAACCGTAAGGAGTAGCAAGTAAGTAAAAGCAATAAGAAGAGTAAGTAAGAGCAATGAGAAATATAATCGTTGATTTATTGGGATTACCCCTATAGACCAAGGGGTCATTTTGCAGGGCCTATCGTATAAAACGTCCCACACCATTTTATATGATAGGTGTCAGGGGTTAAATGCAACAATTATGCTATGACGTGCAAGTATGCTATGGTATGCACATGCAAGTGCAACTCACACACACGACTCTATGTGCACAGAACTTTAGTTCCCCTTTTTGGAGTTAGCTAAACTCTCAGGAGCCTCCCGTGGTGGCCAACGGAGACAGTGGGTTGGTCCTCTCCACTCGTAGACTGGTAAACACACTACCCAGTCTAGCCCCTCTCGTACGTTCCCGTACTATTCCTAGCATACCAGCCAGTCTCCTCGAGTCAACGTATCGATGACGGTGTGTTCGATCGGCCAATATCGAGGACCCACCACTGTTATACCGAGGATTGGACCTTGCCGGCAGCCTGAAGTTGGGAAGATCGCCGGGAAGCCATTTCTGAAATTGGCGTCGCTCTATTTCTGCAACTGCAAGGTGGGTAGGCTCGATTTCTTCGGGTAATGATTGGGAAAGGCTCCTCTCAATTCACTGGTGGTATTTAAAGCCTTAGATGGTGAGAGGAGGGGCTGGATAAATAATGTCCTTCAAAGCCATTAATGGCTAGGCTCGGCCATGGAGGAGGGAGGCTGAACCAAGTCTGACGGCCAGGGAAACGGCTGGAAACTTCTCCCCTTCCCTAGGGAATTGAATTCAGCCATTAAATGTGGCCTTTGGCCTCCCCTTGGCCGAACCATTTACTTCCCTCTTCTTCCTCATTTCTCTCTCCTCCATTATCATGGAAATGGAGCTCACTGTGACACGCGGTACACGCCCGTGTCGGCCAAGACACGCCCGTGTCGGCCAAGACACGCCCGTGACGCAGGGTGTGTAACCCACTCAACACCCAGTCGAGAGAAAATCGTCGACCTCTCAACACAGCGGGACACGCCCTGTGACACGCCGATGTCACAGTCCGTGTACCCCATGCTCGACGATCGACACTCGACGATCGACGATCAAAACTCGACGATTAACGATCGACACTCAACCTTTCGACACAGTGGGACACGCCCTGTGACACGCCCGTATCACTGGTCGTGTACCCCATGCTCGATGATTGACACTCGACGGTCCACACACTCGACGATCGTCGAGCACAGTTCGTCGAACCGAGGGGACACGCCCCCTGCCACGCCCGTGTTATAGGGCGTGGCCACCCAGAAACTTTGTCGACCAAAATTCATCGACCAAGCGCCCAACTCTTCAACTCGAGCGGGACACGCCCTGGGATACGCCCGTTTCCCAGGCCGTGTCACCCAAATTTTGCTACTCCCAGAATTTGGGTTGTTACACTCACCCTCTCTCCTAGTCACTAAGTTGACTTGGTCAATCTGAAGGACTATTTGCATTCCTTCCACGCACATTATTCCCTAAAGAAGCCATATGAGGAGGTTTGAGCTTGGGTTAGCCTATTTGGGCTAGGTTGACCAGAAATAGGGTTGGGTTGACCTAGGTCTCTTTGGGGTTACTTGGGTTTTGTCATGATCTGGTCATGACAAAACCATTCCTAGGGGTCTAGTTGTTTGAGGGATGTTACAAATCCCAATATATAACAAAACTTTTCGTCCTCGAAATTCTAGTTAGGCCTACGTGGTTTCAAGTATGCAAGAAAAATTGTAACATCCTGAGAGGTTGATAGTAATACCTGACTGAAAAGTTCTGGGTACCGCTGCTGCATCAAGTCCTGGGGCTCCCAAGTGTGCTCCTCCTGGCCGTGATTTCTCCAAAGAACCTTGACCAGTGGGACATTCTTGCGGCACAAGACCCGCATACCTGTGTCGTTAATCCGGATCGGCTCCATGTGCACTGACTGATCAGATGCTACTGGCGCATCCGTAGTGTCTATCTGCTGCTCTGGACATAATAGGGCCCTCCTGAGGGAGGAGACATGGAAAACATCGTGCAAGCCTTCCAGCTTTGGAGGTAGCTCCAACCTATATGCTAAGGGGTCGATCAGCTCCAGGATCCTATAGGGCCCCATGTATCTCGAGCTGAGCTTCTTCCTCAGCCCGCAAACTCGAGAGACTCCGTACATCGGCCGTATCTTCAAAAACACTCTGTCTCCTACCTGAAACTCCACCCGTCGATGTCGCGCGTCATAATATTTGGCTTGTCTGCTCTGCGCCTCCAACATCTGGTCCCATATCAGTCTCACTTGGGCCTCGGTGTCCTCCACAAATTCCGAGCCCAGGACCTTTGGGTCTTCATCCTATATCCATGACAACGGAGTCCTGCACCTCCGTCCATATAGGGCCTCGTAGGGAGCCATACCTATACTGGCCTGATGACTGTTGTTGTATGAGAACTCTACCAGTAGCAGCATCTTCTCTCATGGCTCTCCTCAGTCTAGAATGCACAGTCATAGCAGATCTTCCAATGTCCGATTTTTGCGCTGTCTGCCCGTCCGTCTGAGGGTGGAAGGCTGTGCTAAAGGTCAGTCGGGTGCCCAAGTATGCCTGAACTGACCGCCACTCCCTGAATGTAAACTGCCCATCACGATCTGACACTATTGACCTGGGCACGCCATGATAACGAATGAACTGCTCCACAAACTTCCGTACCATAACTCCCACTGAATCGTCCTTCCTGATCGGTATAAATCGAGCCACCTTCGTCAATCGATCAACGATCACCCAGATCGAGTCATTCCCTGTCCGAGACCGGGGAAGCCCATGTATGACGTTCATGGCTATGTCATCAAACTTCCACTCCGCCACCGGGAGTGGCTGCAACAATCCTGCAGGGTTCCTGCACTCCGCCTTCACTAGCTGACATGTCTCACAATGGGTCACAAAGTAAGTGACATCCTTCTTCATGCCCGGCCAGAACATAGTCTTCTTCAAATCAGCCGTCATTTTTGTGATCCCCGGGTGCACAGAATACCGACTGCAGTGCACCTCCATCATAATGTCCTCCCAGATCTGACCTCCCTCCGGTATATACACCCGTCCTCTGAAGCACACCAGGCCATCCCTCAGGGTGTAGTCTCCTGTAGTGCTTGCCCCTATGGCCTAGAAGATGGGCTCTAACTTGGCATCCTGCCTCTGTCCCTCTCTGACTCGGTCTCTGATGTCATCGGTGACGCACATCGCGGCTAAGTACTCCTCATAGAGCTCAGGGTCGTCAGACGACACCAGAGTAATGTGCATGTCCTCTAGTCTCTACAGCAGTTCTGTAGACATCAGCTGAGGCTCTGCTCCCGCTGTGGCGGCTCTCCTACTCAGTGCATCTGCTACCACGTTCGCCTTCCCCGGGTGGTAGTGTATTTCGTACTAATAGTCAGATAGAAACTCCATCCACCGCCTCTGCCTGATGTTCAGTTCCTTCTGCGTGTTCATGTACTTAAGGTTCTTATGATCTGAGTATATATCATAGTGGATTCCGTAGAGGTAATGTCGTCATATATTCAGTACGAATACCACTGCTCCCATCTCCAGGTCGTGCACAGGATAGTTCTTCTCATGGGTCTTCAGCAGGCGGGAGGCATATGCTATGACATGTCTGTTCTGTATCAGCACCACACTCATCCCCTGATATGATGTGTCAGTGTACACCTGGAATCCTTCCTTCCTAGATGAAAGGGCTAGGATAGGGGCTGAGATAAGTAAGTTCTTCAGCTCCTGGAAGGCTGCCTCATACTGTGGCGTCCATACAAAGGGCATGTCCTTCTTCTTCAAGGATGTGAGTGGAAGGGAGATCCAAGAAAACCCCTCCACAAATTTCCGGTAATAACCGGCAAGCCCCAAGAAACTCCGCACGTCCGTGGCCGTCTTCAGTGGTGGCCAATCCCTGACTGCCTGAATCTTTGCCGAGTCCATCGCTAACCCGGCTCCGCTGATAATGTGGCCCAGGAAAGCCACCTCCTTTAACCTGAACTGACACTTGCTGAACTTCGCATAGAGGTGATGTTCTCGCAATCTCTCCAAATTCAGTGCTAGATACCGTGTATGGTCCTCCTCCGTCCTAGAGTAGATAAGGATGCCATCTATGAATACTATGACAAACTCATCCAAATAAGTCTCGAATACCCCGTTCATGAGGCTCATAAACGCTGATGGAGCGTTCGTGAGCCCTAAAGGCATCACGGTGAACTCATACAGGCCATATCTGCTATTGAAGGCCGTCTTCGGGATATCTTCATCCTGGATCCGCATCTGGTAGTAGCCTGACCTCAAGTCCAGCTTCGAGAAAAAATGGGCTCCCTCCAGCTGATTGAACAACTCATCTATCCTTGGGAGCGGGTAGGTATTTAGGACGGTCGGCCTGTTTAGTGCTCGATAGTCAATGCACAGTCGAAGTGTCCCATCCTTCGTCTTCACGAATATGACCGGAGCTCCCCACGGTGAGGAACTCGGTCTGACGAATCCTGCTTCCACCAGCTCCTACAACTGTGTCCGAAATTCTCCCAGCTCCCTTGGGGCCATCTGATAAGGGGCCTTGGACACCGGCTTAGCCCCTGGCACCAACTGAATATGAAAGTCCTTCTCCCTATGCAGAGGCAGTCCTGACAGCTTCTCCGGAAATACATTGTCGTAGTCATAGACCACCGGAATGCTAACAATCGGGTCCTTCTCCTCAGTCATCTCGAACAGCACCTGATATACCTCCTCTCCCTGCATGTGGGCCTTGACTGCCTAAATAGATGAAAGGAGGCGGCTGGAAACCAGAGTAGTACCTTATAATGTCGCATAAGTGTCACCGTGTCTCAGCATGACCCTCCTCGCCAGGCAGTCAATCTGGGCATGGTTCCAGACAAGCCATGTCATGCCCAAGACAAGGTCGAAGTCCGGCATTCTCAGGATCGGCATCGGGGCCTCGAGTGTTAACTCGTCTATGGTAACCGTCAGGAGGCACTTCTCTATGGACTGGATATCCATCCTATTGGGGAGACGCACCCTCCTGGCATCTCCCGTATAATATCGAATCTGGCCCAGATCCTTTATGAAATCCTCCGACACAAAGTTGTGAGATGCCCCCGTGTCGAACAGGGTACGAGCAGGTTTGTCGCACGCCATCACTATTCCTAAATTAGTTAAAGGAAAAATAGCTTAGGTCTAAAGTTTTCTAACCTAGGTTGTGTAATTATTCTACCAATACTAAAAATTACTCTCATACCTGCAATAACCCTGTTCGGGTTCCGGGGCTGCACTAAGTCTAGAGCGTAGACCTGCTCCCCATCCTGCTTGTGTTCACCGCCCTAAAATCTGCGTCCGCGACCTCCCATCTCGTGAGCCGATGGGCCACCCTGTGCAGCAGGTAAGGCCCCATTCCTTGTCGGGCAATTAATCCGAATGTGCCCTGGCTGATGGTAGTGATAGCACCGCTGTGGTGTGGGTGGTCCCTGCCCTATCCTGGGCACCTCCCTCATCTGTAGTGGTTGCGGGGACAGCACTGCCTGCTCCCTTGGTTCCTGCCTTTCCTCCTGGCGGGGTTGATCCCCGTTCCTTCTCTCTCCCATGACCCGACCCCTCTGCGGGTCCCTTCTCCCTCCTAGCACTGCATTATCCCCATGTCTCTTCCTGCCCCGGACTGCAAGTTGGTCCGCCTCCAGCTTCTTGGCCATCTCCAAGATCCTGGCCATGGTACGATTAGACATGAATAAGAGGGTCTGCCTCAGGTCATCACGGAGGCCCTTGTAGAACCTCTTGGCGTAACCCACGTCATCCAGCTTGTAAGAATCCGCAAACCGGGCCAAATGAGTAAACTTCCGGTGATATTCCAGAACTGTCATGTTCCCTTGCTTCAACTGCAAGAATCTATCCTCCAATTCATCCCTTGCGGACTGCGGTACAAAATGCTCCAGTAGTGCCGCCCTAAACTCCTCCCAAGTAATGTCTGCGATCTTCACTCCCGCATAAGTGGTGTCCATCACCGACTTCCACCACCTCTTCGCATGCGACTCCAGACAAAAAACCACCAACGATACTGCCAGGTCCACCGGGCACTGTATTCCCACCATCATCTCGTACATAATGTCTAGCCACGCCTCCGTGCGCACTGCCATCTTTGTCCCCAAGTAGGATGGTGGGGCAAGGCCCCGGAATGCACTCAACCAGTTTGCTCCAGGGTTTGGCTGAGGAGCCGGAGCCTACAGTGCCATAAAGGCCTCCAAGATGGCCGTCAAAGTTTGTCCCAGCTCTGTATGCTGCAACGGGGTCGGAGCCGGCGGGGGTGGAATCACATTCACGGCTGGAGGTGTTCCCTGCGGCAGGGGAGGATTCATCGCACCCTACAAAAGATGGTCTTAAGTTTAGTAAATTGACCTAAAACTCTTTGTTACTGGTGAGCATTACACGTGATTCCTCCCATGGGTACACCATTGCTTCCGCTGCTAGTTTGTCCTCAAACTAAGCCCGCGCGGGGTGTCCCATGTTTTGTGGACTACATTCTGTCGTATCGAAGTTTCCCTCTGATACCACTTGTAAGACCCCTTTTTTTGCAACAACCACCGGGGTCTTAGGCCCAGAACCGCCGCTTTGCGGTGACACCTCCGCACCAGGGAAGGTCATCACTACAAAACGCCGATCCTGCCGGCCAAATCGATCACCATCGACAGAATGTATAATGAATGAAAGTATAAGCATCAAGGTCCACAATAGAAAGAAGAAATCACATGACAAATAAATAGTCCACATTACGAGAAAGTGAATACGGGCTTAAGCCCGGTACATGATAACCTCACTACAAACCACTCATAAAAGTAAAACTACTAATACTCGGCTTCACTCATGGATCTGGATGCCTGTCCACCCGAGCTACACTATCCCATCTCCATCTGCACCATACCCTACTGGTGTTGCATCTCCTGGGGCTGTTCCCTGTCTCCCATCCAGAGCACCTAAAATATGGTGGTCAAACGACCGTCAGTCAAACTAGACTCAGTCAACAATCCCCCACCCCTCTACCCGTGGCTCCTAGGCACCGAGCGGAAAGGAGTGAAAAGGAGGACCAAAAGCAGGGCATAATCAAGCAGGTGACATCTACCCTAAGGAATAAAATAATAAAGTATGGCAGGGGTATCACAATAATTATACATGAGTAAACAAGTGTGTAACAAAAGTAAACCGTAAGGAGTAGCAAGTAAGTAAAAGCAGTAATAAGAGTAATTAAGAGCAACGAGAAATATAACCGTTGATTTATAGGGATTACCCCTATAGACCACGGGGTCGTTTTGCAGGTCCTATCGTATAAAACGTCCCATATCATTTTATACGATAGGTGTAAGGGGTTAAATGCAATGATTATGCTATGACGTGCAAGTATGCTATGGTATGCACATGCAAGTGAAACTCACACACACGACTCTATGCGCACAGACCTTTAGTTTCCCTTTTTGGAGTTAGCTAAACTCTCAGGAGCCTCTCGTCGTGGCCAACGGAGACAGTGGGTTGGGCCTCTCCACTCCTAGACTAGTAAACACACTACCCAGTCTAGCCCCTCTCGTACGTTCCCGTACTATTCCTAGCAAACCAGCCAATCTCCCCGCATCAACGTACCGATGACGGTGTGTTCGATCATCCAATACCGCGGACCCACCACTGTTATGCACATTCAACCATGATAGTTGTATCTAATTATAGTACCGAGCCTCCAGCTCTTTAGACTACCAAGCCTACTAGTTCACCATATTCCCGAGACCACGGCACCCTGAACTAATCAAGTCTCCTTTTTTCCAAGTCCCCGAGCATCCAGCTCCCAGGACTTCCAAATCAATACCGAGTCCATTTAACTCTACCAGTAAGCCCTTAGGCCACGGGCCTATGCTATCCTTTCACTACCAATTCATCTCCCTACGTGTACAAGTGTGAGTGTAAGGTGAAACTATTATTAGGGTTACTCTTGCCCAAATTATTCCTAAGGTTTACATTAGCCCAGGACTGCCCAAGGTATTCCCCGTGAAGGGCTCTCGAAGGCACTAGGAACTATGATGAGAATACGCCCAAAGCTCCCTTTCGCAAGGCGCTTAATATTATTGATTTATACCCTTGATCAGATCTCTCATTTATTTACCCAAACCAGCAACCTACTAAGGATTCAACTCTTCAAATTCATTACCCACTCTAGTTCAGTTTCTGCAGTTACTATATGCAGACCACCCTATACTATATGAGATGTATAAAGGAGGTACTCCGGATTGTCTTCCAAATCTCCTATAAATTTTACCAGAGGTATATCATAACAAGTTTAGTCTAAAATCAGATAATCATAATTTTTCTAATTAATTTGATATTTATTGAATTTTCTCAAATGTTTGGCCATGAGCAATTTTGAACATGAACTATATGATCTACTCAAGTAATGGCCACCCAAAAATTTTGATCACTAAATAACAGAGATATATTACTAGATACTAATTTCCATAATTTTTCAGAAAATATGTGACCACTAATTTATTTATCCAAAATAATTCCCTTAATCGTATGTAAAGAAGGAAGTACCAAAATTATTCATCAAAAATTATATAAAAATTAAAGAATCTTAATATGGTACAGAAATGGTGATTGTGCAAAACTCATAATTGTTCAGGCTTGATAGACACCAAAATAAATTTAATTAAATTTTTATGGGAAACACTACTTAATGAAGCAACCCTTAGAAATAGTCTTCCAAAAATACCATAAAACTTCACAGAGCTTTAGAACATAATAAGGAGTCCTTCAGCTAAAGTTCATCAATTTCCAGCAAGTAGTTACTTCATAATAAATTTCTAAGTAAATAATACAAATTACTACATTGTTAATGAAGTATCCAAAATAATAATCCTAAATTCATAATAAAATCTGCAGAGCTTGTACTAACTTTAAACACTACTCTACCCAATTCTCATCACTGTTCATTGAGTTTTAGTGATATTTTCTACCACTATAAGGTTTGTGCCCTAAACTAGGGTTAGGGTTTTGAGGGATCTATTCACCTTAGAATCTATTTTAGATTTCTTCCATAGGATTCTACCTACCCTAGAATTCTCTCTCCCAAGTTTCAAATCCTTTAAAGGTCAACTGGCCCCTTGCCCTTCACAACCTTCAAAAGCCCTCCCTTAGGGTTTGAGTTTGGATCCAAGGGTAAAACAATCCTAAACCACTCCATATTCCCTAAGACGGTGATAATGGTCCTACCAAGTCAGTGGTCAAAATCACAGCCTCTGTTGAGGTGATTTGACCACTCAAACATCAAAAATAGCTCTTTGACCTAAATAACCCTATAAGGGTATACCTAGGGTTGGATCAATACCTAACCAAAACATCTCCAAAGGATATGAAATTTTTTCCAGATCCCTAACATGCTCTCTATGACCAACCACCCAAAATTGGGGGGATTTTGAGGTGTTTATGACACCTAATTGATTTATAATTGATTTATTAAATTTTTCTAAAAATTATAGAAAACGTTTTTCTAAAAATTCTTATTTTTGGACACTATAAGAGGTAGGCTATGAGGAGCCTATGTTCAAAATTTCAAAGCATTTGGATGAGTGGTTTGGTGTGAGCACTAATTCTAATGTCTGGTCATGCCTATGTATAGGTTGCACCAAAACGAGTGTTGATGTCACACCATGACTCCAAATTGAGTGGAATCAATTTTAAATTACAATATACATTAAGAGCTACATTGTTCATGTTGGACACTTTTACAGTAGAGGCCTCTAAGTATTTTTAATAATTAAAACCATCTACTGCTAATAATCTCCAAGAAATCAATTAATATCATGAAATTACTTGATGAAAAACGGACGGCATCCGCTCATCCTCAACCTCCAGCCAAGGGCCGAGATTGGCCCGACCTGGAGCCTCTTCGAGCCGACTTTCCGGCGACCCCGACCACCTCCCTGGCCGGCCACCACCACAACCTCCTCCGTCGAGGTGGTGTCTATCGCCAGACGGCAAAACGGCCGTCGGAGGGGCCTACTCCGGCGAACCCGATAGGTTCGTTTTCGTGGAATTTCGGTGAGAAATGTCTCCCCGATCGGGCTCAATTGAGCCCATTCTCTTTAGCTGATGGATCCTAGATCTAGCACAGACAGAGAGGAAGAGGATTGGACCTTGCCGGCGGCCTGAAGTCGGGAAGATCGCCGGGAAGCCATTTCTGAAATTGGCGTCGCTCGATTTCTGCAACTGCAAGGTGGGGAGGCTCGATTTCTTCGGGTAAGGATTGGGAAAGTCTCCTCTCAATTCACTGGTGGTGTTTAAAGCCTCAAATGGGGAGAGGAGGGGCTGGATCATTAATGTCCTTCAAAGCCATTAATGGCTAGGCTCGGCCATGGAGGAGGGGGGCTGAACCAAGTCTGACGGTCAGGGAAATGGCTGGAAACTTCTCCCGTTCCCTGGGGAATTGAATTCAGCCATTAAATGTGGCCTTTGGCCTCCCATTGGCCGAACCATTTCCTTCCCTCTTCTTCCTCATTTCTCTCTCCTCCATTATCATGGAAATGGAGCTCACTGTGACACGCGGTACACGCCCGTGTCAGCCAAGACACACCGTTTCGGCCAAGACATGCCCGTGACGTAGGGCGTGTAACCCACTCAACACCCAGTCGAGAGAAAATCGTCGACCTCTCAACACAGCAGGACACACCCTGTGACACGCCCGTGTCACAGGCCGTGTACCCCATGCTCGACGATCGACACTCGACGATCGACGATCGAAACTCGATGATTGACGATCGACACTCAACCTTTCGACACAGCAGGACACACCCTGTGACACGCCCGTGTCACAGGCCGTGTACCCCATGCTCGACGATCGACACTCGACGGTCCACACACTCGACGATCGTCGAGCACAGTTCGCCAAACCGAGGGGACACGCCCCCTGCCACGCCCGTGTTATAGGGCGTGACCACCCAGAAACTTCGTCGACCAAAATTCGTCGACCAAGCGCCCAACTCTTCAACCCGAGCGGGACACGCCATGGGACACGCCCGTGTCCCAGGCTGTGTCATACAAATTTTGCTACTCCCAGAATTTGGGCTGTTACACTCACCCTCTCTCCTAGTCACCAAGTTGACTTGGTTAATCTAAAGGACTATTTGCAGCCCGTCCACGCACATTATTCCCTAAAGAAGCCACATGAGGAGGCTTGAGCTTGGGTTAGCCTATTTGGGCTACGTTGACCAGAAATACGGTTGGGTTGACCTAGGTCTCTTTGGGGTTACTTGGGTTTTGTCATGACCTGATCATGACAAAACCATTCCTAGGGGTCTACTTGTTTGAGGAATGTTACACCTTATTCCCTAAGATGGTGCCCGTCATTGTGTTTGTATCAGGAGTTGAGGAGTTGAACACACATTCCCTTATTTCAGTACCCGCTATCTTGATTCTGGTTGTCATGAAATTCATTAACTATTGTTCCTCAAATAGGTTCAGTATATCCAGGAAGATTCGATCGGAATGTTGGAATGATTCAAAATCTATATCGAATCCCATGTCAAACTTCATCGCCACTAGAGAGCTCGCCGGAATCGCCATTGATCGCCTGCAAAAGGAAACAGAAAGATCAAGTGCAAGAGGAACTGAAAGCACGGGATGGATCTCGAAGAAAACCTAGTTATATGCTTTTCAGAATATGAAGCGACAGACTTCGTCCTGCGAAATAAATAAAATTCTTCGATCTGAGTTCGACGAAATATTTTATTGACAAAAGAGTTCGTCGATCTCAGTCTGAATAAGGGAAAACATTTTGTCGTTCTCAGGTCGACGAAAATTTTCTAAAGCAATATCGTTGATCTCCATTTGACGAATAAAACTTCACACACAGAGAGTTCGTTGATCTTAGGTCGACGAATTTCTCAAGAACTTTTCTCAGTTCATCGATCTTCGTTCGACGAACTGTGGCAAATTCTTCGACCACAGACATAAAGTTAAATTAATGCATCTTCATTTATCATATCTAATTGATTCATAAAGAACAGATGTTTTTTCTCATCCAAGGGTTTGGTGATGATATCTTCCTGTTTCAAATCAGTAGAGACAAATGTGAGATTAACTTTCTTTTTGTCAAAACACTCTCTAATGAAATGATTTCTTACATCTATATGCTTAGTTCTACTATGATACACTGGATTCTATGCAATGGAAATTACACTGTTATTTTCACAAAGTAGAGTTGAACTATTTAAGTTGACACCATAATCTAGGAGTTGGTTCTGAATCCACAGCATCTGTGAACAACAACTACCAGCTGCAATATACTCAGTTTCTGCTATTGAGGTAGACACATATGTTTGCTTCTTGCAAAACCAAGATACTAGCCTATCACCAAGTAACTGACATGTCCCTGATGTGCTCCTTCTGTCCACTCTACATCCAGCAAAGTCAGCATCAGAGAATCCAGTTAACTCAAATTCTGACTCAGTTGGATACCAGAGTCCTAAATTAGGGTAACTTTTTATATATCTCAAAATCTTTTTTAAGAAAATAAGATGAGATTTTTTAGAGTTCACCTAGAACCTAGCACAAAGATATATAGCAAACATAATATCTGGTCTGCTTGTTGTAAGATATAACAGGGACCCCATAATGGCTCTATATAATTTTTAACCTACAGGTTTCCCATGTTCATTAGAATCAATTACAACATTTATAGTCATATGTGTTTTCTTTGCAGAAGCATCAGCCATACCAAACCTTTTGATCAGCTCTTTAGTATATTTGGATTGGGATAAGAAGACGTCATCAGGGGACTACTTCACTTGGAGACTAAGGAAGTAGGAGAGCTCACACATGCTACTCATTTCAAATTTGGAATGCATAAGGTTGGAGAACCTTTTGCATAGTTTGGAATCTGTAGAGCCAAATATAATTTCATCTACATATATTTGTACTAATAAGATTTTATCATGATGATGCTTAATAAATAAAGTCATATTTACTATGCCTCTCGAAAAATTATGATCTAAGAGAAAGCTAGCTAAGGTTTCATACCAAGCTCTTGGAGCTTGTTTTAGACCATAGAGAGCCTTATGCAATTTGAAAATATAAGAGGGATGAGTAGGAGAAATAAAACCTGGTCGTTGTTCTACAAAGACATATTCTTTGAGTTCACCATTTAGGAATACACTCTTGACATCTATTTAGTATACTGTGAACTTCTTGTATGCTGCATAAGCTAAGAATATCCTTATTGCTTTTATCCTTGCAACAGGGGAAAATGTTTGGTCATAGTCTATGCCTTCCTCTTGTCTATATCCTTGAGCAACCAATTTTGCCTTGTTCCATATGATAAGACCTTGAGCATCAAGTTTGTTTTTAAATACCCATTTAGTTCTAATGACTGGGTAATCTTTGGGTATTGGAACTAAATCCGAAACTCTACATCTCTCAAACTGGTTGAGCTGCTCTTGCATTGCAATAATCTAGTGTGGATCTTGCTCAGCAACTTTGATGGATTGGGGCTCAGTTTGAGATATGAAGCAGGCATGCATCATGTCCTGGTGGAGTTGATGCCTTGTCTGCACACCCACTGATATGTCTCCAATCACTTGAGATACAGGGTGATCTCTAAGTGTGACTAATTCAGTAGGAGGAGTTGGTTGAGCAACAGCTTGGGAAATTAATTCCTCTTGTGGAATAATAGCTGTTGTTGGCTCTTTGCTAAGTTCAGTGCCTTCATCTTCACTATCTTCAGCAACATGTGGAGAAGGATGGCTAACAGCCTCATTGGTGAGGGTCAATTTATCCAACTTCTCACACAGATGTGGTTCCTGCAAGTTCTCACTAGTAGAAGGAATCTTCTCCTTATAAAACATATTAGTCTTATCAAAAGAAATGTGAATAGATTCTTCCATTTTCATAGTTGATTTATTATAAACCCTATAAGCCTTGCTTACTTGGGAATATCCAAGAAATATTCATATTTTAGCCCTGGCTTCAAACTTTCTAATGTATTTCTTGTTATTGTTATGAATGTAACAAATACAACCAAAGATTTTAAAGTAATCTACTTTAGGTTTCTTCCCTTTGAGTAGTTCATAGGGGTCTTGCCCTTAAGTTTATGTATCAAACTTCTATTCAGTACATATTTTGTTATGCTCATAACATCTGTCCAAAAGGATAGGGGAATGTGAGCATCTGCAAGTATTGTGCCTGCAGCTTCAATCAGTGTTCTGTTTTTTCCTTTCAGCTACCCCATTTTATTGAGGAGTTCTAGGAGTAGAGAAATAATGTCTAATACCATCCTTCTCACAGAATTCTTGAATGGGAAGAGACTCAAACTCAGTACTATGATCACTTCTGATCAATGCAATTGGAGTAGAGTACTCAATCCTTATGCTCTTAAGAAAATCTGTAAGAACCTTGAAGTTATCTGACTTGTTTCTTAAGAAGAACACCCAGGTGAACCTTGAGAAGTCATCAACAATTACTAAGGTATAAGACTTCCCTCCTAAGCATTGTACATCAATGGGTCCAAAAAGATCCATGTGTAGCAAATACAGAATCTTAGGTGAATCACTCGTATTAAGTGACTTAAAACTATTTTTAGTTTGCTTGCCTAACTGACAAGCCCTGCAAAGGCTTTCCTTCTTGTAGGGGAAAGAAAGCAATCCTCTAACATGGTTGTCCCTATATAGTTTTGCAATGTTTTTTAGATTTACATGTCCTAATCTCTTATGCCAAAGATCATTATTATTACTAGTTTAGTTAAACAGGCATATTTCAGTTTTAGCAGACTTAAAATTAACTACATAAATATTTCCTACTCTAGTACCAGTTAATACTACTTGGTTATTTATAGAAGTAATAATACAGGAAGTTTGTTAAATGATACCTAAAACCTTTTATCGCATAACTGACTTATGGATATAAGGTTGTGCTTCAGTCCACTTATATAAGCTACATTCCTGAAGATGACTGCTCCAATTTTGACCTTTCCATAGCCTTCAGTATGTCCACAATTGAATCACCAAATACTACTTTGGGTCCTAGCTTAGACTTGTAGTTGATTAGGTTATCCTTGTTTCCAGTCATATGTTTGAACAGCCACTATCCAGATACCATTGTTGCTCTGTGGTGGGATAGTCTTTCACCTACAATAAATAGATTAGCTATTCTTGACCCAGGTTACCTTGGGTCCTTGTTTATTACGTAATAAAGTTGGAAATGTAAGAGATTTAGGTTGATTTTTATAGTCTAAGGGTAAATCTTCTAGGTGGAATTATCCACTAGGTGCATGGATTATCATATTGTCTTGGTTGATTAAATGTTCTATATGAATTAAAGTTTCTGTTATAATTAACTGGGTTCGACAAATTCAGGTAAGTTCGTCGATCTGAAGTCGACGAATGGGGATGAGTTCGTCGAACTCCACTCAGAGAATGAAAGTATTCATTCTCTGGGCCCCAAAATCATAAATCTCAGGTCGACGAACCATACTGGTTTCATCGATCATAGTTCAACGAATAATTATAATAAAAGTTTGCGTTCGAAGTTCGTCGACTTGAGTTCGCGAACTGTAAGCATTTCGTCGATCTGAGTTCGACGAAATCTGTTGAACATTGTTATGGTTAGGTTCTTTTTATTCTTTCTCTTTTTCTTATTCTTTTGTTTTAATTCTGGTTGTTTAACATTATTATTATCTATCTTTTTCTTGCCCTTTTTCTAAAACAAATTTTATTGGAGTTGTTAGAATATTTTTCTTTACTATGGGGGATAAGCTTGATGAAGCACCTAAGCCCAGCTTGCCATTTAATCTGGCATTGACTGTGCTTGTGATGTCCATCAGCTTAAGGCTTCTCCCATTGAGAGATTCCTCAAATTGATTTGCCCACTTATTTTAGTTTTAAGTGAATGATTTGTTCATTGGCTAAATCTAAATCATTTCAATTTGATATTTTTAGCAAATAGGTTATCAAATTTAACCTATCTCTAAGTATTTGATTTCCTTTTCTGACTTGATTAAATCATTACACAAAGATTTAAATTCAATTTTGAAATCTTCTGAATTGAAATCAAATGAGGAGATTACCTGATCCTCCTCATATTCTGATTCTTCTTCTGATTCTTCTGCTTGTCCCTCAAGCATCAGATTTGCTGCAGGAGGCATTGATAGCCGTAATCCCAAACTTCCCTTCCTTTTGCCTCTCTCTGAAACAAACCCTCAAGTATTCAACTTCTCCAAAGGGACCCCTCTTCACCACATGAAGAAGGTCTCCATTTCCTCCATTCAGAGATGGGAACTCAAGCTGAAGAATCCTGCCCAAGCTGCAAAGATTTCAGAAATTCCAGCAGATCCAGCACTAGAAGACAGGACTCCATCTCCCTCTCCTCATCATGTGGCTAGCTCCTCTGGTGCACCAAGTGAGGGGGAGCCTGCTCCTTCTACCTCAGTCAGGAAGCCCTCTCCTCAGCCAGCAATTCCTTCCCTACCTCATACTCCACAAGGTCCAGCAACTCCTTCAGATCAGATACCTCCAGAATCTCTTCTCTCCACAGCTGCTGCCATAGATGCTATGATTGCAGAGCTCTCTGAAGAAGTGATGCCCATTCCTCCTCTATCTCCTCCAGCTCCTTCCTCTGAATGTCACAAGGACTCCACTCCAGCAGAGTCTCCTGTACATTCTCCAGCTAGAACTCCAGCCAAATCTCCAGATGCCCTCAAAGTCCAGCAAGACACCATTCTTATTTCTGATGAGCCCACTCCAGAGCCAGCTGAGGCCCTTCTCAGAAACCTAGATTTCTCCATCCCTCATGATACAGAAGACATGGATGCTGTAATTCATACCACAAGAGCTGCCAGCTTTGTGATCATTGAAGAAATAGCTCCTTGGGTAACTCCTTCTCTCCATACTGTTGCTCCCTCTACTGCTGCTGTTATAGTCTCTTCCTCCTCAGATTTGCTGAAACATATTGCACTTCTTCTTCAAGAACAAAGAAATTATTTTGATGCTTCTCTAAAGATTGTCACTGACAAAGTAACTGCTCTCGAGACTGAGATGAGCAGAGGCTTTGCTGAAATTCAGTATAATACTGACAAGCTTAAATACTTATTTCAACTTGGTGGCAGATCCCTAGACCACACTATCACTAGTGTTGGAGAGGTTATGGCACCGGTGTTACCCTTGCAAACAATCAGATAGAGCTAGACAAGAGAACTGAAGCCCACAAAGTGAAAATCTGTGAAGAAGTTGAACTTTTCAAAGAAGACACTATAGAGAAGCTATTTGTTGAAATCAGAAAGGGGGAGGGATTGATCAAAGAACTCAAAGATCAGGTAGAAAAGTCAGCTGCTCACAAGTCAGATGCATGGGAAGCTCATGTGAAGACAATTCATGATGATGTGCTTGCCCAGATACAGAGTGTCAAATTTCATACCTATGACACTGCTGTCTGGATGCACAATCAGATTTTGCCAGACCTTGCTGTTGACCCCAACATCATTCCTCATCATTTAAACCCTCTAGCTACAAGTGTCTCTGCCCCAGCTGTTCCTCTGCAACCTACTTTATCTCCCAGGCCTGGAGACACAGTTGCCCTCCAGACACCTATGCTCAAGACTGGGAGGAACAACCCTGCAGCCCCTCCTAGGCATCCCAATTACTATCCAAAACCCTACTGCTACCAGAGAAGACAACAAGAGAAATTGGACAGACAGAATCAAGGCTGATCTTCAAGGATCTTTGAGAGGGTGGAATGATTGACTGTAGAAATTAAAATTTTGGATATTCTTATTTATATAATTCTAAGTTTTTGCTCTTATTATCCTTTATCATAGTCTATTGCTTGCTTGCACATTTTCTACTTAGCTTCTTTTTATGTCTATAATTCACCTTAGTGTAAAGGGTTCTGACTTCAACAAATAGGGGGAGATTGTTGGGAACCATGTCCACAGTAACCCAGATTTGATGAAGTCATCCTGGAACTAAGATAAATTAGTTTGTATTTGATGCTTTGTTTGAGTTATGTGTTTGCAGGATTCCAATGGGAAGTGTAGACCAATGTTAGTCTACAATGGGTCACCAAACACAGGACCATATAGTGTAATCCCTCACTGTGTATTCCAAAGTGTTGACTCATGTGTAGTCTCTCTATTGGGATACACTTTATATTCAAGCCATAGGACTGTGTAAAGACTTGGTGCTGATTCCCTTCTAGTAGAAGAAGAAAATTGCTGACAGAAATTTTTCTAAGTATTTCTCTCGAGTAGGTCCTTAACTACTCGAGTAGATTGCTTGAGAAATACTCTAGTAAAAAGTTCTGTATACTCGAGTAAGAAAATTATTTCTCTCGTGAAGTTAAGTAAAACACTCGAGTAGTTCATTGACATACTCGAGTAGCTTACTTAACTACTCGAGTAGATCATTCTTCCTACTCGAGTTGCCCAGAATTCAGGTTCCAAACTTCTCTAAGTAAAACACTCGAGTTGTCCAAGTCAAATACTCGACTAGCTTATTTTCTCTCGAGTAGTTCATACTCGAGTAGTTCCAGATTTCTATTTCTCAGAATTTTTTTAAGTCATTTACTCGAGTAGGTACTTTATATACTCGAGTAAGTCTCGACACTGTGTCGAGTAACAATCTTCTCTGTGTCGAGTGGTTAAGATATACTCGAGTAAGTCTTTCATTTACTCGAGATAATTTTCTTTCTCTCGAGTAGTTCAATCTGACTACTCGAGTAGATGTTTTCCCGTGTGCAGAATATTTCTAAGTGTTTGTCTCGAGTAGTTTTTCTAACCACTCGAGTAGTTCAATTCTGCCTACTCGAGTAGTATAACTTGTACTCGAGTAGCTCAACTCCTTCCGGTGAGAATTTTCTTTATACTCGAGTAGATTTTCTAAAGTACTCGAGTAGTTGACTATACATACTCGAGTAGTTTTCTTCTACATACTCGAGTGGTCTTGATTTATATACCCGAGTAATTTCTCTCTGCTTACTCGAGTAGTCCTTGACCTACTCGAGTAGTTTTATACCTACTCGTGTATATGACTTCTTTTTCTCTGAAATTTCTTCTAAGTCCAGATTTGACAGAATTTCAAATACCGTGATATGATTGGTCCACGTGTACGTCATTAAAGCCAATTATGACCGTTATTGGTCCTCCTATAAAAAGTCTTGTCTAATCGACAAACCCTAATAAGAAAACAGATCTTTCAAGAAGAAAATTCCTCTGAGTTTTTGCAGTCGTCGCTTTCCAAAATAATCGCTATTTCCTATCTCTCTCTCTTCACGGAACGAAAGCCGCCGCCGCTGCTGTTCTTCTCCGGCAAGGGTTTCAATCTTCAGAGGAAATAGACTGTAGAAGCTCTCCAGATCGGGATCGTGTTTTGCATACTCATCATCTGTCCGATCATGGAAGCAAGAAGTTCAGATCTACTATTGTCGAGAATCATTCTTCAACTTTTCTGATAAAGCTGCACGCCAAGAAGAAGATTCCAGTTTCTGTTTTATTTTCAGATCTGAATCAGACGATTTCACTATTTGTATTTTTCAATACTTGAATTTATTTTCTGTAGGAGAATTTTTCTCCGAGTGTAGGAGTTTTCCACTCCGAGTTTGTAGGAAGATGTTTCTTCCGAGTTGTAGATCCAGTTGGATTGGATTGAGATTGTAGGAACTTTGTTCCGAGGGTAGGATTGATTTTCAATCCGAGATAGTGGAGTAGCCGAGTCTAGTTTGTTGCTAGATCGGTGAGGGAAAGTGGATGTACCCAAGATCGGGGAACCACTATAAATCTTGTCTCGTCTGTGATATTTTGGTAGATAGATCTGTGCTGTGATCTAAGTTTTTTTATTCCGCAAAAGACGCACAACTCACCTATTCACCCCCTCTAGGTGATTTAGGTTAACAACTATTATCTTTCAGGTTAGCTCCAAGGTGCACCCAGAAAACTGAGCGGAATCGTTGTTCTACTAACTTGGCGGTCTGGGAACCGACCTTGAACATAACTGGGTTATGTGATTGTTTGGAAATGACAGGATCCGAGAGAAGCTTGGCTCGTGAGTACGTCTTAAGGTGTACTACGCGTTGTGAGCAACGACCAAGTGGAATCGGACCTGGGCTATGTGGTTCGATGCGAGAGACCCGAAAAGGGGACTGGCTGTTGGCATAATCGGGAGCCTTAGACGGTGGTCAGGAAGGCTAAATGCTCATGTGGTTGCCATCTTGGTGGTGGTGGTGAAGACGCTGAAGTGTCAGGATTCACCGTTGATGTGCCCTGAGTGCACGAGGTGTTTGGCCGTGCGAGCCTACACCTGTGGCGTAGTATGTTTTTACATAATTGTTTACCTGGGCTAATGTTATGTAGGGAAGGAGCACCGCCGTCCCGAGAAAGGGATGGGGTCTTTATAATTTGGTCGGCTTTAGCTGACCATTGCCTGTTTGCCACGGTGCGGTGGAATGTTGCTTGCAGGTGCCGCGGAGCCGAGTGCAAAATAGCGGGCTGAAGCCCATGTTGTCATGCTGGCCCTCGAAGTCCTTAGTGAATAGTTGCTTTTATTTTGTCATGTGTGGCCGGCCTGCGAGCCGATGTATGTAAGACACTATTTGATAAGTGAACTATTGTAAGGCCATAAGGCCGTGTCCCCTTTTCAGTGTATTTGATTTTCATTCCTGTTGTGTGGATGTGGACATTCATGATTATGGATTTAAGTTTTGGGTTCTTTCAACTATTTAAAAGCTTCCGCTAGAATGCTCTGTGTAGGACGAGTAGTCTTAATTAGATAGTTTGGATATTCTTATGTAACCCTTCCGACTATCCGTAGTATATGGCGTCGGGTTCCAGCTGGACCTTCTGTTATATGTCATACGACGGATGAGGGTGTTACATAACATGAGGAATGAACATAGTGAGTTAGCGATAATAGTCACTGATTTGCGGTGAAGAGAAAATGAGTTGGTCTATAGGAGTCATGATGTGGAAGTATTGGGTTGACTAGTGTTAAGTGGTGCTCGGGATCGACGAGAGGTCGTCTTTCCTGTAGGGAGAAAGAAAGTCAAAATACAGTAGTATTAGATCCAGTATAATATTAAAAGAGATCAGGAATTGGGTATTAACCAATAATAAATGAGTACCTTGCGAAAGGGAGCTTTGGGCTTCAGCCCATTGTAGTTCCTAGTGCCCTCGAGAGCCCTTCACGGGGAATGTCTTGGGCAGTCCAAGGTTAACGTAGGTCCTAGGAATAAATGGAATGGAAGAGTAATTAGAAATACTCTAGGGTTACACTTACACTCGCACTCTATGGTGTTGTGGGAGTCAGGTTAGGTCTCTCGAGTGGTAGTCTTGGTGGTTTTAGTGATGGGCTGGCTAGTTCGGCGAGCTGATGGCTCGGTAGGTAGTTTGACGGACGGGTTAGTCTGGGGAGCCTATGGCTCGGAAATTCTGGTTTGCATGTGCATAATATAAGGTGGTGTGTCTTTGTTACTTGATGGTCATTCACACCAGTGTTGGTATGATGACTCGGTGAGTGTGATTCACACATAGCCAAGGAAAGACTGGTGGACTTGCCAGCATAGTACGCAGAGGCTCCGTGGTGTGTTCTTCACGTTGAGGCGTACAAGGGCCTAGGCTTGGTGGCGTGAATGTTGGCCTAGTAGTGGGGTGGCCCGACCCACTGTCTCTATTTGCCACAGAGCGAGGTACTTAAGTGTTTAGCCAGCACCAAAATGGGGGAACTAAGGGTCTGTGCGCATAGAGTCGTGTGCTTGAGTTGCACTTATGTGAACATAGCATTTCATGCATAACAAAGCACTACACTCATATTTGCATATAAACCTGACACCCCCATCGTATAAAATAGTATGGGACTTTTTATACGATGGGAGTCTTGCAAAATACTCATTAACTTATAAGTATGTATGAGCATTCATATAAGTTAAGGTTATTTTTCATTATACTCTGCTCTCTTACTTTCTTTCTTTACTGCCTTACTTTTGATATTATCATATTACTGCCTTACTTTTGATATTATCATATTGCTGTTGTACAGCGTTATAGTTCTGATATATCACGGTTAGCTTAGGTCCGCCGCCATCTTCTTTGACACTTCTCCGCCTCAATATCTTCCCTATCCTCCTTCCCGCACGGTGCCTAGGAGTTGTGGGGGGAGGCGGGGATGATAGTTAGCTTAGTCTTTTTACTAACGGTCGGTGGACCATTTTGTTTCAGGAGCTTCGGATGGGAGACAGACAGTAGTCGAAGAGACAGCACTAGCAGGGCAAGGTGCACATGGAGGTGGGCCAGTCTAGCATGGGAGCACCCGCTTCTAAATCCGTGAGTGTTTAGTTTTGTTAGCTTCCATGAGTGACCTTGTAGTGAGGATTCTGATGTGCTGGGCATAAGCCCGTTTACCTTTCTGTTCGTGATTTTCGATACTTTTTTTACTCTGGGATATGCTGTGATTCATGCTTTTACTTATATGTGATATGTTTTGTAGACTTGACTTTTTCTATCTTCTTTAAGCTTCCGCATCTTTGGTGATTCTGTGTGCCAGCAGGGTTGGTGTTTTGTAGTGATGACCTTCCGGGCGAATATGTCACCGCGAAACGGTGATTCTGGGCGTAAGACCCGGTAGCATAGCAAAAAAAGGGGTCTTACACGTGCTTTGTGTTAGATATCGGCCAGGATCCGAATTCCTGAAGTTCACCTCCATAGATTTAGTGGCAACCACTACACATGCGCGAACACTCCCACTATATGTGCTTATCGTTGAATTAAGCCCGAGAATAATCTATGGAGGGAACAACAAGACTCGGTGATATCTCGGTGGTTCAGTGATCTCTTTGGCAAATAGAAAATAGACGAGGAGGCAATCCAAACAGGGAAATGTGTCAGTACGGGATCTCTAATGTAAAATTTATTGAAATGAATGAAAGAACACTTACAAGTGTTTTTAGAAAGAAAATTTTTGAAGTATGTAAGTAGAAACTGACAATGATTGCCAGGAGCTTTTGGAACTGCGATGTCCTTTTCACTTTAGAATAGTCTTCCAAGGGAGTCCTCATCATCGACATCAAAGGTCTCATTAGTAATGAGGTTAGGGTAATTGTTGATTTGGCTCACTCCCTTTGAGAAGCAAGGAATATCTAATACTTCTTTGCCTTTTGAAGTTGACGGATCGGAGTGGTCATCCTTTTGGAACAAGTCACGTATCTTACTCTGCCTCAGCATCTTCTGCATCAGTTGATGAAGCGCTCGGTAGTTTTCAGTTGAATGCCCTCCTTCTTTGAGAAACTCACAGAATAGATCTGAATATTTTGATCTTCGATCTGCTGGCTGGTAAGGCCTAATGTAATTAGCCGTACCCTTCATGACTTGTCTTACTTCTTGCATGGATTCATCTGGTTCAGACTCTAACAAGTCATCTTGCTGCTGATGAACCGTAGCTGCTTGCGGAGCGGGGGCTGGTAGTAGTAACAATTAATCTCGGGCACTATCCTGGCCCGAGAAGGGGTGTCGATGACGTTGGAATCTTCTTCCATTCCTTGTGTGGGATGGAAAATCTTTCCTAGGAGACCTCAGAGGTTGCTTGTAAGAAGGAGAATCTTTCTCTGCTTCAAGCTTGGAGATGACGCTGGGATTGCTCTTCTCACCTCGAATATATAAGTTGGCTAAGACAATCAATTCTTGATATGTCCTTGGTGCTAAGACATTAGCTTCAAAATTAAGTGGCCCTTCATGCAGACCATGTATTAGAGCCACCTGATACATTTCTTGATCAACGATCTGAATATCTAAAATCTCTTTCTGGAATCGATCCACAAAATATGACCAGGTCTCATTCTCTCATTGCCTGATCTCAAAGAGGGCTTCTGGACCGCCCTTTATCTTTGTTGAAGTAGAAAACTTGAGCAAAAACTCCCTTCGCAAATCAGCAAAGGAAGTGATGTACTGAGGATGCAGTCCAAAAAACCAATCTCTGACATCTCCATCAAAGGTTGTTACAAGGAGTTTGCATTTGGTAGCATCTGAGAGGCTCTTGGGAGCTACGACTGATTCAAAAGCTTGAGGGTGCTTCATTGGATTAGTCTCTCCAATGTAAATTGACAATCGAGGCTCTCTGAAGTTAGCTTGAGTTGGTTCATGCCGAACATTTTCTGAAAATGGTGACGGCTCTTCCTGCTCTCCTACAGCATACGTAAAGAAGGGAGCATAAGCTATAGTTGTAAAAGGAGCAGGATGTTGGAACCCCACCTATTTTAGGGTTGATTTGGGCTAGGTTCACTATTAGGATTGCTTAGATTGACTCACATTGTATAGTCTAGGGTCATAGGTTTTTGTCAGAGTCTAGGTTAAGACATCAAACCTAGAATGATTGGTTTTCACCTTCAGAAGACTTAGAAGACAGAAGACCCCCAGAGAAAGCATTTTTCTAAGAGCAGAAAAAGTCGTTCAGAGATTGCTGAATTAAGCTCGACTTTCGTCGATCAGAGCTCGACAAACTCAATTACTTCTCTGAGCTGAGTTCGACGAAATCCTAGCTGAGCTCGACGAACTCAGTCTTCTTCTTTGAGTTGAGTTCGACGAAATCTTAGCTGAGATCGACGAATTCCAATTTCTTCCCAGAAGTTCAGCACAACGAAATGACTATCTCAGTTCGACGATCTTGGAGCTCAGATTATAAGTAGATTCTCTGTTCAGAGAACTTGGAGCTCAACTCGACGAAAGAGAGGTTTTAGCTCGACGAAATTAGATCTTTGGTCGACGAAACCGATTCAGTTCAACTACATTTTCACAGGTTCTGTTTGACTATTTTCCCTGCAGTTTTCCAGTATTGACTAAGCTAGGCAGTTTGATTTCAGAATTTATTATTATATTCATATAAATGCTCTGATAATTAACGCTTAATATTCTCAAGAATATAGTTGTTTCAAGGTAGCATTAATTATGGTATTCACAGAGTAATTATTTGGCTAATTTGCTGGGACAGTTGAGGAAACAATTAAAGATAATTACTAGTCGTTCAACTCTCAGATTTTCTGCAGTCAATCAAGGATAGGATTCAAAAATTCAAATGCTATTTTTCTGCAAGGAAGATAAAAGGACTGTTTTTAGAAGAGAAAAATACAGATACAGAGATTACACACAAAATTTTTCATAGACACACACAGAGATATACAGATTCTTACAGAGCTCTTCACCATCAGCTTCAGAGCTTTTCAAGGGACAACTATTCAATATCAGTCCAGAAAACTTCTGAAGATCTTCTTAAATTGAAGGCCTACACCCTGTGTAAAGCTCTCATCTTCCTGAACCATTCTTTATCTCAGGGGGAGCTTTTACAGCATCAAATCCACTAGTCTTCTCTTAGACTGTTGACAGAGAAGAACATCATCATTTTTTTTTCCAACTGTGTACAGGGTTATAACTCCCTTCAAAAGTTAACTCCTTTGGTTGTCAAGTCTCCTGATCAAAAAACTTGGATTGGTTTTTGGGTATGTGATCAAAAGCTCAAAGGGTTGTGAGATCTCCCTTGAAATAGATCTTGTGGTGACATGATGTAACACCCCAAAGTCAATTTGGGTCATTTTGGGTTCAGGCATGGGTGACATGGCCTGGGACACGGGCGTGTCACAGGGCGTGTCGTGCTTGGGTTGTGTAAGCGGTCGTGTGCTCGACGAATTTTGGTCGACGATCGTCGAGTACAGAGTACACGGCCTGTGACACGGGCGTGCCACAGGGCGTGTCAGTGCGGTCATCGAACTCAGCCCGACGACTTTGAGCTGGGGCGTGTCTGGTGCCGTGTCATGGGCACACGGCCTGAGATATGGGCGTGTCCCAGGGCCGTGTGAGTCTCGGGTGATTTTGAGATGGTGATGGGTGTAGTACACGGGTGGCTAACACGGGCGTGTCAAGTATGACATGGGCGTGTATAGTATGACACGGGCGTGTCACATGGCCGTGTACCGGCTGGTTTTAAGTCCGTTGACTGCCGCTTAAAGGGACACGGCCTGTGACACAAGCGTGTCACAGGGCATGTCAGGCCGTGTTCATGCTTTTCTGGAAAATTCTGAGCAGTTTGATCCCCTAGTCCTGCATCTAATGGTTAGGCTCTGTCCATATGTTGTTAAGGCCGGGGAAAAGGGGATTTAAACCCTTCTTCTTCATCTTCTTCTTCTTCTCATTTCAAGAGAGAGAAAGAAGAAAGGAGTGCAAGGGAAGGAAGGAGGAAGAGAAAACCAGCTGCTAGAGGAGCTGCGGAGTGCGGAGCGAAGATCCGAGAGCGGATTCGTGAAGGCTAAGTCAAGGCGGTGACTTCCGTCCGGCTACTTCATGGCACCGAAGCGATCTTCAAGGGTAACGATCTCCTTCTTGGACATCGAAGTCCTTTCTTTATGAATATACGTGGAATCCTCCACCAAAAGGTGGATTTGCGAAAGTGATTCCTCTGTTGAGTCTGCATCTAGAGCCGGAAGTGTGGAGTACGGCATAGTCATGCTGTGTGAAGCCCATCTGGACCGTTAGTCTGGATTGGTGATGATCATGGCTTAATCGGAGAAGACTCTGTGGGTTTGCAAAGATGAGCTATATGCTTTGTGTCTTGGATGAATGAATGCTATGTGTGGATGGTATGCTCATGCGTGAGCTAGCCATGGATATGATCTTGGATGCTTTGCGTAAGCTCCTTGTGATGTGTTTGCTCTGCGAGAGCGTAAAGCTGCGGCTACCCAGTAAGGGAAGGCTGACCCGCGTCACGGTGCGCCAGTGACGATGTGAGTACGGGCAAGGCAAACCTGTACCTGGGCATGTTGGAGAGATCGATTGGTGGCAGTGTTCGGGAGCGTGCGATAGCCCGACTTGCTACACCGAAATAAAAGCGGGTCGATCGGTTGGATGAATGCTCATGTTTGCCATGCGGTAGCGACCTCTGCTTGGTTTGGGCGGAATGCAACCAGCATGCGTGTTAGGGTGACTAGGACCGGCCAGCCAACAAGTTAATTATCGTGCATTGGTGGTGTTACCACGGGTTTCCGGTACACCGTCAGATGCTCTGAGTGAATGAAGCGTCTAGCTGTGGTTGACGTTTGTGATTTGATGTGTATGATTGTGATTGTTAGCTATTATACTTGCAAATGTATACAGGGAAGGAACCGCTGCCCCGGTCATGGGGTAGGGTCGTTATAATTGGTCAGCTGTAGCTGACCGTTACTTTGTTTGCCGCTCTTTGGTGGATGTCTACTTGCAGGTGCTGCGGTTTGAAATGAAATGAGCAATTTGGAAGATTGCTGCTAAGGCCCTTGAAGGTCAAGTGAATCGTGGTTGGATTTTATGTGTGGCCGGCCTGCGTGCCGATGTACGAACCTGTATATGTGTAATAAGAGAAACCTGTAAGGCCTGAAGGCCATGTGTGCGTGGGTTGTATACATTCCTGGTTTTGGATATATAAATGTGGAATTTATGTATTAGTGGACATTCCTGGAGTTGAGTTCATGCAACTTAAAAATGCTGCGCTAGAATGGATTGGGTTAAGGATACGAATAGAATTTGATCACCACAAGTAATTCCGCCACTTGTTTGTGACCTATGGAGTGGCGCCCCGGCCGGACCCACCGTTATCTGTCATGTGACGAGTGGGGTCGTTACAAAGTGGTAACAGAGCTAGGTTGAGATTGTTTGGGAGGAGAGAATAGAATTGAACTCACGAATGTCCACTAGGAATGTATTTCATGCACGTGACGTGCGTGAGTGTGTAGTCAATGTATCAGTACCGTTATGATCTGAATTATTAATGGTATTTTGTACATTGATAGGTGGTGAGGAGTGGAGCTGGGCCGTCTGAGCCCCAGCGGTCTGATGAGAGTGTAGCACCGGCTGAAGCGCCTACGCCTCCTTTGGCGGAGACCATTCGGGTGGTGACAGAAACAATGCTCGCAGTATTGCAGACACAACCTGCAAGGCCTGCAGTGGTACCTGTGCAGCTTGGTGTTCGGCAAGAGCCTGTTGATGAGCAGTTGAAAATATTTATGGAGTTTCATCCACCTACGTTTGGCAGAATGGTTTCTCCAACGCAGGCGAAAGATTGGCTTGCGAGAGTAAAACGAATCATGACTGCACTCAGGACGGCAGAGGAGCAGAAAGTGACTTTAGCCACGTTTCTGTTAGAAGGAGATGTGAGATTATGGTGGGAGGAGATGGAGGTGCATTACTTGGCCGGTCGAGGGTTAGCGGAGGTGTCCATGGAAGAATTCTCCCGCTTGTTTTTAGCCAAGTACTTGCCAGTGTCCCAGCGAATTGCTATGGAGAATGAGTTTTTAAATCTGGTGTAGGGTGAGACAGATATTGATACGTACCTGCATGAATTTACCAGACTAGGGCGATATGTGGGATCTACTTTCGCCGAGGAAGCCCGAAAGATGAATCGATTTTATGAGGGCCTTCGGGATGAGTTAAGGTTGGCACTTCCGAGTTCGGTGAGCCAAAGCTTCCAAGCATTGGTAGACACAGCCCGTGCATTGGAGAAAGATATGAAGCGAGTCCAAGAAACGAAGCGACTGCGATGGAGAAGCCAGAATTCAAAGTTCCGCAGTCGGAACAATTGGATTTTCAGAAACGAGAGAAGAAGAGATTCAAGCCCGTGGAACAAACTTCTTCGAATGTTGCGTCAGAAGCAACGTATGGACAAAGACATGTTGAGACACGTACTTGTTTTAAATGCGGAAAATGGGGGCATATAGCCTCTAATTGTCGCAGCGGCCCTCCTAGAAGTGAGAAAACGACAGGTGCGTCTTATGAAGATAAGGGTAAAGCAATGGCCGAGTCATCTGCATCCCGGACGCAGCCTCAATTGCATAATATGGAAGTAAAAGAGCCGCGAAGTGCACTTGGTGAATTTCAACCTCGTATTTTCAATTTGGCATTTACCGAGAAGTTTAAATGCTATCTGCAAAATAATACGGATGAGCGAAAAAAAGCATGACCCGTACGAGATTGTGTATATGGATGTGACATAATATATGTATATGTTCATACTATTCTATGTATATGTGCCATAGTGGGAAATGGTGGGTTAGATGGATCTATGAATGTGTTGATACTTGGTTTTCTTGTGCGATGGCTTGGGGTGAGACATGCTGCGGCCTCTGAGCTCAAACACGGCTCACCTTTTTGAGTGCTCGGGTGCGGTGGGTGTAAGATTTTATGATTCTGTGGCTGATTGGCGTGAGCCAAATTTTGATGACGAAATTCTTTGAAGGTGGGGAGGATTGTAACACCCCAAAGTCAATTTGGGTCATTTTGGGTTCAGGTATGGGTGACACGGCCTGGGACACAGGCGTGTCCCAGGGCGTGTCGTGCTTGGGTTGCGTAAGCGGTCGTGTGGTCGACGAATTTTGGTCGACGATTGTCGAGTGTAGAGTACACAGCCTGTGACACGGGCGTGTCACAGGGCATGTCAGCGCGGTCATCGAACTCAGCCCGACAACTTTAAGTTGGGGCGTATCTGGTGCCGTGTCATGGGCACACGGCATGAGACACGGGCGTGTTCCAGGGCCGTGTGAGTCTCGGGTAATTTTGAGATGGTGCTGGGTGTAGTACATGGGTGGCTAACACGGGCATGTCAAGTATGACACAGGTGTGTATAGTGTGACACGGGCGTGTCACATGGCTGTGTACCGGCTGGTTTTAAGTCGGTTGACTGCCGCATAAAGGGACACGGCCTGTGATACGGTGAAAGTGAGGGTTAGGTCTACAATACTCTAGAGGAGGGGTGAATAGAGTATGTTTAAAATTTATTAGGTCCCAATTCAAAAAGGTGCTGTTACAGCTTTTGCTGTAAACTAAACGTGTGCAGTAAATAAAACTGAAATACAGATAATATTCAACCTAATCACAGCCACACAGCAAGAACAAAAAGAAACGATAAGCAACCAGACGACACAAGAAGTTTATAGTGGTTCCCCTTCAACTGGGAACATCCAATCTTCTACCACCCTTAGTAGGAATCCACTCAGGTTTTTGATCAGGTGCCTGACACCAATGGGTCTTGATCAGGTCCCCAAAAACCAACTCAAGTCTTTTGGTAAGGAGACTTACAACCAAGAATCACTTTTGAAGGGAGATGACAACCCTTTGTACAGGAGGGGGTGAGAGAGTGATTATGTCTTCTCTGTCAACAATCAGAGAGAAGACTTTTGTGGAATGATGTTAGCAAACAGCTCCCCCTGAGATGTAGAATGTTTCAGGGAAGATCTGGAGCTTTGCTGTAGGGTGATAGGTCTTCAATCAGAGTTCTGGACAAGCAGTGATGCAGGATCTTCTTGACTGATTTGATATTTGTTGTGCTTGGAAGTCCTGGAGAGAGTGTTGAAGAAGAAGACTCTTGATATAGTATAGTTGTTCTTCTTCTGAATGAATGAATATCACTGCCTGTCACTTGTAAGCTTCAGTATGAGTTTTTGTTTGAAGCTTATCTGGTGCTGTAAGAAATCTTCCAGCCAGTCTGTATGTTTCTGTATTTTTCTGACAGAGTATTTTCTTCTTGTTCTTCTTTTTGTTCTACCACTGTATTGCTTCTTACTCAATCTTCCTGATTGTAGATCTTTTTGTCTTCTGTATCTATTCAAAAATTTGAATCCTCTGTCATTAATGCTGACGCCTTGAGAATAATCGACACTAATGTATTTCCCCAACTGTCTTGTGGAAAATCATCAATTAATATTCCTGAAGAAGACTGTAATTAATGCATCCTCTAACGGCTACATTCAGAGAATGTTTGAGCATTTAATCTGTCAGGAAATATTGCATTTGAGTGAGGATTGAATGCCGGAAATGGCTAAGTCTGGAATCGTCGAACGAATAACAGAATTTGTCGAGCTGAGTTACCAGTTCATCGAACTGAGATTGTGTATTCGTCGACCATACAGCTTCTGTTCGTCGAGCTGATAACAGAACTTGTATACTTCAGAACCTTTTCCTTTTCTGTCTGAAGTTCGTCGAGCTGACAATTGAATTCGTCGACTGGAGTTCAGCAACAGTTCTTGACTTAGACAAATAGTTTGTGTTGACTGATATTCTGTGTGTCGACATGAAACTTCTGGTGTCGACATAAGTTAGTGTCGCCAAATAATCTTGGTGTCGACATAAATCTTCTAGTGTCGACATAAGCTCTCTGGTGTCGACACAAGTTTGCTGGTGTCGACACAAGTTTTCTGGTGTCGACATAAGTTGGTGTCGACACATGCCCTAAGTGTCGACACAAATCCTCTGATTTCAGAATTCGTCGAGTAGAGTACTGAGTTCGTCAACCTGAGAAGTTGACTTTGTCGACCTGAGAAGTTGTGAACTTGAGGTCCAAGTTCGTCGAGCTCAGAATCTTGTTCGTCGACCAAAGCCTGAGGTTGGACTTAGAAAAATCTGGAGTTACCCTGACTTTAGTTTGTTGAAGAGTCCCAATTTTCGACGAACAGAGAATGCAGATCGTCGAGCTCAGCTCAGAGAAATATCTCAAGATCGTCGAGCTGAGAACGCCTTTCGTCGAACTGAATTCGACGAACGTCGAACTCATTTTCCTTAGTCTTGAAATCTTCTAAGTCTTGAGTCTCTGATGGTTTTGTTGATAGCTGGTCCATCTGATATTGACACTAAGGACTTGGCCTAGACTATAGGACACAAATTTGACCCTGGCTATACATGTTAGGTCACATCCTAAGTTAGTGAACCTAGCCCAAATCAACTAGGGATCCAACAATCTCCCCATATTTGGGTGAGGTGACTAATAGACTCAAAACATACACATACAGAAAAACAAAGCAAGAAAAAGATATATCTGGCAGAGAATTACCAACACATGCAGCAGATATATATATACATAGGCTTTGTTTAAACAAATAAAATAGTTTGAAAGCAAATGCAGAAAGAAATTAAAATAATGTAAGGATTACTTCTTCTGCTCCTTCTGCATGGACTTGTCTTCTTTTGTCTTCTCTCCTGGCTTTTTAAAGATAATTTCTCTGTTTGGATTTAGAGCTTGTGCCTGTGTCATTGTCATGTCAGCTGCCCCAATAATCTTCAGTGATGTAGCTCTGTGGACAATTGCTTCAGGATGGAGCTTCATGTAATCATCAACATTAAACAGTTTGTTGGCTTTTCAAATCTTTTTAGTTCTTCCTTCCTATATTTTGACATAGTTGTATATTCTGATATGTCTTTGCCTTCAGCTTTTGCTTTATTTATCAAGGATAGACCAACAATTTCCTGAAATCTGGCCATTTTAGCAGTGTTAGTTGCTTCAGGATCCTCAAAAGGAATAGGAGGTAAATATGGTTTTTCAGGACTCTTATTTTTCTGTTCTGCAGAGATTTGTTGCTGTTGCTGCTGATGCTGTTGATGTTATTGATGTTGTTGTTGATTTCCTGAAGAATGATGTCTTTGCTGACTGCTTCCAGAGGATCTCCTTTGATGTCTCTGATAGGTTTGCATAGGGGCAGATCCCTGAGAGCTAGAGCCAGTGGCAGCAGCTGCTGGAGGAGGTGGAGGAGGTGGATCTTTTCTGTATCTATGGACTGGTGGAGGAGAATATTTTCTGCTTCTTTTCCTCTCCTTTTGATGGTTCTTAGACAACCACATCCATGCTGGCATTCCTTTATAAGGAGTGATATTTTGAAGGATGTAGAATGGGGTGTCATTCTTTGAGCATGGTTTAGCAGCAGCAGGAGGAGGGGCTTTCCTTTTCTTTGACAGCATTTTCTTCTTCTTCTTGGCAACTTCTTCATCTGAATCATCTCCATCATCTTCACTACCAGAACCCTGAGGGTTATCATATAAAGCATCCAATACTTTCAAAGCTTTATCATCAATGACTGTCTTTGATGTAGCAGGAGCAGAAGTTTCAAAAAATAGAGTTTCAGCAGTAGTTGAAGAAGAGACTGTATAAGCATCAGAAGTAATTGGGACAGAGCTTTCAGCTGCTGCCTTATTTTCTTCTTCAATATCAGCCAAGATCATCTCATCTAGATCTAGCATAGGTGAGTCATCCATCACAAAGATTGGTGTTGAGATAGCTTCTGGAGAGGATGGAATAACTGAAGAGGTTTGAGCAGAAACTGGAATTGCAAAACTGTCACAGAGTTGCTTAGCAACTGCTGGACTAACAGGAGAAGTATAAGCCACAATAGCCAAATGTGGCTTAGTGAATGTTGCTGGAGGAGGATGTATATATACAATATCAAAAGTTTTCAGTAATTCTTGTAAATTAACTGTGGGATTGAGGATAAAATCACCAACAGTTTCATCAATGTCCATATCAGTATTAATAAAATCAAGTAAATCAACTAAATCTGTATCTATGCAATATGTATATGCTGCTGTGGGGACTGAAATATCTGCTGGTGCTGGAGCTGAAGTATCTGAAGCTGTTGTTGCTTCTTCATCATCAGGCATCTCCCCCTGCCTGGTTTCAGTGGTAACTGAGGCCAGGCCCCTGACTGTGGAGGGGGCAGCAGTAAGAGCAGAGATTTGGGCAGATAAAGATTGAATGGTGGTAGCAAGAGGTGTAATGGCCTCTGCTATAAGGGATTTCAGAAGGGGGGTGATTATGGTGAGGATAGAGGATATGGTAGTGGGATCCAATGATAAAGTGGGAGAAGATGTTGTAGTTGGTGTGGAAGAGGGAGCAACTAGTGATGGAATGGATGGTGGAACATCATGTATGTGAGGAGTGGATGGTGATGAGGATGGAAGGGTGACATCTGGTATTACAGTGTCTGAGGGTAGGATGTAAGATGGGATGGAGGATAAATGTGGGGGAAGTGGAGACTGTTGTGGTTTAGGAATATATGTGTCATGAGGGGAAGCAGGAGTTGTTGGTTGTTGATTTTTTTGAAGAGGGGAAGATGGAATGTTAGTGATGTCAAGTGGTGGAGATGGAGGTTGAGTAGGCACATGAGTATGATATTGTGATTGAGGTGTTGAAGAAATAATGGGAGAGTAAGTGAGTTATTTTGCTGGAAGGGGTGCTGGAAGAGATGGTGGAGTGGGATGAATCTCCTCAGCAGGTGTGGGAGTGGCTTTAACAGCCCTGGTGCCTTCAGAATCTGGGGTGGAAGAGGTAGAACCCTTAGTGGGCTTGGTGATTGTCCTCTCCCAACTGTCAAATAAGGCACAGGTGAGCCTTTTACTAGCATTAATGAATATGGTCTGGGAGACCAGGGATTTAGCAGCCTTTTCCTTGAGGAAGATCCCTAGGATCCTTCCAAAACATACTTCCTTCTTGGTATTCTTCTTCTTTATCAAGTCAAACAGTAGTTGTGTCCAGTCTATTTGCTTCTTGTTGACAATGGCGCACATGACCAGAAACTGTTGTCTAGTGATGTAGTCGTGTACTGTATGTTTTCCGAGTAGCACTTTACCAACCAAGTCTGCTAAGAATTTATATGGCGCAGACAGATGTTTCTTCAACAGTTTATTAGGGTTGTCACCAGCATAACCCATCAGATTTAGCATCATAGTAAACTCTTCAGAATCAATCTCTAATTCCTCCTCTCCAGTTGTCAAGCCAAATATTTCAGTTAAAACCACGGGGGTTAAGGAGACAGTGTTACCGACGATTGATCCTGTCATCGTATTGTATTTAGAAGTGGTTGACGTATAGACCCATTCCCTGATTTCTGTTCCTGCCAACTTTATCCTGGTGGTCATCAGATTCTTCAGATTCTGTTCTTCCAGAAGTTCCAGTATATAGAGAAAGATGGGATCTAAGTGCTGGAATGATTCGAAGTCGACATCAAAGACAGTGTCAAACTTCATTGCGGCTAGAGCTCCTGCTGGAATCGCCATTGAGATCACCTGTAAGAAAGACAGAGAAAACGGCGATCAAGTGCAAGGGAACAGAAAGCGCGGGATGGAGGTCGAAGAAAACCTAGATATAAGGTTTTCTAGAATATGAATCGACAATCTCCGTTCCACGAAAATAAAATTAGTTCTTCGAACTGGGGTCGACGAAATGATTTAATAATAAGTAATTCGTCGAACTCAGTCAGGAGACTTGAAGACAATTCGTCGAACTCCAGTAGACGAATATCTTCTGAAGCAAGGTTCGTCGATCGCTGGTCGACGAAACTTGTTTCACTCACAGAGAGTTCGTCGAACTCCGTTCGACGAGTATCTCTCAAACTTTCCCTGGTTCGTCGAACTCCGTTCGACGAACATTGGAAAATTCGTCGAATGCAGACAGAACTTAAGTTAAGTCTTCTCCATTGATCATTCTCAGCTGATTCAGAAAGAAAGCATGATTTTTCTCATCTAGAGGTTTGGTGAATATATCAGCTTTTTGTAAATCAGTGTAGATATAGACAAGCTTAATCTTATATTTATCTACACACTCCCTAATGAAATGATGTCTTATATCAATATGCTTAGTCCTACTATGGTGAACTGGATTTTGTGCTATGGCTATAGCACTAGTATTATCACAGAATAGGGTTGAATTATTTAAGTTGAACCCATAATCTAGAAGCTGATTCTGTATCCAGAGCATCTGTGAGCAACAGCTGCCTGCTGCAATATATTCTGCTTCAGCAGTTGAAGTTGACACGGATGTTTGCTTTTTACAGAACCATGATACTAATCTCATACCCAGGAACTGGCAAGTTCCTGAAGTACTTTTTCTATCTACCCTGCATCCAGCAAAATCAGCATCAGAGTATCCAGTTAACTCAAATTCTGATTCAGCAGGATACCAAGTCGTAGATCAGGACAACTCTTTATATACCTTAAAATCCTTTTTAAGAAAATAAGATGAGATTCTTTAGGGTTCACTTGGAACCTAGCACAAAGGCATGTAGCAAACATAATATCTAGCCTACTTGCTGTGAGGTATAATAGGGACCCAATAATGCCCCTATAAAGTTTCTGATCTATAGGTTTTCCTGGTATATCAGATTCCACAACACCATTGGTGGCCATAGGAGTTTTCTTAGCTGAGGCATCAGCCATCCCAAACTTCTTTAAAAGGTCTCTAGCATATTTTGCTTGAGAGATGAAGATGCCATCAGGGAGTTGATTCACTTGGAGACCAAGGAAATATGAAAGCTCTCCCATGCTACTCATTTCAAATTTAGAATGCATGAGGTCAGAAAACCTCTTGCACAAATTTGAATCTGTAGAGCCAAATATGATGTCATCTACATAGATTTGTACTAACAAAATTTGGTCCTTATGATGTCTAGTGAAAGGGGTTTTATCTACAGTTCCTCTTGTAAATTTATGCTCTAATAAGAAACTTGCCAAAGTCTCATACCAAGCTCTTGGAGCTTGCTTTAGACCATAAAGAGCCTTATTTAATCTAAAAACATAAGAGGAATGAGTTGGAGAAACAAAACCTGGAGGTTGTTCTACATAAATCTCTTCTTGTAGCACTCCATTTAAGAATGCACTTTTCACATTCATTTGAAAGACTTTGAACTTCTTGAAAGCTTGTAACTGGTGCAAAAGTCTGATCATAGTCAATTCCTTCCTCTTGCCTATATCCTTGAGCAACAAGCCTAGTCTTGTTCCTCACAATGACTCCTTGGGCATCAAGCTTATTCCTGAAAACCCATTTGGTTCCAATAACTGGATAGTTGTGGGGTCTTGGAACCAAATCCCAAACTCTACATCTCTCAAATTGGTTTAGTTCCTCCTGCATTGCAAGGATCCAGTGGGGATCTTTCTCAGCTTCATGGATGGTGAGAGGTTCAACCTGAGAGAGGAAAGAGGCATGCATCAAGTCTTGGTTGAGTTGATGTCTTATCTGTACACCTGCTGATATGTCTCCAATTACTTGAGATCTGGGGTGATCCCTAAGTGTGACAAAATCAGTGAGTGGAGTTGGTTGTGCAACAGCATTTTGAATAAATTCCTCTTGTGGAATTATAGTTGCTGTTGGTTGAGGCTCATGATCTTCAGCTTCATCTTCTTCACTGTCTTCAATGACCTGTGGAGAGGGATGTGTGGGAACCTCTTAGGTGAGGTTTAGTCCATCCAATATCTCACACAAGTGGGGTACCTGCAAGTTGCTAATGGTAGAAACTTCTTTCTTCTTGCAATACATGTTAGTTTCATCAAAAGAAACATGAACTGACTCCTCTACTTTTAAGGTTGATTTATTGAATACCCTATAAGCCTTGCTTACTTGGGAGTATCCTAGAAAAACTCCAACTTCAGCCTTAGCCTCAAACTTTCTAATGTATTTCTTGTTGTTATTATGTATATATCATGTACAACCAAATACTTTAAAATAGTTAATTTTAGGTTTCTTCCCTTTGAGCAATTCATAGGGAGTCTTATTCTTTAGTTTGTGAATTAAACTCCTATTCAGGACATAGTTTGCTGTGCTTACAGCCTCTGCCCAAAAGGTTAGTGGCATGTATGCATCATCAAGTAATGTACCTGCAGCTTCAATGAGTGTTCTATTTTTCCTTTCAGCTACCCTATTTTGTTGGGGAGTTCTAGGAGCTGAGAAGCAATGCCTGATACCTTCCTTCTCACAGAACTCATGCATAAGAAGAGACTCAAACTCTGTGCCATGATCACTTCTGATCAATGCAACATGAGTAGAGAACTCAATCTGTATGGTCCTGAGAAAATCTGTAAGAACCTTGAATGTATCTGACTTTGTTCTCAGAAAGAATACCCAACTGAACCTAGAGAAGTCATCCACAATAACCAAGGTGTAGGATTTCCCTCCTAGGCTTTGTACTGCAATGGGTCCAAAAAGATCCAAGTGTAGCAAGTACAAGATCCTAGGTGAATCACTCTTATTAATTGATTTGAAGCTAGTTTTAGTTTGCTTGCCTAGTTGACAAGCCCTACAACGACATTCCTTTTTATAGGGAGTAGAAGGTAGACCTCTTACAAGGTTGTCTTTAGATAACCTAGATATATTTTAAGGTTTACATGACCTAATCTTTTATTCCACAACTCATTCTGGTTACTAGTGATATTGAGTAAACAAACATCAGTTTTGGCAGAAACAAAATCTACTAGATATATGTTACCTTGTCTAGTTTCAATTAAAATAGTTTTGTTTTCATTATTAATAATAGAACAGGAGGTAGAGGTAAAGTGTACCTGATAACTTTCATCACATAATTGGCTTATGGATATTAGGTTATGTTTGGGTCCTCTTACATATGTTACTCTCTTGAAAGTAACTGTTCCAAGCTTTATAGCTCCATATCCTTCAGACTGGCCACTATTTGAATAACCAAAGATCACCTTTGCTCCTAGCTTGGACTTATAATTAGTTAGATTGTCCTTGCTGCCTGTCATATGCTTGGAGCACCCACTGTCCAAGTATAAGGTCTGACTTACCCTTGGACAGCTCTTCACCTGTGATGAAAAACAAAAATTAATTGTTCTTGACCCAGGTCACCTTGGTCCTTTATTTGGTTGAAATGAAAAGCTGGATATAACTGACAAACTAGGTTGAGATTTATAACCTAAGGGGTGATATCTCCTAGGTGGAATAACCCAATCAGTTACTGGAGTGAATGGTTTATTAGCTGGCTTAGAATTTCTGTAAGAGAAATGATTTATGTTTGGTCCTTCTGGGTTCGACGAGTTTCTGTAAGTTCGTCGACCAGAGTTCGACGAATAGGGCTAAGATCGTCGATCTCTACTCAGAGAATGACAATAGTCATTTTCTGCACCCATGTTCATCGACCTCTGCTCGACGAACCATACAAAGTTCGTCGATCACAGTTAGACGAATTGTTATTACTGAAGTTTGCGTTCAGCGTTCGTCGATCTAGGTTCGACGAACGGGCCACATTTCGTCGATCTGAGTTCAACGAATGCTGCTGAACCTTGTTTTTATTAGCTGTTTTTTTATTTTTATTGCTCTTGTCTATGGATTTTGGATTGTTCTCAAACATTGGTTTGTTTATTATCTTCTCTTTTCCCTTGGCAGAAACAAATTTAATGGGTGTTGTAAGGATATTTTTCTTAATTATGGGGGGCAAACCTGATGGTGCACCCAAGCCCAGCTTGCCATTTAATCTGGCATTTACTGTGCTTGTAATGTCCATCAGCTTGATACTTCTTCCATTGAGAGATTGCTCAAGTTGTTTAGCCTCACATAAATCAGATTTTAATTTAATTATCTGCTCATTAGCAAAAGTTAGTTGATCTTTTAGTTTAAGATTTTCTGAGTTAACAGATTCAAGGTTTCCTAGTTTTTCTCTAAGAGTTTTTATTTCTTTCTCTGAACTAATTAAATCTAAACACATAGTCTGGAATTCAATTTTAAAAGAATCAGAATTATAATCAAAACTTGAAAGAACCTGATCTGTCTCTGACTCTGAGGCTGCCTCATCTTCAGATTCACTTTCTGATCCTGAACTGCTCCTGGAGGCATCAATTGTCATAAGACAAACCTCCTTGGATCTTGCTTCTTCCTCTTCTTCACTTGAGCTGGAAGAGGATGATTCTTCTTCAGTATCACTCCATGTTTCAGCAACAAAGCCTTTGTCTCTCTTTTTGTACTTGCTGGAGGAGGGTCTGCTGCTGTGTTTTCTCCTGGAGTCTTTTTCTCTGCTTTTCTCCTTCTTCTAGTTTTCTGGACATTCAGAGATGTAATGTCCAGGCTTTTTACATCCAAAGCACACAACCTCCTTGGTTGGTGTCTTGTCAAATTTGGGCTTATCATCCTGCTTGGATGATTTTCTTCTGAAGTCCTTTCTAGCCATCTTATAAAATCTTTTTACAAAGAAGCTCATTAGTTCTTCATTGGATGTTGAGGTCTCACTTTCCTCTGATGCCTTGAAAGCTATATTGTGATCTTTTCTTACTAGAGTTGTTGACTTCTGTTCAGCTGCTTTTCTTGATTTAATCAACTGCTCATAAGATTTTAGTTTGCCTAGCAGAGATTCAGTTGATATCTCATTTAGGCTTCTGGCTTCTTTGATAGGCCAGATTCTTGAGTCCCAAGAGCTAGGGAAGCACATCAAGATTTTGTCATTCACCTCTGTAAGGGTGATATCTTTATCCAAGGTTTTAAGCTCATTGATGATTGAGCTCAACTTATTATACATTTCTGCAACTGATTCAGCCTCATCCTTCTTAAAATTCTCATAAAGGGATTTGAGATTTGATCTCCTATCTTTTCTTTCATCAGCTGAGCCAGCTACCATTTGGTTGAGGGAGTCCCAAATGGCCTTGGCTGAGGTGCACTCAGCCACCTTCTGAAATATGTCATCAGACATTGTGTGTGCCAAGATGTTTATGGCTTTTGCATCAGCCATCTTGACTTTCCTGTAAGCATCATTATTATCTAGAGGAGGTACTGTAGTCATGTTTGTAGAGGTGCTTGGAGAAGCTGCAGGTGCTGGAGGTACTTCTGTTAAGATAGAAGTAAAAATATCTTCATCAATAGAATTCATATACAACTTGATTCTTGCCTTCCAGATTCCAAACTTTTGCAAGTTGCAAACTGGAGATCTGGTTCTTGCATAATCTTTGTTCTGTGCCATGGCTGTGGTTCTACTTTAAAATGTGAACTAAGTAATATGTAGATCTAACACAGGATCTTTGTTTCAAGGATTAAATTGTACAACCAAAGGAACCTCGCTCTGATACCAATTGAAAGTGAGGGTTAGGTCTACAATACTCTAGAGGGGGGGGGGGTGAATAGAGTATGTTTAAAATTTATTAAGTCCCAATTCAAAAAGGTGCTATTACAGCTTTTGCTGTAAACTAAAAGCGTGCAGTAAATAAAACTGAAATACAGATAATATTCAACCTAATCACAGCCACACAACAAGAACAAAAAGAAAAGATAAGCAACCAGATGACACAAGAAGTTTATAGTGGTTTCCCTTCAACTAGGTACATCCACTCTTCTACCACCCTTGGTAGGAATCCACTCAGGTTTTTGATCAGGTGCCTGACACCAATGGGTTTTGATCAGGTCCCCAAAAACCAACTCAAGTCTTTTGGTAAGGAGACTTGCAACCAAGAATCACTTTTGAAGGGAGATGACAACCCTTTGTACAGGAGGGGGTGAGAGAGTGATTATGTCTTCTCTGTCAACAATCAGAGAGAAGACTTTTGTGGAATGATGTTAGCAAACAACTCCCCCTGAGATGTAGAATGTTTCAGGGAAGATCTGGAGCTTTGTTGTAGGGTGATAGGTCTTCAATTAGAGTTCTGGACAAGCAGTGATGCAGGATCTTCTTGACTGATTTGATATTTGTTGTGCTTGGAAGTCCTGGAGAGAGTGTTGAATAAGAATACTCTTGATATAGTATAGTTGTTCTTCTTCTTTTGAATGAATATCACTGTCTGTCACTTGTAAGCTTCAGTATGAGTTTTTGTGTGAAGCTTTTCTGGTGCTGTAAGAATTCTTCCAGTCAGTCTGTCTGTTTCTGTATTTTTCTGACTGAGTATTTTCTTCTTGTTCTTCTTTTGGTTCTAGCACTGTATTGCTTCTTACTCAATCTTCCTGATTGTAGATCTTTTTTTCTTCTGTATCTATTCAAAAATTTGAATCCTCTGTCATTAATGCTGACGCCTTGAGAATAATCGGCATCAATGTATTTCCCCAACTATCTTGTGGAAAATCAGCAATTAATATTCTTGAAGAAGACTGTAATTAATGCTTCCTCTAACGGCTACATTCAGAGAATGTTTGAGCATTTAATCTGTCAGGAATTATTACATTTGAGTGAGGATTGAATGACGGAAATGGCTAAGTCTGGAATCGTCGAACGAATAATAGAATTCGTCGAGCTGAGTTACCAGTTCGTCGAACTGAGATTGTGTATTCGTCGACCAGACAGCTTCTGTTCGTCGAGCTGATAACAGAACTTGTATACTTCAGAACCTTTGCCTTTTCTGTCTGAAGTTCGTCGAGCTGATAATTGAATTCATCGACTGGAGTTCAACAACAGTTCTGGACTTAGACAAATAGCTTGTGTTGACTGATATTCTGTGTGTCGATATGAAACTTCTGGTGTCGACACAAGTTGGTGTCGACAAATAATCTTGGTGTGGACATAAATCTTCTGGTGCCGATATAAGCTCTCTGGTGTCGACACAAGTTTTCTGGTGTCGACACAAGTTTTCTGGTGTCGACATAAGTTGGTGTCGACACATGCCCTAAGTGTCGACAAAAATCCTCTGATTCCAGAATTCGTCGAGTAGAGTACTGAGTTCATCGACCTGAGAAGTTGACTTCGTCGACCTGAGAAGTTGTGAACTTGAGGTCCAAGTTCATCGAGCTCAGAATATTGTTCGTCGACCAAAGCCTGAGGTTGGACTTAGAAAAATCTGGAGTTACCCTGACTTTAGTTTGTTCAAGTGTCCCAATTTTCGTTGAACAGAGAATGCAGATCATCGAGCTCAGCTCAGAGAAATATCTCAAGATCGTCGAGCTGAGAACGCCTTTCATCGAAATGAGTTCGACGAACGTCGAACTCATTTTCCTTAGTCTTGAAATCTTCTAAGTCTTGAGTCTCTGATGGTTTTATTGATAGCTGGTCCATCTGATATTGACTCTAAGGACTTTGCGTAGACTCTAGGAGACAAATTTGACCCTGGCTATACATGTTGGGTCACATCCTAAGTTAGTGAACCTAGCCCAAATCAACTAGGGATCCAACACACGGGTGTGTCACAGGGCGTGTCAGGTCGTGTTCATGCTTTTCTGGACAATTCTGAGCCGTTTGATCCCTTAGTCCTGGATCTAATGGTTAGGCTCTGTCCATGTGTTGCTAAGGCCGGGGAAAAGGGGATTTAAACCCTTCTTCTTCATCTTCTTCTTCTTCTCATGTCAAGAGAGAGAAAGAAGAGGGGAGTGCAAGGGAAGGAAGGAGGAAGAGAAAACCAGCTGCTGGAGGAGCTGCGGAGTGCGGAGCAAAGATCCGATAGCGGATTCGTGAAGGCTAAGTCAAGGCGGTGACTTCCGTCCGGCTACTTCATGGCACCAAAGCGATCTTCAATGGTAACGATCTCCTTCTTGGACATCGAAGTCCTTTCTTTATGCATATGCGTGGAATCCTCCACTAAAAGGTGGATTTGCGGAATTTTTTCCTCTGTTGAGTCTACATCTACAGCCGGAAGTGTGGAGTACGACATAGACATGCTGTGTGAAGCCCATCTGGACTGTTAGTCTGGATTGGTGATGATCATGGGTAAACCGGAGAAGACTTCATGGGTTTGCAAAGATAAGGTATATGCTTTGTATCTTGGATGAATGAATGCTATGTGTGGATGGTATGCTCATGCGTGAGCTAGCTATGGATATGATCTTGGATGCTTTGCGTAAGCTCCTTGTGATGTGTTTGCTCTGCGAGAGCGGAAAGCTGCGGCTACCCAGGAAGTGAAGGCCGACCCGCATCACGGTGCGCCAGTGACGATGTGAGCACGGGCAAGGCTAACCTGTACCTGGGCATGTTGGAGAGATCGATTGGTGGCAGTGTTTGGGAGTGTGCGATAGCCCGACTTGCTATACCGAAATAAAAGCGGGTCGATCGGTTGGATGAATGCTCATGTTTGTCATGCGGTACCGACCTCTGCTTGGTTTGGGCGGAATGCAACCAGCATGCATGTTGGGGTGACTAGGACCGGCCAGCCAACAAGTTAATTATCGTGCGTTGGTGGTGTTACCACGGGTTTCCAGTACACCGTAAGGTGCCTGAGTGCACGAAGCGTCTGGCTGTGGTCGGCGTTTGTGATTTGATGTGTATGATTGTGATTGTTAGCTATTATACTTGCAAATGCATACAGGGATGGAACCGCCGCCTCGCGCATGGGGTAGGGTCGTTATAATTAGTCAGCTGTAGCTGATCGTTACTTTGTTTGCCGCTCTTTGGTGGATGTCTACTTACAGGTGTTGCGGTTTGACATGAAATGAGCAATTTGGAAGCTTACTGCTAAGGCCCTTGAAGTCCAAGTGAATCATGGTTGTATTTCATGTGTGGCCGGCCTGCGTGCTGATGTACGAACCTGTATATGTGTAACAAGAGAATCCTGTAAGGCCTAAAGGCCATGTGTGTGTGTGTTGTATACATTCCTGGTTTTGGATATATAAAGGTGGAATTTATGTATTAGTGGACATTCCTTGAGTTGAGTTCATGCAACTTAAAAATGTTGCCCTAGAATGGATTGGGTTAAGGATACGAATAGAATTTGATCACCACAAGTAATTCCGCCACTTGTCTGTGACCCATGGCGTGGGGCCCCGGCCGGACCCACCGTTATATGCCATGTGACGAGTGGGGGCATTACACAGGGCACCTGATCAAAAACCTATGGTGGCAGGGCACCTGATCAAAAACCTGTACTGGATTCCTACCAGGGTGGTAGAAGAGTGGATGTACCTAGTTTTGGGGAACCACTATAAAATCTTTGTGTCGTCTGGATTGCTCCATTTTTTATTTTGTTGTGTTGTGATTGTTTTGTTTTCATATTCACTCTATATATATAACTATCACTTATTTTAATTACACAATAAAAACTAATCAAGTTTTTAAAATACTCTATTCACCCCTCCCCCCCCCCTCTAGAGTTAAGACAGATCTATCCCTCACTTTTAATTGGTATCAGAGGGTAAGGTTGTTTGGTTTCACAGGCTAACACCTGAACCAAAAGATCTTTGATAGATCTTATTATCTCTAGTGTCTTTCCTATATCATGGTATAGAATAAAGAATACTCAAGCACCAGACCTGTACTATACAACCTTAACAAGTTTGTTCTCTGGAAGACAAGGATCAGATTGTATATGAATTCAATTGATGAAGATATCTATAATTCTATTTTGACAGGTCCTCCTACTCCTTGTGCAACAACATCAACAAGTAACTCAGTAGTTCCACCACCTGAGTGGACAGATGCTCATAAGAAGTTGAAGATGGTTGATGCTAAAGCCATGAACATCCTAGCGCAGACTATGTCTGATGATATTTTTCAAAAAGTTGTTGAATGCTCTTCAGCCAAAGAGATCTGGGATTCCCTAAATGAAATGGTTGCTGGTTCTGCTGATGAAAGAAAAGATAGAAAATCTCATCTCATTTCCCAATATGAGAACCTCAGGAAAGAAGAATCAGAGTCAGTGGCTGATATGTACAACAGACTCAGCCTAATTGTCAATGAGCTGAAGAACCTGGATAAAAATATCTCACTGACTGAGATAAATGAAAAAATCATAATGTGCTTCCCTAGCTCATGGGATACTAGGATCTGGCCAATCATGGAGGCCAGAAGCCTAAATGAAATTTCTACTGAATCCTTCTTAGGCAAGCTCAAGTCATATGAGCAGCTCATAAAGACAAGAGAAGCAGCTGAGCAGAAGACCTACTCATCTGGAAGGAAAGAGAAAAACATTGCCTTTAAGGCATCTGAAGAATCTGAAACTCTACCAGTAAATGAAGAGTTGATGAGTCTGTTAGCCAAAAGATTCTACAAAATGGCTAGGAAAGACTTCAGAAGAAAGTCATCCAGACAAGATGACAGACCAAGAATTGACAAAACTCCTACCAAGGAGATTGTCTGATTTGATTGCAAAAAGCCTGGACACATTCTTCCTAAGTGTCCAGAGAATAAGAAGAAGGAGAGAAGAAGAGACAAGTACTCCAGAAAACACTACAACAAGCCCTCTTCCTGCAAGCATAAGAAGAAGGAAAAAAGGTTTGTTGCTGAGACTTGGAGTGAGACAGAAGAAGATCCTTCATCTTTCAGCTCCAGTGAAGATGAGTAAGAAGTTAAAGCAAAAGAGATTTGTTTGATGGCTATCAATGCATCAAGTAATCCATCAGAAGCTGAAGATTTTGAGTCTGAAGAGGATCAGGTAATATCCTCTTTTGATTTTACTTCTGAACTTTTTAAAACTGAATATAAATTATTATGTAAAGACCTAATTAAATCTGAGAAGGAAATCAAACTTCTCAGAGATAAACTAACTGAATATGATAACTTGTTTTCTAAAAACATTAAATTAAAAGATGAACTAGATGTAGCTTCGACACAAATCATCTAATTAAAAAACTGAATTAAGTGAGGCTAAAAAATTTGAAGAATCCCTTAATGGGAGAAGTATAAAATTAATGGACATCACTAGCACAGTCAATGTTAGGCTCGATAGTAAACTAGATTTAGGAGCATCATCCAGTCAGCCACCCATTCTTAAGAAAAATATATTATCTACCCCCATCAAATTTATTTCGGCTAAGGGTAAAGAGAAAATTGTAGAGATTAACAATAAATCAACAGAAACCTCACAGAAAAATCAATCAAAGAAAAAGAAAAATAAAAATTCACATAAAAATATTGTTCAACAAAATTCGTCGAACTCAGATCGACGAAATCAGTATTTTCCGTCGAACGACGATCGACGAACTATGAACCCAGAGTTTGGGTATGATTACTCAAGACAGGGTGCTCGACGAAATCAATATGTTTCGTCGAACAGAGATCGACGATCGTGGAATGCAGAAAATGAGTATTATCATTATCTAAACGAGATTGACGACATAAATACTTTTCATAGAACTCAGCTCGACGAACTCAACTAAATTCGTCAAACTCAAACTTTGAAAACAGAAATTTTAATTATAATCAAACTAAATATCAGAAAATAAAACTTGTAAATCCCTTTACTCAATGGACACTTCCACCTAGAAGATTTTACCCCTTAGGATACAAACACCAACCTGATTATTCTTACATTTCTAGTTTTAAATTTGAAAAGAATCAATGACCCAAGGTTACCTGGGTCAAGAACATCTAATCTTTCATTTTTCAAGTGAAGAACTATCCTACGACAGAGGAACAGTGGTACATGGATAGTGGTTGTTCAAAGCATATGACAGGCAACCTGGACAATTTAGTCAACTATAAGTCAAAGCTTGGTCCAAAGGTGATCTTTGGAGACTGCAACTGTGGCCAAACAGAAGGCTATGGGAATATCAAGATTGGAGCTGTCACCTTCAAGAAAGTTATCTATGTGAGTGGTCTAAAACATAACCTGATATCCATAATCCAGTTATGTGATGAAGGTTATCAGGTATCTTTTAACCAATCTTCTTGTATTATTGCTTCTTTAGATAACAAAATTATTTTAACTGGACTTAGACAAGAAAATATCTACTTAGTTAATTTCAAGTCAGCTAGTTCGGAGATCTGTTTGTTCAATCAGATTAGTAATAATAATGAATTATGGCATAAAAGATTAGGGCATGTTAATCTGAAAAATATTTCTAAATTATCTAGGAACAACCTTGTTAGAGGATTGCCTTATGGCCCCTACAAGAAGGAAGGCCTCTACAGGGCTTGTCAATTAGGCAAGTAAACTAAAATAGTTTTAAATCTATTAATAAGAGTGATTCACCCAAGATTCTGTACTTGCTACACATGGATCTATTTGGACCCATTACTGTATAGAGCTTGGGAGGGAAATTTTATACTTTAGTTATTGTAGATGACTTCTCTAGATTCACATAGGTGTTCTTTCTGAGAAACAAGTCTGATAACTTTAAAGTTCTTACAGAGTTTCTTAAGAGCATAAGATTGAGTATTCTACTCTGGTTGCATTGATCAGAAGTGATCATGGCTCCGAGTTTAAATCTCTTCTCATGCAAGAATTTTGTGAGAAGGAAGGTATCAGGCACTGCTTTTCTGCTCCTAGAACTCCTCAATAAAATGGGGTAACAGAAAGAAAAAATAGAACCCTGATTGAATCTGCAGGGACATTACTTGCAGATGCTTTCTTGCCCCTATCCTTTTGGGCAGAGGCAGTTAGCACAACAAACTATGTTCTGAACAGGAATTTAATACATAAACTTAAGGGCAAGACTCCATATAAATTACTTAAAGGGAGGCAAACTAAAGTTGACTATTTTAAATTATTTGGTTGTAAATATTATATACACAATAATAATAAGAAACATCTTAGAAAGTTTGAAGCCAGAGCTATAGAGAGAATTTTTCTTGGATATTCCCAATTCAGCAAGGCCTATAGGGTTTTCAGTAAATCAACTTTAAAAATGAAAGAATCTGTACATGTAACATTTGATGAAGCGAACATGTTTTACAAGGTGAAGGATTCTTCTACCAAAGATTTATTGCAGGTACCCCAACTGAGTGAGAAATTGGATGACTTAAACCTCACCCAAGAGGTTATATCACATCCTTCTCATCAAGTTGATGAAGACAGTGAAGAAGATAGTATTGAAATAATTACTGAACCTACAATAGATCATACAATTCCATAAGAGGAATTAATTCCTAATGTTGTTGTTGAACCAACTCCTCCTACTGATCTTGTCACACTTATAGATCACCCTATATCTCAAGTGATTGGAGACATATTAGTTAGTGTGCAAACAAGGCATCAACTCAACCAAGATTTGATGTATGCTTGCTTCATATCTCAACTTGAGCCCCAATCCATAAAAGTGCAGAGCAAGATCCACACTGGATTATTGCAATGCAATAGGAGCTCAATCAATTTGAGATATGCAGAGTTTGGGATTTAGTTCTAAGACCCAAAGACTACCCAATCATTGGAACTAAATGATATTTATAAATAAATTCGATGCATAAGGAGCTATCATCAGGAACAAAGCAAGACTGGTAGCACAAGGATATTCAAAGGAGGAAGGAATTGACTATGATCAGACCTTTGCACCTGTTGCAAGACTAGAAGCTATCAGGATATTTCTTGCTTATGCAGCCTAAAAAAAGTTCAAGGTCTACCAGATGTACGTCAAGAGTGCCTTCTTATATGGTGAACTCAAAGAGGAAGTATATGTGGAGCAACCACCAGGTTTTATCTCTCTAACTCATCCCTCTTTTATTTTCAAACTGCATAAAGCTCTCTATGGTTTAAAGCAAGCTCCAAGAGCTTGGTATAAGACCCTAGTTATCTTTCTTTTAGAGCATACGTTCACTAGGGATATTGTAGATAGAACCTTGTTCATTAGGCATCATAAAGATAAAATATTATTAGCACAAATATATGTAGATGACATCATCTTTGGCTCTACTGATTCCAAACTATGCAAGAGGTTTTCTGACATGATGCATTCTATGTTTGAAATGAGTAGCATGGGTGAGCTTTCTTACTTCCTTGGTCTCTAAGTGAAGCAATCCTCAGATGGCATTTTCATATCCCAATCAAAATATACTAAGGAGCCAGTTAAGAGATTTGGGATGTCTGATGCCTCTGCTATGAAAACACACATGGCTTCCAATGCTGTGATTGATTCTGATAAACAGGGTAAGCTAGTTGATCAGAAAACATATAGGGCTATTGTTGGGTCCTTGTTATATCTCACAGCTAGTATGCCAGATATTATGTCTGTTACTTGCCTTTGTGCTAGGTTCTAGGTGAAACCTAAAGAATCTCACCTTATTTTCCTTAAAAGAATTTTGAGATATATAAAGGGTTGTCTTAATCTAGGACTTTGGTATCCAATAGAGTCAGAATTTAACTTAACTGGATTCTTAGATTCTGACTATGCTGGAAGCAGAGTGGACAGAAAAAGCACATCAGGAACATGTCAGTTCCTTGGAGATAGGCTTTTGTCTTGGTTTTGTAAGAAGCAGACATCTATATCAACTTCAACCGCAGAAGCTAAATACACTGCAACTAGTAAATGTTATTCACAAATATTGTGGATTCAAAACTAACTCCTGGATTTTGGTCTCAACTTAAATAATTCAACTATATTTTGTGACAATATCAGTGCAATTTCTATTGCATAAAATCAAGTACTACATAGTAGGACTAACCATATAGAGATTAAACATCATTTCATTAGAGATTGTGTGGACAAAAAAAAGTTAATCTTGTTTTTATCTTTACTGATTTGCAAAGAGCAGACATCTTCACTAAACCATTAGATGAGAAGAAACATCTGTTCTTTCTGAATCAAATAGGTGTGATTAATGGAGAAGTTTAATTTGATTTATGTCCAAGTTCGAAGAATTGATCACATTTTGTCGAACGGAGAATGACAATCACTGAAATCTTCTTGAGAATTTTCGTCGAATAGAGATCGACGAAATCTCTCTGTGAAGTCATTTTCGTCGAACTGAGATCGACGATCTTGCTTCAGAAAATATTTCGTCGAACGGAGATCGACGATCTATTTTCCCCCGCTTCAAACTGAGATCGATGATATCATTTCTAAATGAAATTTTTTCGTCGACCTGAGCACGAAGCTTTTCTTTTCGCAGGACGGAGTTCGCCGTTTCACCTTCTGAAAACTTATAATAAGGGTTTTCATCAAACTCCATCCCGCGCTTTCCAGTTCTCTTGCACTTGATCTTTTGTTTCTTTTTGCAGAGTCATGGCGATTTCTCCAGCCCTCCTCTCCAACATGAAATTTGACGCTGGTTTCGACATCGACATCGAATCTTTCAGTCACTCAGATCAAATATTCAAGGATATTCTTCAGTTACTTGAACCTCATAATATGAAATACTTCATGACAACAAGAATCAAACTTCCTGTTTCAGAGATCAAGGAATGGTTGCATACTACAAAGCTTCAGGATACCGCAGTCATCGTTGGCTCCATCTCCGGTAACCAAGTTATTTTAACTCCAAATGTTTTGACTGAGGTTTTTGTTTTTGTTAATGGAGATGATGAAATAGAGTTATCTAGCAGTGAGTTTGCTAATATGCTAGAAAGGTTAGGACATACTGTAGGAAACCCTAACCACCTTCTAAAGAAAAACTTATCTATAGAATATAGATTTTTGGCAGATGTAGTAGGCAAAGTGTTGTTAGCAAAACATTCTACACATGACCACATTACCAGGCACCAGTTCAATCTGATGTGTACTCTGGTTAATAAGAAATCTATAAACTGGGGACAGATTATTTTTGATTTGATTAAGAAAAAGATTGGTAATAAAGATGTTAGTTTTGGGAAGATTCTAGGAATCTTCCTTCAGGCAAAGGCTCCAGAGCTAATGGTCTCCCAGACCATTTTTATTAATGCCTCAAAAAGGCTTTCCTCTACCTTATTTGGCAGATGAGAGAGGACCATCCCCAAGCCCTCCAGGTCCTCCTCTTCCAGAATTACTTCTGAGAGCACCAGGTCTGATACAGCCACTTCCCCATCTCTTGAAGAAGCTCCTGCTCCTCCTCCCTCTCCTTCTCTTCAACATCAATCCATTGTTCTTGAAGAACTACCTTCCACTTCCATCATTCCAGAAAATCAACAACCATACCCTATCATTACTGAAACCCCATCTACCTCCATTCCTCAAGTCTCACCAACACCACTACCATCTCCACCACAATCACCCATTCATGTTCATGTGGATACACAATCTCCACCACATTCCATAGTTCCCTCATCAACTCCCCCACCAAAAACCATCCATTTCTTCTCAAACTCCTACTGCCTCACCATCACACCCTCATTCCCCACTTCCTCAATCTCCAGTCCACATACCAGAGGATTCTCCATCTCCACCTCACCTTCATGACATACCACCTCCTCCATCTTCTGTCATTTCCCACTTTTGATCTGTTACCATCTCCATCACCATCACCTCAACTTCAGGATGAAGTCATGCCAGATTCCATTCCTCCCTCGTCCTCCATCCATCCATCTGTATCTACTCAGACACCACCTGAGTTTATGCAATTGGATTTCCCCCCATTTCCACCATTTTGTAGCTTATCTCTCAAACATTCAGAAATCTCATAACAGAGGCAATTGCATCTCTTGCTGCCACCATCTCTCATCTCTCTGCACACATTGCCTCTATCTTTGTTGTCCCTTCTTCAAGGGGCCTGGCTTCAGGGCTCTCTGAAACCAGGCAAGGGGAGATGCTCTGTGAAGAAGTTGCAGCAGCAACAGCAACAGATGTTCGAGATGCAAAGCTTACTGAAATAAATAATGATACAGAGATATTGTGTGTAGTAGAAGATACAAAGCTTATTGAATTAAATAATGTTAGTGTTTTCACCATAACTCCCTCAGTGGACATTCTTTCATTACTTCATTATTTTGATAGACTTCATAGCAGTTCTTTACTAGTTGTTTCAGTTTCAGATTTGTCTAAAGCTATACTATGTTACTCAGCTCCAATAAGTCCTGATGTTTTGGATCAACTTAGGACAAGTTTTGTTGTTTTTGATAGTCTTATAGAGCCAATAAATGTTTTAGAGCCACATGCATTCTCTTCACCAACATTTGGCTGGTGTGAGTCCCAATGCCAGATTTTGATGATATTATGTTTGTTGATATGGAACCAGAGGTCACTAGCTCTCAATTAGAAGAAGTTCCAGTATTAGAAGCTTTAACTGAACAGCCTCAGGTTGATGACTTACAGCCTCAGGCTCATCCACTTCTTTCTGATGTAATGCTGAAGCAAATAAATGCTTTTTTGATAATCTAGAAAATTCTTCTTCTGATGATGATGATGCATCAGATGTCTCTGAAGATCCAAATTCAAAGAAAAGAAAAGCAAAGAAGAAGGCTTCTTCACCAAAGGCTGCTCCAAAGCCTAATCCATCTGTTGATACTCCCTATTTTATCATGTATAATATAACTCTCACTCCAGATACCCCAACTGAATGAGATATTCCAAAAATGAACTGAAAGCTAGGAAGAAGAGCAGGAGATACTGTCCATCTCCTAAATTCAGGAGTGGTCCTCCTCCTCCTCTTGCAACAGGATCATCAGGAAGTGTTGTTCATGCACAAAAGTCTATATCCTCTCATTCCAAACCTTCCTATAACAGACAGTAGCATAGTTCCAGCAGCAGCAGCAGCAGGAAGCAACAATATCAAAAGCATAGCAGACAGCAGAAGACATCTGAAGATAAACAACAAGATAAAGCTAGCCCAGAAAGGCCTCTATCTCCATTTTGTGATCCAGAAATGGACCCTAACTCTAGAATGGCCAGACTTTAAGAATTTATAGCTCTCTATCAGATCAGAAAAGCTAAGGAAGAAGGACAAGACACTTCTCAGTATACCACTATGTCTTCCTATAGAAAGAAAGAGATGGACAAATATCAGGTACACAATCTTTTTAATGTTGATGCTTATATGTCATTATATCCTGAAGCAGTTGTACCAAGAGCTACTTCTGTGTAATTCTTGGAGCAAGTGATATGAAGATGACAAAACAGCAAGCTGCAGATCCCAAAAGAGAAATCATCTTCACCGGACCAACTTCAGATGAACAGAAGAAAGAATCAAAGAATGCCTGAAAAATTTTCTTTCTATATTTTGATTTGAACTGTTATTTGTTATTTATTCTTCACAAGGCACTGTTGTTAATATCTGCTGAACAATTATAATTCTACCAGATATCTTTTTATGCTTTGTGATTTTTTTCTCTTTCTGTTGTTCATAGTGACCTCACCCAAATAGGGGGAGATTGTCGGAACCCACCTATTTTAGGGTTGATTTGGGCTAAGTTCACTATTAGGATTGCTTATATTGACCCACATTGTATAGTGTAGGGTCATAGGTTTTTGTCAGAGTCTAGGTTAAGACATCAAACCTAAAATGATTGGTTTTCACCTTCAGAAGACCTAGAAGACAGAAGACCCCCAGAAAAAGCAGTTTCTAAGAGCAGAAAAAGTCGTTCAGAGATTGCTGAATTAAGCTCGACTTTCGTCGATTGGAGCTCGATGAACTCAATAATTTCTCTGAGCTATGTTTGATGAAATCCTAGCTGAGCTCGATGAACTCAGTCTTCTTCTTTGAGCTGAGTTCGACGAAATCTTAGCTGAGATCGACGAATTCCAATTTCTTCCCAGAAGTTCAGCATGACGAAATGACTATCTCAGTTCGACGATCTTGGTGCTCAGATTATAAGTGAATTCTCTGCTAAGATAACTTGGAGCTCAGCTCGACAAAAGAGAGGTTTTAGCTCAACGAAATTGGATCTTTGGTCGATGAAACAGATTCAGTTCAACTACATTTTCACAGGTTTTGTTCGAGTATTTTCCCTGCAGTTTTCCAGTATTGACTAAGGCAGTTTGATTTCAGAATTTATTATTATATGCCTATAAATGCTCTGATAATTAATGCTTCATATTCTCAAGAATATAGTCATTTCAATGCAGCATTAATTATGGTATTCATAGAGTAATTATTTGGCTAATTTGCTGGGACAGTTGAGGAAACAAGTAAAGACAATTACTAGTCGTTCAACTCTCAGATTTTCTGCAGTCAATCAAGGATAGGGTTCAAAATTTCAAATGTTATTTTTCTACAAAGAAGATAAAAGGACTGTTTTCAGAAGATAAAAATACAAATACAGAGATTACACACAGAATTTTTCACAGACACACACAGATACATACAGAGATATACAGATTCTTACAGAGCTCTTCACCATCAGCTTCAGAGCTTTTCAAGGGACAACTATTCAATATCAGTCTAGAAAGCTTCTGAAGATCTTCCCAAATTGAAGGCCTATACACTGTGCAAATCTCTCATCTTCCTGAACCATTCTTCATCTTAGGGGGAGCTTTGACATCATCAAATCCACTAGTCTTCTCTTAGACTGTTGACAGAGAAGAACATCATCATTTTTCTTTTTCCAACTGTGTACAGGGTTATAACTCCCTTCAAAAGTTAACTCCTTTGGTTGTCAAGTCTCCTGATCAAAAGACTTGGATTGATTTTTGGGCACCTAATCAAAAGCTCAAAGGGTTGTGAGATCTCCCTTAAAATAGATCTTGTGGTGACATGACACCTGATCAAAAACCAGTGATGGCAGGGAACCTGATCAAAAACCTGTAGTGAATTCCTACCAGGGTGGTAGAAGAGTGGATGTACCCAGTTTTATTGAACCACTATAAAATCTTTGTGTCTTCTGGATTGCTCTATTTTTTATTTTGTTGTGTTGTGATTGTTTTGTTTTTATATTCTATTTATACATATAACTATCACTAATTTTAATTCCGTAACAAAAACTAATCAAGTTTTTAAAATGCTCTATTCACCACCCCACCCCACCCCCCACCCCCCCCCCTGTTGAGTTAAGACAGATCTATCCCTCACTTTCACAGGAGTATAGAAGGGAAAAGCTGTTGCGGGAGGAGCAAAGGCAGTAACTGATGAGTAGGTATGACTTCCCTAAAAGTTTAGATATCTTACTGGACTTCCTCGGGCAGCTTCTCGGAAGAAGTTTTGACAAGCACCAAACTCATCATTTTGAGACCGCAAAGGGGCTGCAGTCCCTTGCGGAAAGGTTGGTGTGTTTACAGGAGGGTAGATCGGCTGATAAGCCGAAGGTTAGGCTGGCGGATAAGCCGGAGGATAAGTTCGCTGATTCTCCAATATTTGTGTTTGATTAACTAGAGGAACTGGTGCTGCTGCATATTGTATCTCTAAACATTGCGAGATAGCAGCTAGAGTATGATTGATTGCCTGAAATTGTTGGGTGGTTGCTCCAAGGCTTCCCAGAGAGGATCTTCACTAGGGCTTGAAGGAGCAAGGTTCTCGACTGGTTGATGATTTGTCATGGCTAACCATTGGTTTCAACGTCTGTTCGAGATTTGAAGGTCGTGTGTTAACTATTGATATGCGAAAATAGAGAGGGCTGGGGCACCAGCACATAACAGGTGTTTGATCTCACTAGGATGAGGGGAAGACATTGGCGAGGATGCGGAGAATGCTTTTGAACACTCGAGAGTGGAGCACGTTTGATTTGAGATACGGGGATAATGGGAGGTTGATGAGGAACTGTCGAGCAGACGGTTACTTTGACGGTTATGTTTGCAGGTTGATGTCGAGAGAAGTGTGAGGAGTTAAGAAGAAGAGGGGTCGCGTGCAGTGGCAACAACATACTTCGCCCGTCGCGGCTTAAATGCCACTCTTGCGACGGGCTTTCCTTTTATATAAAAACCTATATTATAGCCGAGGTGTCCTTTACATGAGAAAATAAACGGTACAAGGGGAAGCTGGTGGCTAGAGAAAAGAAGATGCCAGAGGCCGCGCAGACTGTGCAGAGTGGTCGATGGACCGCGCGGGCAGATGATCACGCTGCTAGCTATACAAGACCGAGCGGACTGCGCAACCAGGATTAGAAGACCGTTAAGGTCGCGCGGACTAGGAAGTTGTGTCCGCAGGATTTAATATCATGACCTTGTCGTTCGTTTTCCTCCTCCGGAATGAGAGGTATGGGGAGCTATTTATAGGCCCGAGGAGGTGACAGTCTTTGTAACATCACCCCCAGTATGTCGGTGAGTTGTGCGAGTAGAACGAGGAGTCTGCCGAGTTCGCGCCATGTTATGTGGATAGGGACTTATCTACTTGAGCTGATCTGCCATTGGCGGACTGGGACGAATCCACCTCTGCTGCACTAAGCGATCACGCGCTAAGTTATGTGAGCTGAGGAGTAGTCCGTCTGGTGTTGTGAACAGCGGGTGTAGGCTGGAAAGCTAAGTGTAGGACTGCATAGTGATTCCGCCTCTACTGCTGGGAAGATGGAGGGCTAAGTGGCGGACTACGTAATGAGTCCGTCGAGCTTGCGGAGGATATGTGGAGTCTGTCTAAAGCAGGTGGACTGAAGGGTTGGCCGCCCACTGGCGACCCGGCGAACTGAAGTAGAGTCCTCTGGATGTTGTGCTGGTTGACAGAGAGCTGGAGCAAGTCCATGCTCCTTGGGCAGACTGAGATCGAGTCCATGAACTGCTCACGGACGAGAGCTGGCCGACTGGGTGACCTGGCGGACTAAAGAAGCAGGCTGCCCTTGTTGCTGAAGTCCTCCTCCTGTTGGATGGAGAGTTTTGCCGCCCCTGTTGGGCGGCCTGGAGGTTGTCACCCTCTGTTGGGCAACCTGAAGGAAGGTCGCCGACTACCGGGCGGACTGAGGTGGAGTAGGTCGCACCTACTAGTGGGTGACTTGGAGAGTTGTAGCCTGCCCGGCGACCTGAAGCTCGTTACGTACTATTGGGCGACCTGGAGGTAGATCGCCTTCTACTTGGAGGACTAGGATGTAGCGGAGAGATGTTCGCACCTGTGGACGGGCGACCTGCAGGAGCGAGTTGGAGAGCAGACCGCGCCGCCTGGTGGTCGTGTGGCTACGGAGCGGTTTGGGTGGATATCAATGTGAGTCTGCCACAGTTGGGTAGTCCGCACCTGTAAGAATGGAGCAAACAATCGCGTGATTAGTCGTTTTATCCGCGTGGGCTACAGGGGCGGACTGCGGAAACAGTCTGCAACCCCTGCAGAACAAGCGGCTACTGCGCGACCTAGGCAGTTAGACCGGGGAGACTGCCCTAGCAGCGCGGCCTAAGAGAACAAAGAATTCTTCCGCCCATCCTAGAGGACAGGTCGCGACCTACTGGAGGAACCTGGAGCAGGCCGCGACTTACAAGCTAGATACCATGGGAGGGATCGCTAATTTCTGGGTTAACAAGATAGTTTATATAAGTTTGGGTTTGCGATTTTTACAATAGTTAGTTGAAAAATAGCAATTGAATGAAAACTGGGGGTAAAACGTTATGATTCATGGAAAAAAGTGGCAGGAGCGGGTTTGAAAAACGTCCAAGAGCGATTGTTGGTGTAATGCCTCCATTCGTCACATGGAATATAACGGTCGGTCCGGCCGGGACCCCACGCCATATTTCACAGACAACGACAGAATTATGTGTGGAAATCAAAATCTCATTCTACTCGTAACCTAACTCAAAGCATTCTAGCGCAACCTTTTAAGTTAGATGAACTCAGCACATGAATCTCCACTAAATAAACTCCATATATATATATATATATATATATATATATATATATATATATATATATATATATATATATATATATATATATATATATATATATATATAAACCAGGAATGTTTACAACACACACACGCTCATGGCCTTAAGGCCTTACAGGTTACTCTTTACAAATGTACAGCTTCATACATCGGCACGCAGGCCGAGCACACATGAAATCCAAACATTCTTCATACGGCCTTCAAGGGCCTTCACAGCAAGACTTTATTCTGCTCAATTTAATTCAACCTACTAGCACCTGCAAACAATCATCCACCCCAAGAGCGGTAAACAAAGCAACGGTCAGCATTAGCATACCAATTATAATGACCCTACCCCTTTCCCGGGGCAGTGGTTATGAATTGCCATCGTAATATATCCTATCCATCAATCACAATAATGTCACAAACGTCGGTATCCAGCCGACGCTCCGTGCACGCAGGGCACCTTATTGGTGTACCGGATATACCTATCGTCCACCGCCGATCAGATGTTTGTAACTTGTTGGTTGGCCGGTCCTAGTCCACCAATCCTGCAGGCTGGCGACATTCCGTCCATCCCACTCAGAGGTCCTAACCTCACAGCAAACATGAGCAGATCGACCCACCGTAGTGGTGTAGCAAGTCGGGTTTATCTGTGCTCCCCAAACTTTACCACCAATCGACCTCCCATCCTAATCCAGATCGACCCACCCCAGTGGAGTAGCAAGCCGGATTTAACTCGGCTCCCCAGACATTTCCACCAATCGACCCCTCAACTAATATAGATCAAGCCACCCTGGTGGTGTAGCAAGCCGGGTTTATCTTGCGCTCCCCAGGCGTTGCTACCAATTGACCTCTCAACTCAACCAGGAGCTTTCGTAAAGCATCCAAGATCAACATCCACACATCCATACAACAGAGTCTGCACGCATAAATCTAACGTATCATCAAATCCACGGAGTCTTCTCCGGTTTACCCATAACCATCACCAATCCAGACTAACCGTCCAAATGGGCTTCACACATCATGCTTATGTCGCACTACACACTTCCGGCTCTAGATGCAGACTCAACCAAGGAATCACGTACGATGAGCACTTCTTGGTGGAGGATTCCATGCGATGCATAAAGAAAGGACTTCAATGCCGAAGAAGGAGAACGTTACCCTTGATGATCGCTTTGGAGCCATGAACTAGCCAGATGGAAATCGCCGCCTCGGCTTTGTCTTCACGAATCCAAACTTGGATCTTTATTCCGCACGCCGCAGCTCCTCCAGTAGCTGGTTTCCTCTTTCCACCTCTCCTTCCCTTGATCTCTCTCTCTCTCTCTCTCTTGAGAAGAAGGAGAAGGAATGAAATGAAGGCATTGATCCCTCATTCTCAGCCTTTTATCCACAAGGAAGAGGCCTGGACCCTTGGATCTAGGATAAGGAAAACGAACGACACTGATTTGCCCAAAAAAAGGCTGAGCATGGCCTGACACGCCCTATGACACGCCCGTATCACAGGCCGTGTCCCTTAAGCGGCACACAACCGACTCAAATCCAACCAGTACATGTCCGTGTGACACGCCCGTGTCACACCGTACATGCCAGTGTCATGGTCGACACGCCCATGTCTAGCAGTCATGTACTTCACACAGCACAACATCAACTCACCCGAGCAGGACACGGCCATGCGACACGCCCGTGTCCCAGGCCGTGTACCCCAGGACACACCCGTGTCCTCAAACACATGCATTACTGGCTAAATCCCGCAAAGTACACGCCCTGTGACACGCCCGTGTCACAGGCCGTGTACTCCCTTTGCTTGCCGCTGGACGATTGTCGAGTGCAGTTCATCGACCCGAGCACGACACGCCCTGGGACACGCCCGTGTCCCAGGCCATGTCACCCAACCTGAACCCAACTTGGGCTTTGGGGTGTTACAATCCTCCCCTCCTTCAAAAAAATTTTCATCCCTAAATTTGGCTCAACTACAGACATTCACAGAAACGCTCCTCATTGCACCATAAGCAACCGATCACCCGAAAAAAATAGAGCCGGGTTCGCGCTCAGAGGTCGTAGCTTGTCTCGCCCCAAGGCATCACACAAAGTAAACAGCACATTCAAAACATACACACATACATCTCTCTTACATGTGCACATCCATTCACAATTTCATCTAGGGATCTATACCAAAAACATCATATACATACACCATGCTCGATCGATCCCTTAAATAACACAAAGTGTCACAAACATTTCATCATTCAACACGCCATACAGCATATATGTCCACAATCATCTCATTATTCATGCCTTATATACAGTATTTAGTACTACGGGTCACGATTTTATGATTACTTCTGCTCACCCGCATTATTTTGCATATATCGTTTCATAACCTCTTGGAGTTCCAAATGAAACACACGAGGTTGAACGTCACCAATTGAGTTTTGCGGCTCTTGCACTTCCAAATTATGTAGTCTAGGTTGCATCCGGGATGCAGATGACTTGGCGACTGCTTTGCCCTTTTTGTCATAAGACGCACCTGTTCTTTTCTCACTCCTTGACGGGGCATTCCAACAATAACGGGCTATATGTCCTTGCTTCCCGCAGTTAAAACATGTACGTGTATCAACAATTCCTTGTCCATATGTTGCCCCCGACGAGACAGTCGACGGAGTAGATTCATCAGTCCTGAACCTTTTCTTATCTCGTGTCTTAAACTCTGACTGTTCCGACTGTGAAACTTTAAATTCTCGCTTCTCCACTACCAGGATCCTCTTCTCTTAGACCCGCTTCAAATCCTTCTTCAGCGCACGGGCTGTATCTACCAACGCTTGGAAGCCTTGGTTCACCGAACTCGGAAGTGTCAACCTTAACTCGTCACGCAGTCCCTCATAAAATCGATTCGTCTTCCGAGCCTCTTCAGCAAAAGTAGACCCCGCATAGCGCCCCAGTCTGGTAAATTCATGCAGGTACGTATCAATATCACGCTCACCTTGCACCAGACGTTGAAATTCGTTCTCCATCGCAATTTGCTGCGACACTGGCAAATACTTGGCTAGAAATAATCTGGAGAATTCTTCTATTGATATCTCCTCTAATCCTCTACCTGCCAAGTGATGCACTTCCACATCATCCCACCAAAGTCTCGCATCTCCCTCCAGTAGAAAAGTGGCTAAGGTCACTTTCTGCTCCTCCGCAGTCCTGATTGCAGTCAGGATCCTCTTCACTCTTGCAAGCCAATCCTCTGCCTATATTGGGGAAATCGCCCCACCAAACGCAGGTGGTTGAAACTCCATAAACATTTTCAACTGCTCGTCCGTTGCTTGCTCATCCACCACAGCTTCAACACGCTCCTGCCTTGCACCAGCCCGTACTGGCACACCTGCAGGACTTGCCTGCCCAGTAGGTTGTGCATGTAACACTGCGAGCACCATCTCAATCACTACACGTATGGTCTCTGCCGGGGGAGGTGTAGGCACTTCAACTGGTGTCGCACTCTCATCCGACCGCTGGGGCTCAGACTGCCCAGCACCACTCCTCGCCACCTATTAATGTACAAAACACCATTAATCATCCATGTCATAATGGCAAATATACACTGACGTCACATTCACGCTCCTCACATGCATGTATAACATTCCTAATGGACATTCTTGAGTTCAATTATGTTCTCCCTCCCATAAATCTCAAACATGGATCTGATACCACTTTATAACGCCTCCATTCATCACATGGAATATAACGGTGGGTCCGGCCGGGGCCCCACACCATATTTCACAGATAAACGGCGGAAATACGTGTGGAAATCAAAATCTCATTCTACTCGTAGCCTAATTCAAAGCATTCTAGCGCAGCCTTTTAAGTTAGATGAACTCAGCACATGAATGTCCACTAAATAAACTCCATATTTTTATATAAACCAGGAATGTTTACAACACACACACGCCCATGGCCTTAATGCCTTACAGGTTACTCTTTACAAATGTACGTCTTCATACATCGGCACACAGGCCGGCCACACATGAAATCCAAACATTCTTCACACGGCCTTCAAGGGCCTTCGCAGCAAGACTTTATTCCTCTCAATTCAATTCAACCCACTAGCACATGCAAAAAATCATCCACCCCAAGAGCAGTAAACAAAGCAACGGTCAACATTAGCTGACCAATTATAACGACCCTACCCCTTGCCTGGGGCAGTGGTTATGCATTGCCATCATAATATCTCCTATCCATCAATCACAATAATGTCACAAACGCCGGTATCCAGCCGACGCTCCGTGCATGCAGGGCACCTTATTGTGTACCGAATATACCAGTCATCCACCGCCGATCAGAGGTTTGTAACTTGTTGGTTGGCCGGTACTAGTCCACCAATCCCGCAGGCTGGCGACATTCCGTCCATCCCACTCAAAGGTCCTAACCTCACAGGAAACATGAGTAGTTCGACCGACCCTAGTGGTGTAGTAAGCTAGGTTTATCTGTGCTCCCCAGGCTTTATCACCAATCGGCCTCCCATCCTAATCCAGATCGACCCACCCTAGTGGAGTAGCAAGCTAGGTTTAACTCGGCTCCCCAGACATTGCCACCAATCGACCCCTCAACTAATACAGACAAACCCACCCTAGTGGTGTAGCAAGTCGGGTTTATCTCGCAGTCCCCAGGCATTACTACCAATTGACCTCTCAACTCAACTAGGAGCTTTCGCAAAGCATCCAAGATCAACATCTACACACCCATACATCCATACATCCATACAACAGAGTCTGCACTCATAAATCTTACGTATCATCAAATCCACGGAGTCTTCTCCGGTTTACCCATAACCATCACTAATCCAGACTAACCGTCCAAATGGGCTTCACACAGCATGCCTATGCCATACTACACACTTCCGGCTCTAGATGCAAACTCAACCAAAGAATCACGTACGATGACCACTTCTTGGTGGAGGATTCTATGCGATGCATAAAGAAAGGACTTCAATGTCCAATAAGGAGATCGTTACCCTTGAATATCGCTTTGGAGCCATGAACTAGCCGAATGGAAATCACCGCCTCGGCGTTGCCTTCACGAATCCAAACTTGGATCTTGATTTCGCACGACGCAGCTCCTCCAGCAGCTGGTTTCCTCTTTCCTCCTATCCTTCCCTTGATCTCTCTCTCTTGAGAAGAAGGAGAAGGAATGAAATGAAGGAATTGATCCCTCATTCTCAGCCTTTTATCCACAGGGAAGGGGCCTGGACCCTTGGATCCAGGATAAGGAAAACAAACGACCCTGATTTGCCCAGAAAAAGTCTGAACACGGCCTGACATGCCCTGTGACACGCCCGTGTCACAGGCCGTGTCCCTTAAGCGGCAAACAACCGACTCAAATCCAACAAGTACAAGGCCGTGTGACACGCTCGTATCACACCCTACACACTCGTGTCATGGTCGACGCGCCCATGTCTAGCAGTCGTGTACTTCACACAGCACAACATCAACTCACCCGAGCGGGACACGTCCATGGGACACACCCGCATCCCAGGCCGTGTACCCCAGGACACACCCGTGTCCTCAAACACACGCATTACTGGGTGAATCTCGCAAAGGATACGCCCGTTTCACAGGCTGTGTACTCCCTTTGCTTTCCGCTCGACGAATGTCGAGCGCAGTTTGTCGACCCGAGCACGACACGCCCTAGGACACGCCCATATCTCAGGTCATGTCACCCAACCTGAACCCAACTTGAGCTTTGGGGTGTTACAGTTGGAGTATGGCGGTGTAATCAGAATCAGCCTGAATGATTACAAACTGCACATCATAGGTTGCTTGTTCAGGCTCTTTTCTGAGAGTGACAGGAAGAATGATGGTGACTATGATTGGTACTGGAGTGTTCCCTAGGATGCGTGCACTAGCTGACCTTAGCTCAAGGTCGCCAACTTTTATCTTAAGCTGAAGTAGTGTTGATATAAACAATATGTTAACTATAATCCCTTGGTCTACGAAGACTTGGTTTAGCTTCGTTGATGGCTCGTCGATACTGATGGTTATGCTTCTTATGTTCTGAGCAGGAGGCTGCTTCTCTTTTGATAGGAATTGATCGACTGCCCCTAGACTAGAGAGTCGCTAAATTTCTCCCTTTAGTTGATTGCATTTGTCGGTGTTGTGGCCATGCCCCTAGTGATATTCGCAATACTTCGATAGATTTTCGCAACCTTGGGCAAGCGGCCTTGGCTTATGCAATGCTGTGTGATTGCGAATTGCTTGGAAGATCTTGTCTTGGGGGGCATTAAGTGGCGCGAACTTTTGATGTCGATGAGACTCCTTTGTTCGGCATGTATTTTTGTGTTGGTTGCAGTTCCTTTTAGACCCCTTGTACAAATTGCTCTCTTGTTTCCTCTTCTGAGCTTTGTATGGGCTTGTACTTCCTGGTGTGAGATTTTCATCTGTCATAAATCTTTTGACAAAGAGATCGGCAAGTTCATAGTAGTTGTTTATCTTATTTTCTTGCAGGGAATGAAACCAAGCTCGAGCTTGCCCTTTTAGTGTTGTCGGAAATGTTTGGGTCATGAGTTGATCTGAGGCATTGTGAGCATACATAATGGCTTCAAAACATCTGAGGTGTACCAATGGATTGTCGGTTTCCACTGAAACTTTGGATCTCTAAGTTACCTTCTTGAGCGGGGCCTGCCCAGGAGGCCGACGAGTTGTAATTAGGTAACCGTTCATTTAGCCCCTGCTTCCTGACTGACGTGTTGTGATTCATCATGTTTCTGACATCCCCATCATGTTGAGGATCATCGAGTTAGCAATCATGTGTATCTTGGGTTAGCGTTGCCGGAGTGGAGGAGCTACTTGTTCTTGAGAAGTCTTTTTCTATGTCGTACTCCTTATGTGGGGAAAGCTTGGTTGAGGTAGAAAGTCCTCCTGATGGCGATGAATTAACTTGCCTGAATGGCACTGTGGAGGACTGCTTTACTTCTCGACAGTTGTCAAGCAGCAGGACTTAAAGTTCATTTATTGGTGTGGCGTGTTTTGCGGAAACGCCCTCAAGCTTGTCAATGGCCGCTACTTGATTGATTTTATCCATGTTGGGGGGGGGGGACGACTTGATGCACCCCTCGGGGACTGGTCTTTTGGTAGTTCGGGCATTTCTTCTTGCCATTCTCTAACCTCGAGTACCGTTGTGCAGACGGTACAGTCTTTGAAGGATGCTGGGAATCCGTGGTTCCCACAGACAGCACCAAACTTTTGCAGTCTAACTCGACGCTCCTAAACCGGTCTTAATTTGGCTGTCTTAACCCGGGAGTGGTCGAGCACGCAATTAGTCAAAAAGTCAGATAGTAGATACACAGTGAAATTTTGACGTGGAAAAACCCCTCAACTGGGAAAAAAACCACATGATCGGGTTTGTGCTGATCGAACTTCATTATCTGCTGGGGATTACAAATTGCACGAAAAATGAAGAGTGACAGTACGCTTCTCATTACACTTTGGAGGTGAGAGAGAATTGTTGGCTAGCGGTGGGCAATAGGCTACTCCGCATGAGGTTTATTTATAGGGAGGACGTGAATGAGTGGGATGCTTGCTGTAGAAGGATGCTTGTTGTAGCAGGTTGCTTATTATGGCGGTGTGATTGAAGGCGGCTTGAAGATGACTTGAATGTGGCTCGATGACGGCTCAAAGGTGGCTTGGATGATGCGGCTTTAAGAAAGCTTGAATGTGGCTTGGATGCAGCTCGAAGATGGCTTGAGTGCGGCTTGAAGATGGCTTGAGGGCATCTTGAAGAAGGCTTGAATGTGGCTTGGATGCTGCTGGAAGATGGATTGAGTGCGGCTTGAAGATGGCTTGAGTGCGGCGCGTAGGAGGAATCCGACAGAACTCAGGCTTGCGAAAGAAAAAAGCTGAGAAGTGAAAATGTGAGAAATGAGAAGGCCTGAGTCTCATTTTATACCCATCAGAGGGTGGTTATAGTGGTTATGCGGCTATTCGCACAACGTAACCACCCCCATAATCATTTTTTAGTATAGTTAAGGATGCATACTTTGTCATTAAATCCGCTATACATAGACCGAATATTTTAATAAAAATATTCTCCCACTAACCATGATGGTTAGTGGGTGGTTACGCACAAAATGGGCGGCGATGATGACGCCGGAAAGATCGAACGGCGGGGGAGGGATGTCATGTGAGAATGGAGAAACCGCCGACAATGTTTGCCGACGAATGGGGTTGCGCCACCCGAGCGGAGGCTCATGGACGCGGGAAGCGGTCGCGAGAGGGGGGTGGTTGGGAGCGGTCAGCCTCCCAAGCGGCGGCTCGCAGTCGTGGGAGGCGGACGCAAGAGGCGGGGCGCGGCCTGGAGCCCGAGTGGCACCTCGCGGTCGTGGGAGGCGGCCGCGAGAGGCGGGGCACGGCCGGCCGCCCGAGCGGGGCCTCACGGTCGTGGGAGGTGGCTGCGAGGGGCGGGACGGCAGTGTGCGGCCGGCCGGCACCCCGCGGCCGCGAGGGGCGGGACGGCTGTGCGCGGCCGGCCGTCCGGCTGGCGCCCCGCGCCCGCGGGAGGCGGCCGCGAGGGGCGGGGCGGTCAGGCGCGTCCGGCCATCCGGGAGGCATTTCGCAGCCGTGGGAAGCGGCCACGAGTGGTGGGGCTGCGCCTTGCGGTCGCGGAAGACTGTCGCGGGTGGAGCGGCGGCCGGGCGGCGCTGGCGTGACGGCGCCCGAGTGGCACTTCGCGGTCGTGGGAGGCGGCCGCGAGAGGCGGGGCACGACCGGCCGCCCGAGCGGGGCCTCGCGGTCGCGGGAGGCGGCCGCGAGGGGAGTGATGGCAGTGCGCGGCCGGCCAGCGCCCCGCAGCCACGAGGGGCGGGACGGCCGTGCGCGGCCGGCCGTCCGGCCGGCGCCCCGCGCCCGCGGGAGGTGGCCGCGAGGGGCGGGGCGGCCGGGCACGTCCGGCCATCCGGGAGTCATTTCGCAGCTGTGGGAAGCGGCCGCGAGTGGTGGGGTTGCGCTTTGCGATCGCGGAAGACTGTCGCGGGTGGAGCGGCTGCCGGGCGCCGCTGGCGTGACAGCGCAGGTTGCCGGCTTGTACACGTAGCGGAATCGCGCGCGCCGATCGGGAACACCAATCACACGCGTGACAGTCAAACCCATGATCTCCACTATTTTGTGAAAATCATGGACTAGTGGGCTATGTGCACACCAATTTCTCCATAAAAAAGGTTCATTCCCATTAGATATATATAGTCCTATCTCTGCACGTCGCGCAAGCACGCTTAATTTTTAGCGTTCATATGTATATATTTTGAATAAAACTTGTACAAGTATAGTATTAAAATATATTGAAATTGATTTGAAAATTAAAATTGTTATATTTATGGATACAACTATGTTGTAACAGAAATGTACAATACCTCGTCCCGCTCATATGCGGGTCCATCCCTCTCAAGGTGGGCGTATCGTGATTGCATGTGCGGCCCGCTCGAATCGGCGCGGAACCCTCGCGAATGGTGGCGCAGCCCTTCTCATGTGTGTGTATCTACCATATATAAAAAATATTAAACATCCTGAATTTTAAGCTCATTAAACTAATTACAGCCATCAAACCAATCACTTCTCTTCATTTTTTTTGTAGTTTTCATAAACCTATTAGAGGTGTGCTAAAATTATGTTAAAATTATGAACATTAATAAACCAGCCAGCTAGCCTGCCTGGTCTGACATATAAACCACAAGGCTATGCATAGCCCACCTTTTGTAAGAGCTGTGTTATGGACACACCTAAGTTGACCATGGACAGCCCATTTAAGTCTATTAAAAACTCTAAAAACCTGTCTTCTGCAATCCGCCCCCTAAACATGTCTTCTGCAATCGCCCATCACGATTCGCTCTTCCCCCGCATCTTTCTCGGTCCCGAACCGCCGTCTTCCCCGCGCCCCGGTCGCCAACTACCGTCGTCTTCCTCGGTCCAGAGCGTCGTCACTGACGTCTTCCTTGGTACCGAACGCCGTCGCCGCCGTCTTCCCCGCACCCCGGTCGCCTACTGTCGTCGTCTTCTTTCCTCTATTGGTCGGTCGCCCACTGTCGCCGTCTTCCCTGCGCCCCGGTCGCCATATACCGCCATCTTCCCCGCGCTCTGAAACTCTCCGGCCGGTCGGAACTTTCGCCGTCTTCCCCAACCCCAATCTTCTCCATACAGGTAGTAAAGCATATTTTTGTCTATCTTAGCATCTGCACTTTACTATGTCTGCCCAAGCAATTTATCCTACACGATGTCTATAATTCACCATCGCGAACACCATCAGTTGTACGCCGTATGCAGCCGCAACTTGTTAGGTGAAGAAGATGAATACTGTTTGCAACGTGGAAAATATGTCTTGAGGCACATAGTTATGCATGCTGATTAAGTGAAAATGAACAAAAAATCGTGGAGGAGATGTATGCATCTGGTGTGAAGCCAAGGAAAATATTATCCACTTTGAAAACAAGGAATCGTTTCAACACTTCCATCTTGAGAACTATTTATAATGAGAAAGTTAGATTGTACAAGAAGGAATTGGATGGTAACTCTCCAATTCAATTTCTATACAGATGCATAAGAGATGCGGCTTATACGAGTTACAATCATGTCAATCCTACTAATGATGCTTTGGACAGTTTGTTTTTTGTTCATCCAACTTCCATTCAACTATGCAAGATGTTTCCAGATGTTTTTATTATGGATTGCACTTATAAGACTAATCGGTATAAATTGCCATTACTTTCTATAGTTGATTTGACTTCTACAAACTTAACTTTTTTTGCTGCATTTGCTTTCATGTCTAACGAAACAGAATGTAGTTACAAGTGGGCCTTGGAAAGGTTTAAAAGTGTGTTAGACTCTACTTTCTTGCCCAGTATTTTAATAGTTGACAAGGAGATTGCTCTGATGAATGTCATACAAGCTGTTTTTCCTCAAACAAGAATTATATTGTGTCAAGTTCATATCAGCCGTAATATATTAACTCACTGCAAGAAATTCTTTGATAGTGGGAAAGAATGTGATCTATTTTTGTCTGAATGGCACAATTTGGTTAGGGCAGATACAGTTCATGATTATAATATGCGCTTCATCTTTATAGTAAACAAATATTCTGAAAAATATCCATAAGTATTGAAATATGTGGTGAGTAATTGGTTAGAACCATACAAGGAAAACTTCATTTTGGCATGGATAGATAAGTTAATGCATTTTGGGAATACTACCACTAATCGAGTGGAGAGCAGTCATAATCATCTAAAAAAAATTTAGAGGTATCCGTGTGTAACTTGACGTCAATATGAAAAACTTTTGATCAAATGCTTAATTTACAACACACCGAGATTAAGCATTCTTTTGGGCAAAGTTCAATACAAGTCAATACCGGTTATAGAGGATCACTATATACAGAGTTGCTTGGTCATGTTTCAATTACAGCATTAAATATAATCAAAAAAGAAGAAGAAATGGCTAAACATGGTTGTGTAGAAGCCACTAAATGTCTGCATAAAATGCGGAACACAATTGTTGAAGTCAGGAAAATCCTAACCTCAGAATTCGGACCAAAGTCGCCTAAGGTTACTGGCTCAGAAGCAAGATCGGACGGCTAGGGTGACCAGAAAGAAGGGACAGGTCAAACAGGACCCCAGACGTTGCGGCAGGAAGGACCCACCACGTACCCGGATGCTCGAAAGGAGCAACCCCTTCTCGACCAAAGATGGCCGAACTGGGTACGAGGGAAGCTAGCGAGCAAAGTCGCAAGGTCGCGAGTTGCTCTAAGGAAGAGGAATCCGAAGTCTCAGCTAGTGTCACAAACAAGAGGCGCGCGAGTATCCTGCCAAAGATTTCAGGTGCTCCACCTCGTACCCCTGGGGTCCTATTTATAGGCAAATGCAAGGGGAAGGGGGGGTCATATTTATACCCCACCCTCTGGCGACTATGCGACTTCCAGAGGAACTCGCATGGGCTGGGCGAGTATCTCGCCTAGTCGCCTACCTGGCGAGTATACGAGGGGAGCTCGCCTATACTCGCTCAGGCCTTCCGTGATCTTGAATGCTGACTTTGACTCCTGCCTTGACTTGTTGACCTTGACTTCTGCTGAACTGGCTATGGTAGGACCCACTCTCGACGAATACGGGTTGTACACAATCCCCGCTCTTTCTGAGCTACATCGGAGCTCGGAAAGAAACATCCAACACTTATTCTGCGAGCTGCTTTGCCGAGTATCTGGGTTGCTCGCCTCTTGTGACTGCCTGCCGATCTCTATAAATAGGGGGGGCCTAGTTCTTTAGCCACATCTCCAGAACTCGCGCAAAATGTCGGACGCTGCGAAATTCCTTCATGACAGTCTCGCCGCGCTGACTGGTGCTATTGGCGTCACTAAGCCGAAAAAGCCGCGCGAGGAGGACGTTGTTACCGACTTACCCCCCCCCCCCCCCCTCAAGAAGAAGAAAGTTAAAAAGTCCAAGAAGAAACCTGCCTCTGGTGATGATATCTCGCTGCCACCTCTTTCTCAAACCGCGGCCTCCACCAACAACCCCGTGCGCTCTGCCATCACGCAACAGCTGCTCAGCGACCTGGGACTTGACGACATTCCCAATGTCGCCGTCTCTGAAGCGAGTTTCCTCGACTCACTCGTCATACCTTAGCTCGCCACGACCCTGGCCCCGGAACTCGCCTCCACTCCGGTGCCGCAGCGGGTTGACCTTGTCAACCTACCAGGTTGTCATTGTGCCGAGATGCTTTCTTGTTCTCAGTCGTCTCCATTGCTTGCTAACTTGACCATGATACTCGCAGATTCTCCCTCGGGGGGTGCTGGCGCAGTTCTGAATGTCGCCCCGTTAAGCTCTGCACCGCTGGTCGCCCTTCCCGCCGGGAGACCGCTGAAGACCGCGCACACGGTGCAGATCAATATCGGCACCAAAAGGATAGTCGAGGCCTCGGTTCCTTTGGAGAGCAAGGAACCGTCGTCGAAGAATCCTCCGCCGAGGAAAACGACCCTGGCAATCAGGGATCCTTTGCCGAAGGACCATCAGTCCAAGAAGGATCCGCCGGCGAGCACGGGTCTCCCGGCGAGTTCTGGGCTGCCTGCGAGGAGTTCTGCTCCACCTCTCGCGAGTTCTGCGTTGCTTCCGGCGAGGTCTTCTTTGCCTGAGGTGAGCTCCTTGCTACCCCCGCCGCCGCCTCTTACAAACGTCGCCACCATCCAGTCGGTGAACGTATCCTTGCCGCAGCCGCCTTTGGTCGTACCTTCTCAAATCTCCACGACGCGACTTCCTCCGCCACCTCCGCTGAAGAATCTCCAGCCACCGGCGAGTTCGTCGCTTCCTACACCTCCCTCACATCCCGCGGTTAGTAAGCCGGTCAAGCCGCGGCCGAGCTACTTCCCGCTAAGGGGCGCGGAATCTGGACAAGGGGGCCCGGGCAAGGCAAGGCGGCCGAGCACGCTGGTGGGCCATCTTCAAGCCGGCGAGATGAGCCAACTCGCGGATCCTCTCCTCGCCGATCAAGATCTCCTCGCCGATCTAGGTCTCCTCGCAGCGGTATGTATCGCTGTTGATGTTGCTTTGGGCGGCTAAATATCTGTCTGACCCGGCGATTTTTATTTGCTGTCAGATCGGCCGACGACTCCAGGGGCGGCATTCATCGATGCCATGGGCTTGTCGGGCATGGAATATCGTCGTGCTGCTACTCGCGCCAATCTGGAGCTAGAGAGAAAGTTTGACCACCTGGAGATCTACGAACCTCATCGTCGAATATCATCATTGGAAGTGCGGATGGCGAAGATGGAGGAGCTCAAAAGTACGCTGGAGAGCTACGAATCCCGCTTCCATATGGTAAAGGAGAACGATCGTCAGCTGACGATCAACAACCATCGCCTTCAGCTCGTCCTTGACGAGGTTGCTGGCATTCGCGCGAGCATGGGCTCTGTCGGCCGGTTGACGAGGATGGAGGAGCAGCTGCGGCTTGGCGATGACGCGATAGCAATGACGACCGAGCACTTCCGGCGAGCGTGCGAGATGGGTTCGGTCGGGCGACATCCCCATCCCCCAGAGAGGCCTAGGCCTTAGAATGTTTTTTTCCTTTTATTTGGAACTCGCCAAAGGGCGACTTTGATAAACATTTTCTGATTTGTAATAAACGAGCTTAGATCTTGCACCATTATTCATTTGTTTTAACTGTTTCCAATGTTTGTGCGACATGTTTGATACTCGATATTCCTCGCTTATTACGCGACTTGTTTAGATACTCGCCGCAAGAATGATATACCCCCCCCTGGCGCCTATAAATAGTGTGGGTAGGTAGGACATAAGTACGATGTTGCGCTTTCGACCTCCTAGCTCGCGAGTATCTTTTCCTGCTCGCGTGCTGCGATTTCGTTTTGCTGCTCGCTATTCCTTTTTTCTTCTCCATTTCAGAACTCGCAGGATGGTTGGAGACGATGCATGCGCTCGCTGCCAAGTCCATGCCGCCAACTTTGCGGATGCGGTTTTCAAGAAATCGACCACCTTCGAGCGTGACCTAGAGAACTTTAGGGAAAGACTCCTCCACGAAGGATACACGGCCAGGATCCCGAGCCGTAGTGAGCGACTCAACACCTTCATAGAGGGCACGCTGATCCTTCCCCTTCACCACTTCGACGCAGGCCTGCGACTTCCGCTGCTGTCGAGTCCATGCTGGATCTCAGCGAGGAGGAACTCGCCCAGTAGGCGGCCTGCTTGCTCGCACGAGCCGTCGAGTTAAATCACTTCGCGGCGAGGAGGATGCTGGAGAGGACAAAGGCCTTGAAGACCGTCAGTAAGAAGGCGATCGATCTCGGCATGGAATCCACTCGCTGGCGAGATTATGAGGTAAATCGCCTCGATGCGAGATGTCAATGTCTCCATGTGTGCTTATTTGACTGACTCTGTTATTTGTTGCAGGCTGTCGAGATGGAAACCGCCAAAAAGCTCTCCGAGTATGAGGCAGAACTCGCCAAGTCTCGGGCTGATCTGGAGGCAGCCCAAATCTGCACGGCAGAGATGGAATCTCGCGTGGCCATTTTAGAAGCCGACGCGAGTTCCGCTGCTCCTCAGCCGCGGCCGGAGGACGATCCTCACTACGCCATCAAGCGATCCCGCATCTTGTGGGAGGAGAGGTCGTCGGTTCGTCGCGACATAGCCCGCGCGACCGGCAACGTCGTACTCGCGAGGCTGAGGATCAGCGGGAAGCTCGACGAGGGGTAGAAGGTGTTCACTACTGACAAACTCATCCCTGAGCTACTCGCCAAGACAGTCTCGCCAGATCGCCTGCCTTCACCATTGTCGAGCTTTGGCAGCGGCGACAGCAGCAGCGGCAGCAGCAGTAGTGGCAGCAGCAGCGGCGCGGAGGAAAGTGATGAAAGCGGTGAGGAAGAGGATGCTGATATTGGAGATGGGGAATATCGGCCTGATACTGACGACGATGAGTCCTAGTTGCTCGCTGATATTCCTCATACTCGCATGATTACCGTCTGAGAATTTTGTAACCAACACATGTAAATTTTTTGAAATATTAATACAAGTTTGAATTACCGCATTGTCGCGCGTTTTTCTTCTCGCATGCTTGTTGATTGATGATACTCGCTAGGCTCGGGGAGAACGAGTGCTCGCGACATGTACTCGCACGACGATATTGTTGATAGTCGCGTAGTTGATACTCGCACGTCCGTAGTCGTTCTTCATAACTCGCACCCCGGTACTCGCCCGTAGCTGCTCGCCATACCATACTCGCATTCACACATTCGCAGACGTCTGTGTGCATACTCGCTCCAATGCTGCTCACATCATCCCACTGGGAAATAGGACCTGCCACTCGAGGACTTGGGCATTTGCTGGAGTCGACAGCTCTCAGGAGCCCTGCTCAACTGGAGTGGTGTAGGTCGACTTGGGGAGGCGAGTAGTCGGCCTGCAGGAGAGGAGCTCGTACAGAGGTCTCGGACTACGGCATCACTCCAGCGAGAATCTCGATCTCACTCGAGGAGGTCTGTGGCCAATATGTAGGAGAGGAGCTCGTGCTTACGACTCGAGGACTTGAACATTATTGGAGTCGACAGCTCTCAGGAGCCCTGCTCAACTGGAGTGGTGTTGGTCGACTCGGGGAGGCAAGTAGTCGGTCTGCAGGAGAGGAGCTCGTACAGAGATCTCGGACTACGGCATCACTCCAGCGAGGATCTCGATCTCACTCGAGAAGGTCTGTGGCCAATATGCAAGAGAGGAGCTCGTGCAGGGACTTGGTGTAACGCCCCCGGTTTTTTTTATGGCCAGTGTGTAATTTTGTTTGGTGTTACGTTGACATATTGTTTGGCCTTCGCTCGTTAGGCCTTTAATGGCTTGTTTGTTAGCCTGTTTGCAAGATTCCCTAGCAAGCCGGAGTCTGTTTTGGTGACTCGGTGGTGCCTCTTCGGGAATGCTTGTGTTTTTGCTTCGGGCAAGGTTAGCCCAGGTTTTTGGTTGTCGAATGCTGAGTTCGCTTCGCCACTAGAGTCGTAGCGTGGGTAGTTAGATGCAATGTGACTTTCGTTACATTCTGAGGTTGTTTGCTCGAACCCGGATCGTTTGGCTCGGGCATAGCATGGTTAAAAGGTTATAACATATGGATATGCTCTATGCTATCTTGGTTGTTGGTTTTTCCCCCTAGGTGCTAAAATTATGGCTGTAGTTTATTGTAGCAGGGGAAAGGTGTAAGAGGTCATAGACCTGGAGAGCATTTGGGTGACACGGCCTGGGACACGGGCGTGTCCCAGGGTATGCCGGGGTACACGGACTATGACACGGGCGTGTCACAGGGCGTGTCCGGTGTGTTTGACGAATTTCGGTCCACGAAGTTCACTCGACGATTGTCGAGTGTCGAGAGAAGGGGTACACGGCCTATGACACGGGCGTGTCACAGGGCGTGTCCCGCTGTCGACGAACTTCGCTCGACAAATTCACTCGACGATTGTCGAGTGTCGAGAGAATGGGTACACGGCCTGTGACACGGGCGTGTCACAGGGCGTGTCCCGCTGTCGACGAACTTCGCTCGACGAATTCAGTCAAAGAGTGTCGAGTGTCGAGAGAAGGGGTACACGGCCTTTGACACGGGCGTGTCACAGGGCGTGTCCCGCTGTCGACGAATTTACTCGACGAGTGTCGAGTGTCGAGAGAAGGGGTACACGGCTTGTGACACGGGCGTGTCACAGGGCGTGTCCCGCTGGTCGATGAACTTCACTCGACGAAGTTCGCTCGACGAATGTCGAGTATGGGGTGACACGGCTTGGGACACGGGCGTGTCCCAAGGCCGTGTCCTGCTCAGGTTGTTTGGCTGGGTGCTGGGTGCTATGTGCTGTGTCACGACCAGTGACACGGCCGTGTAGGTAGGCGTGTCCAGAGACACGGCCGTGTAGGTAGGCGTGTCCAGAGACACGGCCTATGATACGCCCGTGTCACAGGCCGTGTACTGTTTGGAGGTGAGGCGGTTGCCTACTGCTTAAGTGACACGGCCTGTGACACGGGCGTATCATAGGGCGTGTCAGGGCCGAAATGTGAAATTTCAGTAAATTTTGCTGTCGTTCAATTTCTTTATTGTTTTCATCCAAGGGACCAAACTTCTTCCCTGGGAATAAGGCCGAGATTAAGTCTTTCTCCTTCCATTTTGTGTTCATTCTTCTTCTTCTTATCATTCTCCATTTCCAAAGAGGGTGAGTACAAGAGAAAGGAAGGAAGAGGGACCAGCTGCTCTGGAATTGCCCCTTAGGTAATGTTTCTTTGCTCTTGGATTATTGGAGAAACGAGGGGTTGTCAAATTTCTTAGTTGTTTTTCTCCTATGTTGTTCACCTCAGGTTTTTCTCTTAGTTGTGCTAAAGCTGTGATAGCGGCTGTTGTGCTTGAAAGTTGAGGCAAGTGGTGTTCTTGCCCTTGCAAAGTTTTTCTTTTCTTTCATCACTGATGGTTATATGGCTATGGTGTAGTTGAAATTAGGGTTCTTGATTTTGTGTCCAAATCATGGTTGAAGGTAGACATATGGAAGTAGGAACTTAGATCATGTTGCGTACTTGCTTAGGATGAACTTTCAGATTTGTGGTTACGTCGGAATTTTGGGTTGTTGGTGTATTTCGGCGTGTTTGCCGGTTAAATCATGAAGTATGGCATGTGGTTTGTCTGATGGCTCTGTAAGGGGTGGTGTGGTATAGAGCCTGGTGAGCACTTTTTGGCCCCGGATAATGGGCTAGTTGTTTTATGGTGTAGCGAGCACCTTTTGGCCCCGGATAATGGGCTGGTTGCTTTATGGTGTCGAGAGCACCTTTTGGACCCGATATAGGCTGTTTTTGTTTGTGTGTTCCACCTTAAGGGTTGCCACCGTTGAACCCTTGAGTAATGACTCTACCACTGTTAATATATCACAAATTAGGTCTGTTCATTCTTTTGATATTTTGGATTTATTGCTCCTGCAAGTTTTAGCAGGCTATGTTGATATCTCTTGCACTTGGTGCATCTTGATCCTGCCTTAGGCAGTGTATTACTTTAGGATGAAATGCTCTATTTCTGTTATTGATTATGGATGAGATGCTGCTCCATTTCATTTCTTTATAAACTTGCTGAGGTATTCTTTTCTTTGGAATGCCTCTGGTCCAGGTGATAGCCGATTGAGCGGCTAGTGTTCTTTTGGTGGAGCTTGCTTGTGGCCGCTGAGGTTGTTGTTCCTCATTTTGGCGAGGTAGTTTTTCTTCTTTCTGTACAGACATACACACCCACCAGTGGGCTCGTGTCAGGTTGTTGACGCCCACTGATGGTTTCTTTTAGTGATGTACTATGAACTAAAGACTGCTAGTTTTACTTTTTTTGGAGGTTGTTTACTTGCTTCTGGGAATGTTTTTTGCTAGGTTGCATGTTAGTTATGTTAAACCTTAAAAGTAATAGTATATGTATCTCATGCATATCATGATTTTAAAACACTAATGCACTATTTCTCGAGTACGTAAAAAACTATTTTCTATATATTATGAGTCACCTAGAGTCCTGCATTCCATGAGAGGTCCTTTGGGGACGATTATACTCATGTAGGATGTCAACTTACCTTAACTATGTATTTCCGCTGCGTATAAAATTATAGTTTTTCATGTGGACTAGCTGATCCACAGTGCCGAGAGATACGACCATCAAACTGTAATTGGTTTACTTGCATAAGAAATGATGATTTATTCAACGAATGCGAGTTTAGGTTTTGCCTGAGTGCGTGCAGTTATCCCCTGCACGGCGTGGCATCACGACACGTATTTTCTCGTGCTCTGATATTATTTAAATGTGTGAGAAAATGCGTGTTGTGACAGTTGGTATCAGAGCGAGGTTTGCTTGGCATTGAGTTAGGCAGTGTCATATCATACACACACCGAGATGTCATCAGTTCATCTTGGCTGAAGCACGAGCACTTCACTCATAGCATAACATGAAGTATACGTGGCATATTATGTAGTATGGGATGCATACTATGTGTATGTATATGGATCCACTATTGGGGCAACATGTGAGGGTTATGTAGTATGGGATGCATAACCTCACCACATGAATGCGACTAGCATGTTTTTGTTTTCATTACATAAGAATGTCATGTAGTATGGGATACATAACATTTTCATGCGTACGCCGCCCATGGCATGCATTAAGGCCTTTTAGAATGCATCGCACAACATGCATAACATACCATTGCATAAGCACAACGTGCCAAGCTAAAGATTGACATGATGACGCCGGTACACACATGGTTTTGAGTCAAAAGGAATACAACTTCATGCATGCATGGTATAGGCACATGATTTAGTGTGATGAGGGTGACTCATCGTAGGTTAGGCATAACATCATTTAAAACTCCCAGAGCAAGTTAGCAGTTGAAGTTCATATGTGTATGTGTGTCTGTACAGAGTCGTTTTGTACTAGCCGTTGGGCTAGTTCTTGATTCGTATTGGTTGGATTATAGGATGTCGAAGCGTCCTGTGATGAGGCAGACTCACCAGTCTGAGGGAGAGTCTTCGGGTGCCCAGAACAATGCAAGAATGGAAAGTTTACGACAGAGTAATGAGGCCTTGGTAAGGCAAATGGGGGATGTGCAGTCCCAGATTCAGTCTATGTTTTCCATGATGTCTGGGCTTGCTCCGAGGGTGCAGGAACCTGCTGTGGGTCTAGCTGTTTCTGCCCCTCCTGCTCCGTTGGTGCCTCCCGTAGTGGTTCCACCTGAGATGACTTTTATTTCCCAGTTTCAGCGACTTGGACCACCTACTTATGGTGGCAAAGCGGACTTCATGGTGTTGGATGATTGGCTGATAGCAATGGAGGAAATGTTTTCTTACTCTGGCGTCACTAATGATCAGAGAGTGATGATCGCTGCATATCAGCTAAAGGGATTAACAAAGAGTTTGTGGTTGCGAGAAAAGGAGAGCTTGACAGAAGGATGCTCTTGGGCGTCGTTTAAGGGGATGCTCCTAAGGAAGTTTCTACCCTCGGTCGAGCAGGACCGTTTGATGAATGAGTTCTTACATTTGAAGCAAAGGCAGCTCATAGTGAGTGAGTATGAGATTGAGTTCAGTAAACTGAGTCGGTTTGCCCCCAGCATGGTAACTTCTGAGGCGGATCGAGTTAACATTTTCCTGGTGGCTTACGAAATGAGGTTCAGCAGTTAGCAAGTGCATATGGCGCAACAAACTATGCTGCCTTAGTGGAAGCTGCTTTGAAAGTTGAGGCAATTGAAAAGGTTAAGCAAAAAGGACAGTGGATGAAGAAAGATAAGAGGAAGCTAATCGAAGGGAAGAGCCCTCAGGTGCCTGATGCTGCTTCCAGGAAGAAGAGCAAAGAAGTTTGTAGCTTCTGTGGCCGGTCAGGCCACCCTTTCGAGCGATGTTTCAAAAGATTAGGTGTTCAAAATAAGGAGCAGATTCATGTGATTCAGGGTGCTCCTCAGAGGGACTTGGAGTGTACGATATGTATGAGGAAGGGGCATGATGTTGCCCATTGTTGGTCAAAGAAAGTGTGTTACCATTGTGGACAAAAGGGGCACATCAAGACTCAGTGTCCGCAAGTGCAACCTGTGTTGCAGCCAGTGCCACTCCAGGCATTGCCACCTCCTCAGCGATTGGATAAAGGCAAAGGAAAGCTTAACGTGATTTCTTCTGAGGACTCTCAGACTTCTACTCAGGTTGTATCAGGTTAGACTCCTCCCTAGTTTTCGTGTTTCGTTCGTCATGATTGTATTTCAATTGTTTTCGTCGATATGATTAGTGTGCACCTTTTTAGGAAAATTTAAGGTAAAGAACCATTAGGCGCGTGTTCTTTTCGACTCTGGTGCTACCCACTTGTTTGTGGCTAGAGCCATCGTGGACCGATATCGTTTGGAACCAGATCGAGTGGGGGATGGCTTTACATCAAGTTTCCTTCTGGTGATTCTGTGGTTTCCGATTGGGGCATGTTGGATTGTCCGATTGTGTTGGGGGATTTCATAGCTATGGCAGATTTGAAGGTGATTGACCTGGAAGATTTTGATGTCATCTTAGGCATGGACTGGTTGTCGAAGTATGATGCTGTGATCCAGTGCAAGGGTAAGCGCTTGGACTTCAGAAAGGACAACGGTCAGCCTGGGAGTGTTTATGGTGATTCGCGCCTGGATTCTCCAGCTATTTCTGCGGTATGTGCTCGGACGTTGCTAGGTTCCGGCTGTTTTTCTTTTTTAGTCTCAGTTTTGGAGACCGTTGGTAGTTTGCCGCATTTAGCAGAGATTCCTGTTGTGCGCGAGTTTTCAGACGTTTTTCCTGATGATCTTCCTGGTCTTCCGCCCGACAGAGATGTTGAATTTGTGATAGAGTTGGAGCCGGGTACGCGTCCTATTGCAAAGGCGCCGTACCGGATGGCCCCGCGAGAGCTGGCAGAGTTGCGTATCCAACTGGATGAGTTGTTAAGAAAGGGTTTTATCAGACCAAGTTCGTCGCCTTGGGGTGCACCTGTTCTATTCGTTAAAAAAAAGATGGGTCGATGCGGCTTTGCATTGATTACCGAGAACTAAATAAAGTCACTATTAAGAACAAGTATCCCCTACCAAGGATTGACGATTTGTTTGATCAACTGCGCGGTAGCTCAGTGTTCTCTAAGATTGATCTCCGTTCTGGTTATCATCAGCTTAAGGTCCGTGAGTCAGATATTCTACGGACTGCTTTTTGATCAAGGCATGGGCATTTTGAATTCTTAGTAATGTCATTTGGTTTGACCAACGCGCCTTCAGCATTTATGGATATGATGAACAGAGTGTTCAAAGACTTTTTGGATAAGTTTATGGTTGTGTTTATCGATGATGTTCTTGTTTATTCCCGCAATGCTGAGAAGCATGATCAGCATCTGCGTTTGGTTTTTTCTGCCTTGAGGGACCATAGATTGTTCGCCAAATTGAGTAAGTGCGAATTTTGGTTACCTCAGGTTTCGTTTTTAGGCCATGTGATCAACAGGCATGGCATTTCAGTTGATCCAAAGAAGATAGCCGCAGTGATGGAGTGGCGAAGACCGGATACTCCCAAGTAGATTAGGAGCTCTTGGGGTTGGCCGGCTATTACAGAAGATTTGTGGAAGGCTTCTCTACTTTGGCTGCACCTTTGACTCGGTTAACTCAGAAAAATGTGGCTTTTGATTGGATTGATAAGTGTGAGGAAGCATTCCTTGAACTCAAGAATAGATTGTGTACCACTCCTATTTTACCTCTGCCTACGGAGGGTTTAGGTTATGATGTTTTTGTAGATGCATCGTATGTTGGACTTGGATGTGTGTTGATACAAGACGGCAAAGTGATTGCGTATGGGTCTCGGTAATTGAAGACTCATGAGAAGAACTATCCTATACACAATTTGGAGTTTGCAGCTGTTATATTTCGATTGAAATTGTGGAGACATCTACTGTATGGGGTGCAGTGCAAGATTTTTTCTGATCATAAAAGTTTAAAGTATGTATTCACCCAAAAGGAATTGAATCTGCACCAGCGGCGATGGTTGGAGTATGTTGCCGACTACGATGTAGAAATCCAGTATTGTACAACCCCGTGTTCGTCGAGCGGGCCCCGCCAGGAAGATCGAGCGAACCCAGCCCCGCGACCCGCACCCAAGCAACAAGAGGGTATATGGCAAGAGCCTGGTCTGCTCCTGCTCAGTTCAGTCGAGCGAGCCAGGCGAGGCGACTCCTGGCCGCCAGCCCGCTTGACCCGTGATCTGCGACCCGCGATCCACGAGCCTTTTTAATGATTCATCGCGGTCGCCAGCCCGCACCCTACCCGCGACCGGGCTGCCCCCGCCCGACTCGGCGGAATTTCGGCGAGTCGCGATGACCCGTCTCGCGCTCGCCTCAGAAGGATAGGCGATCCGCGAGGGCCAGGTCGCGCCCGCCTCTCGCGGAAGGGATTAGTGGCGAGTCGACCACCTCGCTCATGGATGGGGCCCAGTAGAAGCCCTGAGGAGGAATTACATGGATACCCTCCCCATGGGTGTGAATAGCCCCACGGAATGGCGGAGCCACGTTGTTGGCAGACCAGTCCGGACTACGCATAGCTGTTCGGAACAGCGGGGTTTGGCTGTTGGCAGACCCGACTAAGGGCTTCTTGGTAATTTCAGGTCAGCCCCTTTTGGTTATTGGCAGTTCAGTTTCTAAAAGCTATAAATAGGACCCAAGGGGTACCTCAGAGGGGACACTTCTTGGTCTCCCTGCTCCAGCTTTCAAGAGCTTTCTGAGGATACCTTAGCTCGGCTTCTCACTAAGGAGGGGAAGCGCTCTGAGATCTTCCGGGTTTGTGGTGGGACCTCCCTGCCGAGCCCTTGGGTCTGTGTCACCTTGTCTTCTTTGTTGTTTTTCTTGCAGGAGTGAAGTAGGCGTGAGACTACCCCTTCCCCAAGGGCGATCTCCACGGGAGATCGAGGAATCAGTTTCAACATTTTGGTGTGGTGAGCGTGGATCGAACACGCGACCTTCAGATTACGTGAGCCGGGTCTGAAGGTCGTGCCCGGGCAAGGAGGCTTTGACAAATTTGGGCGAGAGGGAGGAGGCAGTGCGAGAGCTCTTCCCTGGGCACGGTCTCGCGGATCGGGCCAGCCAGCCAGCCGAGGCCTTGAGCTCCGTCTTAGTTCGTGAAGAGGGGAAAAGGCAGCTCCCTATTTATTACGTGAGCCGGGTCCTGAGGAAGGCCGAGCTCCGGTATCCGATTTTGGAGAAGCTAGCCTTCGCCCTGATCATCTCGGCTCGGAGGCTACGACCTTACTTCCAGGCACACTCAATCCGAGTGGTGACCGACCATCCTCTCCGCAACATCTTCGAGGGGGTGGAGCATTCAGGCAGGCTGGCTAAGTGGTCAGTGGAACTGAGCGAGTTCGATATCTCCTTCGTTCTGCAGCTCTTGATCAAAGCTCAGGCGATGGCCGACTTCTTGGCCGACTACGTGGTTGAAGTGGCGGAGGAAGAACTCACCCGCCCGACTCCTTGGAAGGTGAGGGTGGATGGTGCCTCGGGGAGGCATTCCCTAGGAGTGGGGGTGATCCTGGAAAGCCCTCAGGGGACTCGAATTGAGCAGACGGTGGTGGTGCACTTTCCCATTACCAACAACCAGGCCGAGTACGAGGTCGTGATAGCAGGGCTACGCCTGGCCAGGGAGCTGGGGGTGTCGGATGTGGAGGTCCTTACTGACTCCATGGTAGTAGCTTCCCAGATCAACGGGGAGTTCGAGGCAAGGGAGCCCACCCTGCGATCGTACTTGGCCAAGGTGAAGGGGGTCATAGGCACTTTTTAAACTTTCACCATCTGACACGTGCCCATGGAAGAGAATGAACAAGCCGATCAGCTAGCGAAGTATGGTCTCCAGGTGGGGGGTACCATCACCGACCTGTTCCGCCCCTCCATCGAAGAGGGAGAGCTCATGGAAATTGATCAACGAACTTCGTGGATGGACCCAGTGGTGGCTTTCCTCTCCACGGGAGAGTATCCAGAGGGGGCAGATAAGAAGAAGCTAAGGCACAAGTCAGCGTATTACCTCCTCCAGGACGGACAGCTGTACAGTAAGACCCTCTCAGGGATGCTGGCTCGCTCCGTGGCCGAGGGCGAAGTGCAAACTATCCTGGAGGAAGTCCACTCTGGGGAATGTGGGAGTCACTCCGGGAGTCGGACCCTGGAAGGAAGGATAGTCAGGCAAGGGTATTTTTGGCCCACCCTGGGCCGAGACGCCGCGGAGTTAGCAAGGAGGTGCCACAAGTGCCAGCTGTTCGCCCCCCTCCAGCTACAGCCGGCCCAGTGACTCAAAAGTATCACGGCCCCCTGGCCCTTCACAATTTGGGGAATGGATTTGGTTTGGCCATTCCCCCAAGCCAGTGGTCAGAGAAGGTTCCTCCTGGTAATGATTGACTACTTCTCCAAGTGGATGGAGGTGAAGGCGCTGGCCAAGGTAACCTCCCAGGTAATCAGGAACTTTGTTTGGGGAGAAATCATATGCCTCCACGAATTACCTCAGTCCATCATCACAGACAACGGGCCTCAGTTCGCCAGCGCCGAATTCACCAACTTCTGCGGGCAGCTTGGAATTGACCTCAGATTCGCCTCGGTCCATCACCCCAGGAGCAACGGGCAGGTGGAGGCCGCAAATAAGATCATCGTCAACCTCCTCAAGAAGAAGGTGGAGAATTTGAAAGGGAGCTGGGTGGAGCAGCTTCCCGCGGTTCTTTGGGCCCTAAGAACCACCCCCAACACGGCTACTGGAGAGACCCCCTTCAAACTCTCCCATGGGTGCGAGGCAGTGCTCCCCGTGGAATTTGAAGTCCGAACACCTCGAGTCATTGCGGTCGAAGAAGGCCGAAAAGAGTGGCAAGCGAAGAACGAGGAGGAGCTGAGGCTCTCCCTTGACATGGTGGAAGAACTGAGGGACCTTTCTGCTATCCGACAGGAGGAGGTGAAAAGAAGGATGGCCAAATACTTTGACAAGCATGTCAGGGTCAAACAATTCATGAAAGGGGATTTGGTGCTGAAGAAGGTAGATGCGGAAGGGAGGTCAGCATCCGTAGGAAAGCTCAACCCCAGCTGGGAGGGACCATTCATTATAAAGGAAGCTTTGAAGTCAGGAGGCTATCGACTCCAAAATGTAGAGGGCGGGACCCTGAGTCTCACCTGGAGTGGTGACGACTTAAAACGATTTTTCCCCTGAAACATGTAAGCGATACTTTGACTATAATAAATTTCTTCAACCCTCCAGTATTGTCATAGCTAGCCTGCATAAAGAGGAAATGGAATGTGTTCGGACTCCGAGCAGATCCCGCTGCCAGGCTCTCACCTAGCTGGCAGGGCCGGAAGTCACTCGGTGTCATCCTTGGCCTCGAGAAGATCCCGCTGTCAGGATCTCACCTAGCTGACAGGGCCGGAAGTCACTCAATGGCAGTAGTTTTGGTCCCCGAGCAGATCCCGCTGTCAGGCTCTCACCTAGCTGGCAGGGCCGAAAGTCACTCATTGGCATCCTTGGCCTCGAGAAGATCCCGCTGTCAGGCTCTCACCTACCTGAGAGGGCCGGAAGTCACTCGATGGCAGTAGTTTTGGACCCCGAGAAGATCCCGCTGCCAGGCTCTCACCTAGCTGGCAGGGCTGGAAGTCACTCGGTGTCATCCTTGGCCTCGAAAAGATCCCGCTGTCAGGCTCTCACCTAGCTGATAGGGCCGGAAGTCACTCGATGGCAGTAGCTGTGGACCCCGAGCAGATCCCGCTGTCAGGCTCTCACCTAGCTGGCAGGGCCAGAAGTCACTCGGTGTCATCCTTGGCCTCGAGAAGATCCCGCTGTCAGGCTCTCACCTAGCTGATAGGGCCGGAAGTCACTCGATGGCAGTAGTTGTGGACCCCGAGCAGATCCCGCTGCCAGGCTCTCACCTAGCTGGCAGGGCCGGAAGTCACTCGGTGTCATCCTTGGACTCGAGAAGATCCCGCTGTCAGGCTCTCACCTAGCTGACAGGGCCGGAAGTCACTCGATGGCAGTAGTTGTAGACCCCGAGCAGATCCCGTTGTCAGGCTCTCACCTAGCTGGCAGGGCCGGAAGTCACTCGGTGTCATCCTTGGCCTCGAGAAGATCCCGCTGTCAGGCTCTCACCTAGCTGACAGGGCCGGAAGTCACTCGATGGCAGTGGTTGTGGACCCCGAGCAGATCCCGCTGCCAGGCTCTCACCTAGCTGGCAGGGCCGGAAGTCACTCGGTGTCATCCTTGGCCTCGAGAAGATCCCGCTGTCAGGCTCTCACCTAGCTGACAGGGCCGGAAGTCACTCGATGGCAGTAGTTGTGGACCCCGAGAAGACCCGCTGCCAGGCTCTCACCTAGCTGGCAGGGCCGGAAGTCACTCGGTGTCATCCTTGGCCTCGAGAAGATCCCATTGTCAGGCTCTCATCTAGCTGACAGAGCCGGAAGTCACTCGATGGTAGTGGTTGTGGACCCCGAGCAGATCTCGCTGCCAGGCTCTCACTTAGCTGGCAGGGCTGGAAGTCACTCGGTGTCATCCTTGGCCTCGAGAAGATCCCGCTCTCAGGCTCTCACCTAGATGACAGGGCCGGAAGTCACTCGATGGAATGTGTTTGGACCCCGAGCAGATCCCGCTGACAGGTTGTCACCTAGCTGGCAGGGCCGGAAGTCACTCGGTGTCATCCTTGGCCTCGAGAAGATCCCGCTGTCAGGCTCTCACCTAGCTGACAGGGCCGAAAGTCACTCGAGGGCAGTAGTTGTGGACCCCCGAGCAGGCCCCGCTGCCAGGCTCTCACCTAGCTGGCAGGGCCGGAAGCTACTCGAACGGTATTGATAATGGATTGGAGTCGTGAAGTTTAACCAAAAAAGGGGGGTCTAACGTAACCACCCAGCCCCCAGATTGGCGACCGAAAGGAGGCGAGAACCCAGGCAGCACTACAAAGGGGTCAACCCGCAAGAAATCTGATGACTTAGGCGAGCGACGAGCCGGCTCGCCTCACCTGGTGAGCGAGTAGCCACCACAGCGGAGGCCGGGCCGCAGATACAGGTCGCCCCTAGCGGGACGATTTATCGGGCCTCCTATGACTCCTAAGCCAAATTCGTAGGCATGCGACCTCGTCGACGCAATGCGAGATGAACGACTCCGACTCGCGAAAAGGGAGAATTACATCGCGCAAGAATAGCAAATATGCGTAATTGGTGGGTGGGGAAGCATTTATAAGAGCATTAATAGATGAAAATCGCGAAGTCTAGGCGCGGCTCGCGCTTACATCTCGAACAACTAAAATTACATGGTGTATACACCTAACAAGCAAATGTCAAAGGAGCGAGGACGATGCCAGATCCTGGGCGGGAAGTCCTAGATGGGCTGGAAGGACTTATCCCCGGGGTCCGGCACGGGAAGGAACAACGCCGGCACCACGTCGCCCGTCGAGAGTTCCGCGGCCTCGCTCTTGAGGAGATCCGCACGTCGAAGTATCTACATCGTGTACTTCGCGGCTCTGGCGGCATTCTTCTGCATCAGCACCTCCAACTCGTAGTTAGAATGGTGTTCGAGCGGGCAGCCCCTGTTATCTGGCGGAGGGACAGCGGCGGCGGCCTCCAGCTCGCGTACCCGCGCCTCCAGCGCCGACTTGTCCTGACCAAGGGTGGCGATCTCAGCACCCATCCGACTAGCCGTCGCCGCGTCCTGAGAAAAGGGAAGAGAATCGTAAGGTGGATTCGCGAGAAAAAGTGGTGGTTCAGAGTAAGCACATACCACCCCTCCCAAGTACTGCGCGAGGGTCTCCTCGGCCGCGTCGGCCCGTCTCCTCTGAAGATCTGCGTCCTCCTGAGCAAGTTTTCAGGCCTCCTCCCTCTCGTCCGCCAACTTCTTGAGAGAGGTGGCGTTCCGCTCCAGCTGGGTGCAGCGCCTTCCAACCATATGGGCTAACTCCAGGCCGCGCAGTTGGGCCCGCGCCCTCTCATGCACCAGTACTCGCACCGCCTCCTTGTCGTAGATAGCGGCGTCCTCTCTCGAGTAGAGGCCGAACGAGAAGTTATAGGCCTCCCCACCGATGGTGTCCTGCTCCAGCCAACTCGGCAACAGAGTCGAGACCACTGCGCGATTTGACTCCTTGTCCCATGACAGAAGCGGGACACCGAGCTCGTCCAGGCATTTCTCGCCATAGCCGAAATTGCGATGCCCTCTCGGCACCGGCTTCGCGGAAGTTTGCGACCCGTCCGGCGGCCCGGAAGCTCCTGCCGCCCCGCCGGGGGTGTCGCTGGTCGAAGCGACCAAAGGGGGGGGGACCCTCGGCCAGAAGAACCGCCAGTGCCTTGCCTTTTCTCTGGCCACCGGCGAGTTGCTGGCCCGTAGTCTTCGCCACCTTGGGCGGGGGAGCGGGCTGTTCGCCGCCCGACCTCTTCTTAGCGGGTACCAACGGGGCGTCACGCTGAGCGGCGTCTGCGGCCTGAGCCCGGGCGAGGGCCCCGGAGGCAATTCGAGCACTGTCGTAGGGGGGATGAAGGGGAACGTCTCGCTCGCCTGCCAAGAAGAGAGGGTGAACCCAAAGAAGAAAAGATCAAGACAAAGCAGTGGCGAGTGGCAAACCTCCCCCAGGCGGTACGGTAGCAAGATCATCAAGGTTGCGGCACAAGTACACGACCTCGAAGTTCTTCCCGGCGAAGAATCCACACAGGTCGGCTTCGTGGCCCCCCAGACTGGGCGGGCGGTAACTCGCCTCGCTGAGCTGCACCGGCGAGAAGGGGACGTTGCCAAAATCCCCCTTGACGAACAAGAACTTTTTGAGCCAGTTGTGACTCTTATTAACGGTCTCCCGCACCTTGAGGTGGGCGCTGGAGAAATAGGCGGTCCCCCGTCCCGGTTTGCACGGAAGGAGAATAGTTTGCGGAAAACCGCGAGACTGAACTCAACTCGCTCCTCCCGCAGAAAGCAGGCGAACCCTACCATAACAGCTACGGATTTCGGGGTCATCTGGCCTAGGACGACCCCGAAGTACTTCAGCACTTGGCGCACCTCAGGCCACAGGGGAAGCCGAAGACCCACCTCAAAGTGAGCCAGGGCTATGGCGAGCTCGTCCCTGGATAGGTCATTGATCTTCTCTCCTTCCCCGGGCCGTCTCGCCGAAAATCCCGGCGGAACGTGGTCGCCGAGGGCATCTAGGTACTCGCGCTCCGAGATGACGGCGTGGGGAAATTCATGCTCTGAGAAGGTCCAGGCGCATTTGCTTCGCCCGTCCGCATCGCCGCCGCAGCCGCCCATTCCGCCGAACTGCCGCCGTTCGAGCGAGACAGATCCAGAGGGCGAACGCGAGCCGTGCTTCGCGAAGAGCAAGAAACAGGAGAGTGTTTTGAAGCGGTGGGAGGATAAGAACCGGCAAGGCCTATTTATAGGGAGAAAGAAAGGGCGGGAAATTTCCCGCCGACTGGAGAGGTGCGTGTAGCAAAAATCAGGCCTGACGGTTCGACTTCCCGACGCGCAACCGCACTGCCAAGACCGTTCGGAAGCGGGTCTCGCCCGAACGCATCCGCGCGAGGAATAGACGGGCGAGTCTCGACCCACACCCGCCCAGGATTCAGAGCGAGTCGGGGAGACTCTTAGTCGGCGAGCTCCTCGGCCCGCTCTCACTACGATCGGGATGGCGGGTTGAGCGAGTCCATCCCTTGACCTGCCCTCACACCAGGGGGGAGCGGAGGATGCGGGTACACTCGAGCCCGCCCCGCGGAGAATAAAAGCAGCAACATGGTAATTTCGACATGCATCAGAAATCAAAAATCAGGCCCATAGGCGGGCAAAGAGAGTCGCAAATCGTTACAGATACAGAATAACTTTGAAATAGTAGCAACCCAGCGATATCCCGCGAACGGGGAGAATAAAGAGTGGATCAGTACTGGATCCACTTCCATCTGCCCCGCTGTTGCGTTCCGGTTCACGGCGGCACGCGAGGATAGTGATAATCGCGCACCGCCACAAGCTCCTGCTGGGCCAGGCCAACTTGTTCCGAGGCACACCTTAGGCGCTCCTTAGCCCGCGTAATCTGTACGCCAGGCAAAGTGACCTCGCCACCTTCTACTGCGTGTGGGGCCCCCTCCAAGGCCGCGAGCCGAGCCTCGGTGTCAACCTTTTCTTGGTCGACCCTCTTCACGAGCTCCTGAAGCAGCATAGTGTGTTTCTGGAACAGCCGTATCACCTGCCTCTTCATCCCCACCGCATCAGTCGGGTCGCCCAGGTAATCTGAAACACCCTCCACGTCAGGCGGAGGCGAGTACCCTTCGCTCATCTCAGTTTCGGAGGAAATCATGTTGTAGACTGCAAATGGGAGATTCAGAAGGAACAAATGAGAATAAGGCAAGCGCTGGGTACGAGCTTACCAGGGGTTGGCACGTCGTCCATACCGATGGAAGGATGAGAGGAGCCCGGCCGGCCCTGAAAGGGTTCCCCCTCGAAGGCCGCAAGAGATTTCCCTAGTCTGGGGGGAACCCGCGAACGGGGGATATTCGGGGGTGGACGGTCAAGACCTGAGGGACTAGCAACCCTCTCAGACGACAAGGGAGGGGGGCGATCCTCCCCCCCCCCCCCCCGTCCTCCTCATCTTCACGAGGCAATGCCTGCAAGAAAAAGGATCAGAAATGTAGCAACAAGCCGAGAAGGAAGGTCACGCACCTCAGAAGCGACCTCAACACCAGCCGCGGAGCTGGAACCCGGGAAGTTATTCGTCGGGGGCCGCCTCACAATCTTTCCCTTTACCGGTCTAAAGAGAGGGCCGGGAGACCCACACACTAACCAAGGGGCGGCCTCGAGGGCCTCCTCCCGAGTCTTCTGGCCCGCGGCCGCCAGGCGGGCTCGCACCTCTTCGCTGACCGGCATCGCGAAACTGCAGTCTGCTCGAAAAAATGATGAGATGGTCTGAAGAGACCCCCTAGGCTCGGTGGTATATTTATAGCCGAATAGTGGGGCCCCACCAGAAGATTCCCTACCAGCTCAGCACTGTGCTCGCCGAACACGCGGGTTGGATGGTTCTTTCCGATCTTTATCAAGCTCAAAAAGAGCGGGGATTGTGTACAACACCGTGTTCGTCGAGCGGGCCCCGCCAGGAAGATTGAGCGAACCCAGCCCCGCGACCCGCACCCAAGCAACAAGCGGGTATACGACAAGAGCCTGGTCCGCTCCCGCTCAGTTCAGTCGAGCGAGCCAGGCGAGGCGACTCCTGGCCGCCAGCCCGCTCGACCCGTGATCTGCGACCCGCGATCGACGAGCCTTTTTAATGATTCATCGCGGTCGCCAGCCGCTCCCTACCCGCGACCGGGCTGCCCCCGCCCGACTCGGCGGAATTTCGGCGAGTCGCGATGACCCGGCTCGCGCTCGCCCTAGAAGGATAGGCGATCCGCAAGGGCCAGGTCGCGCCCGCCTCTCGCAGAAGGGATTAGTGGCGAGTCGACCACCTCGCTCATGGATGGGGCCCAATAGAAGCCCCGAGGAGGAATTACATGGATGCCCTCCCCATGGGTGCGAATAGCCCCTCGGAACGGCGGAGCCACGCTGTTGGCAGACCAGGCCGGACTGCGCATAGCTGTTCGGAACAGCGGGGTTTGGCTGTTGGCAGACCCGACTAAGGGCTTCTTGGTAATTTCAGGTCAACCCCTTTTGGTTGTTGGCAGTTTAGTTTCTAAAAGCTATAAATAGGACCCAAGGGGTACCTCGGAGGGGACACTTCTTGGTGTCCCTGCTCCAGCTTTCAAGAGCTTTCTGAGGATACCTTAGCTCGGCTTCTGGCTAAGGAGGGGAAGCGCTCTGAGATCTTCCGTGTTTGTGGTGGGACCTCCCTGCCGAGCCCTTGGGTCTGTGTCACCTTGTCGTCTTTGTTGTTTTGTTTGCAGGAGTGAAGTAGGCGTGAGACCACCCCTTCCCCAAGGGCGAGCTACACGGGAGATCGAGGAATCAGTTTCAACAAGTACCATCCGGGCAAGGGTAATGTGGTGGCCGATGCCCTAAGTCGGAAGACGGGAAAGATTTTTAATCTCTCTGCCGACCGATTAGTGGAAGAATTTCTGTTGATGGATATTTCTGTAGGGTGCTGCGATTTGCAGAGTAGTTTGGTGGCAGCAGAACCTTCTTGGATTGAGCTGACGCGGATGCATCAGAAAGATGATCCAGATTTGCTGCACTTATATAAGAGAACGGAGAAAGGAGAGTTACTTGATTTCTCGATTGATGCTGCGGGTACGTTGAAGTACCACGACAGATTTTGTATCCCTGCTGTTATGGACATCCGAGATATGTTATGCCGAGAAGCTGATGATTCGAGCGTTGCTTACCATCCAGGGTCTACGAAGATGTATCATGACTTGAAGCAAATTGCCTGGTGGGATGGGATGAAGAGAGACATAGAAAAATTTGTGTCGGAATGTTATACATGCAAGCGTGTGAAGGCCGATCATGGAAGGCCTGGTGGCAAGTTGACACCGTTGGAAATTCCAACCTGGAAATAGGAAAGTATTTCGATGGATTTCATAACCGGTCTACCGAGATCTCCTAGAGGGTATGATTCCGTGTGGGTGATCGTCGATCGATTAACGAAGTGTGCTCACTTCGTACCTTATAAGATTAATTATCCGATGAAGAAGATAGCTGAACTGTATGTGAATGAGATTCTCCGCTTGCATGGTGTTCCCCGCAACATCATTTCCGATCGAGACTCTCGATTTACATCTCGCTTCTGGAAGAGTTTACAAGAGGATTTGGGTACGGATTTGAGATATTCTACCACATACCACCAGCAGATGAATGGTCAAACAGAGCGAGTAAATCAGATAGTAGAAGATATGATTAGATGTTATATTTTAGACCACGGAGGAGCATGGGATGAACGTTTGCGGCTTATGGAATTTGCGTATAATAACAGCTATCAAGAAAGCTTGCAAATATCTCCGTTTGAGGCCCTGTATGGGCGATGTTGCAGAACTCCTCTCTTTTGGGTTGAGGTTGGCGAGACACCTTTATTTGGTCCTGATGCATTAGAAGAAATGGAAGTTGTTGTAAAGCGTGTTTGAGAAAAGCTTCGGATAGCGCAAGAACGTTATGAGAAGAACGCCAATCGGCGGAGATCAGATTTGGAGTTTGTTGTGAGGGACTTGGTATTCCTTAAAGTTTCCCCGATGGTTGGCATAAAGAGATTTGGGAAAGATCGGAATTTGGACCCAAGGTTTGTGGGACTGTTCAAGATTGTTGAGCGGGCTGGTGTATCAGCTTATAAGTTGGAATTGCCCGCAACTTTTCCCGGTGTTCACGATGTTTTTCATGTAAGCCAACTCCACAAGTGTGTGTGAAACGACAGGCAGGTGTTAGAATCTGTGCCTCAATTAGAACCAAATCTTTCTTATGTGGAGGTGCCTGTCCGCATTTTGGATTCACAAGATCGTGTGTTGCAAAGAAAGAAGATTCCTATGGTAAAGGTGTTATGGAGGAACCAAGACGTGGAAAGCGCTACTTGGGAATTAGAGTCAGCTATGCGGGCGGCTCACCCTCATCTGTTCCCTTAAGCTTGTCTGGTATGGTTTCTTCCATTTACCTCTTTACTTGTTATGTCCTTGTTATGTAAAGTTTCGAGGCGAAACTTTCTTTTAGGGGGAGTGACTGTAACGCCCCCGGTTTTTTTTTCATGGCCAGTGTGTAATTTTGTTTGGTGTTACATTGACATATTGTTTGGCCTTCGCTCGTTAGGCCTTTAGTGGCTTGTTTGTTAGCCTGTTTGCAAGATTCCCTAGCAAGTCGGAGTCTGCTTTGGTGACTCGGTGGTGCCTCTTCGGGAATGCTTGTGTTTTGGCTTCGGGCAAGGTTAGCCCAAGTTTTGTTTGTCGAATGTTGAGTTCGCTTCGCCACTAGAGTCGTAGTGTGGGTAGTTAGATGCAATGTGACTTTCGTTACATTCCGAGGTAGTTTGCTCGAACTCGGATCGTTTGGCTCGGGGATAGCATGGTTAAAAAGTTATAACATATGGATATGCTCTATGCTATCTTGGTTGCTGGTTTTTCCCCCTAGGTGCTAAAATTATGGCTGTAGTTTATTGTAGCAGGGGAAAGGTGTAAGAGGTCAAAGACCTGGAGCGCATTTGGGTGATACGGCTTGGGACACGGGCGTGTCCCAGGGCGTGTCGGGGTACACGGCCTGTGACACGGGCGTGTCACATGGCGTGTCTCGTGTGTTTGATGAATTTCAGTCGACGAAGTTCACTCGACGATTGTCGAGTGTCGAGAGAAGGGGTACACGGCCTGTGACACGGGCGTGTCACAGGGCGTGTCCCGCTGTCGACGAACTTCTCTCGACGAATTCACTCGACAATTGTCGAGTGTCGAGAGAAGGGGTACACGGCCTGTGAAACGGGCGTGTCACAGGGCGTGTCCCGCTGTCGACGAACTTCGCTCGACGAATTCACTCGACGAGTGTCGAGTGTCGAGAGAAGGGGTACACGGCCTGTGACACGGGCGTGTTATAGGGCGTGTCCCGTTGTCAACGAACTTCGCTCGATGAATTCACTCGACGAGTGTCAAGTGTTGAGAGAAGGGGTACACGGCCTGTGACACGGATGTGTCACAGGGCGTGTCCCGCTGGTCGATGAACTTCACTCGACGAATGTCGAGTATGGGGTGACACGGCTTGGGACACGGGCGTGTCCCAAGGCCGTGTCCTGCTCGGGTTGTTTGGCTGGGTGCTGTGTCACAACCAGTGACACGGCCGTGTAGGTAGGCGTGTCTAGTGACACGGCCTGTGACACGCCCGTGTCACAGGCCGTGTACTGTTTGGAGGTGAGGCGGTTGCCTACCTCTTAAGTGACACGGCCTGTGACACGGTCATATCACAGGGCGTGTTAGGGCCAAAATGTGAAATTTCAGCAAATTTTGCTGCCGTTCAATTTCTTTATTATTTTCATCCAAGGGACCAAACTTCTTCCCTGGGAAAAAGGCCGAGATTAAGTCTTTCTCCTTCCATTTTGTGTTCATTATTCTTCTTCTTATCATTCTCCATTTCGAAAGAGGGTGAGTACAAGAGAAAGAAAGGAAGAGGGACCAGCTGCTCTGGATTTGCCCCTTAGGTAATGTTTCTTTGCTCTTGGATTATTGGAGAAACAAGGGGTTGTCAAATTTCTTAGTTGTTTTTCTCCTATGTTGTTCACCTCAGGTTTTTCTCCTAGTTGTGCTAAAGCTGTGATAGCGGTTGTTGTGCTTGAAGGTTGAGGCAAGTAGTGTTCTTGCCCTTGCCAAGTTTTTCTTTTCTTTCATCACTGATGGTTATATGGCTCTGGTGTAGTTGAAATTAGGGTTCTTGATTTTGTGTCCAAATCATGGTTGAAGGTAGACATATGGAAGTAGGAACTTAGATCATGTTGCGTACTTGCTTAGGATGAACTTTCAGATTTGTGGTTACGTCGGGATTTTGGGTTGTTGGTGTATTTCGGCGTGTTTGTCGGTTAAATCGTGAAGTATGGCATGTGGTTTGTCTGATGGCTCTGTAAGGGGTGGTGTGGTGTAGAGCCTGGTGGGCACTTTTTGGCCCTGGATAATGGGCTAGCTGTTTTATGGTGTAGCGAGCACCTTTTGGCCCCGGATAATGGGCTGGTTGTTTTATGGTGTCAAGAGCACCTTTTGGCCCCGATATGGGCTGTTTTTGTTGGTGTGTTCCACCTTAAGGGCTGCCACCGTTGAACCCTTGAGTAATGACTCTACCACTGTTAATACATCACAAATTAGGTCTGTTCATTCTTTTGATATTTTGGCTTTATTGCTCCTGTAAGTTTTAGCAGGCTATGTTGATATCTCTTGCACTTGGTGCATCTTGATCCTGCCTTAGGCAGTGTATTACTTTTGGATGAAATGCTCCATTTCTATTATTGATTATGGATGAGATGCTGCTCCATTTCATTTCTTTATATACTTGCTGAGGTATTCTTTTCTTTGGAATGCCTCTGGTCCAGGTGATAGCCGATTGAGCAGCTAGTGTTCTTTTGGTGGAGCTTGCTTGTGGCCGCTGAGGTTGCTGTTCCTCGTTTTAGCGAGCTAGTTTTTCTTCTTTCTGTACAGACATACACACCCACCAGTGGGCTCGTGTCAGGTTGTTGACGCCCACTGATGGTTTCTTTTAGTGATGTATTATGAACTAAAGACTGCTACTTTTATTTTTTTTGGAGGTTGTTTACTTGCTTCTGGGAATGTTTTATGCTAGGTTTCACGTTAGTTATGTTAAACCTTAAAAGTAATAGTATATGTATCTCATGCATATCATGATTTTAAAACAATAACGCACTATTTCTCGAGTACGTAAAAAGCAATTTTCTATGTATTATGAGTCACCTAGAGTCCTGCATTCCATGAGAGGTCCTTCGGGGACGATTCTACTCATGTAGGATGTCAAGTTACCTTAACTATGTATTTTCGCTACGTAGAAAATTATAGTTTTTCATGTGGACTAGCTGATCCATGGTGCCGAGGGATACGGCCATCAAACTGTAATTGGTTTACTTGCATAAGAAATGATGATTTATTCAACGAATGCGAGTTTAGGTTTTGCCTGAACGCGTGCAGTTATCCCCTGCATGGCGTGGCATCATGACACGTATTTTCTCGTGCTCTGATATTATTTAAATATGTGAGAAAATGTGGGTTGTGACACTTGGACTTACGAGGACCTGCCACTCGAGGACTTGAACATTGTTGGAGTCGACAGCTCTCAGGAGCACTGCTCAACTGGAGTGGTGTAGGTCGACTCGGGGAGGCAAGTAGTCGGTCTCCGGGAGAGGAGCTCATACAGAGATCTCGGACTACAACATCACTCCAGCGAGGATCTCGATCCCACTCGAGGAGGTCTGTGGCCAATATGCAGGAGAGGAGCTCGTGCAGGGAGTTGGACTTATGGGGACCTACCACTCGAGGACTTGATCATTGTTGGAGTCGACAGCTCTCAGGAGCCCCACTCAACTGGAGTGGTGTAGGTCGACTCGGGGAAGCAAGTAGTCGGCCTGCAGGAGAGGAGCTCGTATAGAGATCTCGGACTACGACATCACTCCAGCGAGGATCTCGATCCCACTCGAGGAGGTCTGTGGCCAATATGCAGGAGAGGAGCTCGTGCAGGTACTTGGACTTACGGGGACCTACCACTCTAGGGCTTGAACATTTTTTCCTGCTGCTTTAAGAATTTGAAAATGATTAAGCGCATCGATATCTTTGAGGGTGAAGAAATCAGAAATCGAATGACAAACTTGCCGACGTCGAGTTGGGAGGTTGGCGTCCAACCCTGTTCCTGATAGTTCCTCCAGTCGGAGGAGAGATGCAATCGGGGGTTGCTAGGCCGACATGCAAGGGGGGAGCTGATCTCGGCCGTCAGTGCAGGGGTCCGGTATTACAAGGGCGCTTATATCCCGAGGCATCTTCCCATCGTCCGAACTGGGCTATCCACGAGAAACAGGTCGAAGGCACGTTTCCCAATCCAACCGCTGTGATCGCTCTCAGCTCTGCCAACTGGCTATAAGCGCAAATGCAAGAGCGACGGGTTATGTCTTTCCGAGGATCCTCCAGGACGCACTCGCGACTAACATATTCTCTTGGGCCTATTATGGCTCCCTGGCTACTGGAGGGAAAGCCTAACCAGGTTGATCCTTCCTCAAATCCGAGAGGTTGGGGTCCAGACCTGTTCCCACTAGTTCATCTAGTCGGAGGAGAGATGCAGTCGGGGGTAGCTAGGCCGACATGCAAGGGGGGAGCTGATCTCAGTCATCAATGCAGGGGTCCATTCTTACAAGGACGCTTATATCCTGAGGCATCATCCCATTGTCCGAAATGGGCTATCCAGGGGTAACGAGTTGACGGCCAGCTTCTCGGATCAATCTTGAAGCAAAGCCTCGAGTTCTCAGAAAACTTCGATAAAAAACAGGATGAACAGAAGAAGAATAGTTGTCATTGCATATATATAAAAGTATGTATAAACAAAATACATCATTGGCCGCTAAGGATAGAACCTTTTCAGGTCATCCCCGCTCCAAGTACCTCCCAGCTGCTCTCCAACCTGATCCTGGAGATAATAGCCCCCGGTGGCCAAGGCTTCCTGGACAATGAGGGGACCTTCCCAATTTGGACGCAGCTTGCCCACTTTTGCTCCTCTTCCTGCAGCGTCTACCTTTTTCATAACCAGATCTCCGGCGAGAAAATGCTTTAGGCGGACATTTTTGTCGAAGTGCTTCGCCATGCGCCGCTTGATCTCCTCTTGGCGGATGGAGGCCAAGTCACGAAGCTCTTCTACGAAATCCAGTGAGAGTCTTTGGGCGTCCTCATTCTCCAAACGCCACTCTTCGCCACCATCTCCAGCTGCTATAACTCTCGGGCTCCGAACCTCGAATTCCACTAGGATGAGTGCCTTAGACCCGTGGGATAACTTGAAAGGAGTTTTCCCCATGGTCGAGTTCGGAGTTGTCCTCAAAGCCCAGAGAACCGAGGGGAGTTGCTCTGCCCAGTTGCCTTTCAAGTTGGTGACTTTCTTCTTCAAAAGGTTGATAATCAACTTGTTGGCGGCTTCCACCTGTCCGTTGCTGCGAGGATGATGCACAGAGGCGAATCGAAGATCCGTCCCTAGTTGTTTACAGAAGTCCTCTAACTCTAAGCTGGCGAACTGCGGCCCGTTGTCGGTGACGATGGCCAGAGGAATCCCGAACCTGCATGCAATTTCCCCCCAAATGAAGTTCTTCACGATCTGTGACGTGGTCTTGGCTAAGGCCTTTGCCTCGATCCACTTGGAGAAGTAGTCGATCATGACAAGCACGAACTTCCTCTGCCCACTGGCCTGAGGAAAGGGGCCGATCAAGTCCATCCCGCAGATGGCAAAGGGCCATGGAGCAGTGATCGAGCGAAGGTGTTGAGCTGGCTATAGTTGAAGAGGCGGGAAAAGCTGGCACTGGAGGCACTTTTTGGAGAAGGTCTCCGCATCCTTCCTAATGGTGGGCCAGAAGTACCCATGCCTTAGAATCCTTTGTTCAAGAGTCTGAGCCCCCCGAGTGACTGCCGCACTCTCCTGAGTGAATCTCCTCCAGGATATGAGGTACTTCAACCTCTGACAGGCATCGAGCCAAAGGGCCTGAAATGGTCTTGCGGTAGAGTTCTCCTTCTTGAAGCAAATAGTAGGCGGCGTTGTAGCGAAACTTCCTCTGGTCTCGTTCGCTGGCAGGTATCTGACCCGTTGCTAGGAAAGAAACGAACGGATCCCTCCAAGATGTCCTCTGCTCGATCTCCATCATCTCCCCTTCCTCGATGGATGGTCGGAAAAGTTCAGTCACGATCCCCCCAGCTCGGGGGGCCGTATTTGGCAAGATAGTCAGCTTCTGAATTCTCCTCTCGGGGCACGTGCTCGACGAAGAAAGATTTAAATCCCCCAATCAGACCTTTCACTTTGATCAAGTATTGCTGCAAAATCGGATCGTTCACCTCAAACTCGCCCCTGATCTGGGAAGCAACTACCATCGAGTCGGTGAAGGCCCTTATATCTCGGATTGCTAACTCCTTGGCGAGACGCAAGCCAGCCACCATGGCTTCGTACTCCGCCTGATTGTTGGTAACTGGGAAGAGGATCTCGACTGCTTGCTCGATCCTGGTTCCCTGAGGGCTTACGAGCACGACTCCGGCACCCACAGAATATCTACCCGAAGCCCCATCCACAAACATCTTCCAGGGCACCGTGCTAGAAGAAACTTCCTCTCCTTCCACCTCGGCCGAGAAGTAGGCAAGGAAGTCTGCCACCGCCTGCGCCTTGATTGCCACCCTTGGAGAGTATGAAATATTGAACTCGCTAAGCTCCACCACCCACTTTGCCAGCCTGCCAGAGTGCTCCACTCCATCCAGGATACTCCGTAGAGGATGATCAGAGACGACCCTGATAGAGTGAGCTTGAAAATACGGACGGAGCCTCCGAGCCGAAACCACCAATGCGAACACCAACTTCTCCAGGATAGGGTACCTCGTCTCCGCCTGCCGCAGAACTCTACTAACATAGTAGATAGGAAGCTGCCTCTTGCCTTCCTCCCGAACAAGCACTGAACTAATTGCTTCCGCCCCGACTCCTAGGTAGAGGAAGAGATCTTCATTACCCCGCGACCCCTAGAGGAGAGGAGCTTGGGTTAGCTGTTGCTTGAGCTTTCCGAAAGCCTCCTCGCACTCCGTCGTCCACTCGAACTTCTGATTTCCCCGAAGGGTCTTGAAGAATGGAGAGCACTTCTCCTCTGCCTTGGACAAAAAACAGCTGAGGCCTGCCAGCCTTCTAGTCAGCCTTTGGACTTCCTTAGGATCCCTTGGCGACGCCATCTCCAGAATGGCCTTCACCTTGTCTGGATTAGGTTCCACCCCCCTGGGAGTGAGGAGGTGACCTAGAAACTTCCCTCTTCCTGCACCGAAGACGCACTTGGCCGGGTTGAGTCGCATTTTATACTTCCTCAGGGTGGCGAAGGTCTCCACCAGATCCGTTATGTGCTCCGCAACGTTTTTTCTCTTGACGAGGAGGTCATCTACATAAACCTCCAAGTTCCGCCACTTCTTCTCTTTGAAGATTTGGTCCATCATCCTCTGGTAAGTTGCGCCTGCATTCTTGAGCCCGAAGGGCATCATCTTGTAGCTGTAGCAGTCGTCACTGGTTATGAAAGAGACGTCCCGGCAGTCAGGGGGATACATTCGGATCTGGTGATACCATGAAAAGGCATCAAGAAAACTCATCACAGGAAACCCGACGACGAAATCAACCAGCGCGTCGATTTGAGGCAAGGGGTAGCAATCTTTCGGGCAAGCTTTACTCAACATGGAAAAATCGATACATAAACGCCAGCCTCCTCCAGGCTTTTTCACCATTACAACATGGGAGACCCAGCCTGGATACTGGGTCTGCAGCTTCTCCACCTCTTCCCTGATTGGCTCGACCAACATGGCGGCGCTCTTCCTCTGCTTTTGTCGAACTGGGGCCTCCGCGGGATCCAGGTTGAGTCGATGAAAAGCAACATCGGTGTCCACCCCCGGCATCTCGGCGGCGCTCCATGCAAAGACATCAACGTTGTCCTGCAGGCAAGCAGCCATCTCTATCTTCCCCCCAAGCGGCAAGGATCCTCCTACTTTCAGTAACCCCGGCTCTCCTCCTCGAGAGATCACCTCTATCTCCTCCACCTCCTCAGCAGCAGTCAACCCCTTCTCCTTCTCCAGCAACTCCTCCAGCTTCTCCACGTCACCCATCTAGCTGATGGTGCTGATGGCATTCAAGTAGCACTCCCTAGACGCCTTGGGATCTCCCCTGATCCTGATATGCACATCTTCGCGGTAGTACTTCAGGTACTGATGGTATGACGATGGAACAGCCCTAAAGTAGTTGATGAGAGGTCGCCCGAAGATGGCATTATATCCACTCGGTGCATCGACGATGATAAAGCGGCATCGGATCGACGTCCCCCCGAGCATGACCAGCAGCTCCACTGCCCCCTCCACCACTTTCTTCTCTCCTGAGAAGCCAAAAAGCGGTCCATCTGCAGCTTGGACCCGAGACGCTTCCACCTGAAGCCTGACGAAAGTACTTTTGAAGATGACATTCACCGAACTTTCGTTATCCGCGAGGATTCGGTCGACGGTGAAGTCCTCGATGGCAGCTTGGATCACCAGGGCGTCGTGGAAGGGGTTCTCATTCCCCAGCATATCTTCCTCCGAAAAGGTGATCTCCTCCAACGACGGCGGGTTCTGCGTCGTCGAAGCGATGTTCTTTCGATAGATCTGGTGGAGACTCCCCTTGCGGGAAGCTCCAAGCCCGGCCCCTCCATTGATCACGCCTATATGCCCACCTCCTGGGCCATGTAGCACTTCCCCGCGAGTCCCAAGGTCGACTCGGTCCTCGTTCCTCCTCCTTGCTGGAGCTTGGAATACCACCTGCCCCACCAGGGCCTCCTGCCTCTATTGATCTCTTTCCGCCGCTCATGCCTCCAGCCTCCTCCTTGCTTCCCAGAACTCGGGGCAAGCCAAGGTCTCGTGCCCCTCTACCCGATGAATATCGCAGTAGAGGGGAATCTCCGTCTGCTGACGCATCGCTCGTTGCTCCCTCCGATGCCGTTTGTTGTCTTGGCGAGCGATGGCCATCGTCTCCCTTCTTCCTCCTCCTCGGCCTCCTTCTTGTCGGTTACCATTCCTCCTATCCTCCTGGGCGTGTTGCCTTGCTGGTGCTCTCCACTGGGGGCGATTCTCTGGATACTGGAATCGTCTCTCCCCCCTTCCTCCTTCTCGCACCTCCGCTGACCTCCACTCTTCTCTCCTCTGAGGCCTCTCCTGCCTCCTTTCTTCAACCCTCTTGGGTTCCTCTCTCCTCTTCCTCTTTTCTCTCCTGGGCTCTTCCTTCTTCTTCTCCTCCTTCCTCTCTGGCGTCCTCCTTGACCTCGACCCCGAAGGTCCTGCTCTTCCCCTCTCCATCGCGATCTCCCCATCTAGCCTTTCTAAGAAGTCCTTGTTCTTCTCCTCTCCGCGAACAAAAGTATTCGCCTTCTCTATCATCTCTTCAAAGGATCTCGGGGGATTGGACAACATCTCCAGACTGAACAGCCCTTGCTTCAGCCTGAACTTCAGGGCCACCATCAAGGTAAAGCAGTCCACCTCTTCTACCTCCAAAATTTCCTCCTGAAAGCGATCGATGTAATGACCCAAACTCTCATGCTGCCCTTGGACGATTTTGAAGAGGGTCGTCGCATCCTTCTTCCTCTTCTTTGATGTCGCAAACCTCGTCATAAGGCTCCGACGCAAATCTGAGAAGTAGTACACGGATCCTGCCGGTAGCTGATGGAACCAATCCCTGGCGTTCCCTTTGAGGGTGATGGAGAAGAACCTGCATTTGAAAGCGTCGGACATGTTGCGGATGGAGACGACGTCTTCAAACCACTGGAGGTGTCTGACGGGGTCGTCCCTGCCGGAGTAGTAGGTGAGGACGGGTTCCCTGAACCCCTCTAGAACTGGAGCAGCGAGGATCTCGTCACAGAAGGGGCTCCTCCCTCCCTGGCGGTGGCGAGTTTCATCCTCGCTGCAGATGTCATACTCGTTGTAGTGGCGAGTATCCCTGCATCTTGCCGGCTACATTGGATCCCGGAAACGGACCCCTGGCTGCTCGTCGGACAATGTCGCGACTGCATCGGTCGCTCTTCCCTCGCCCAAGTGGGCTCTTTCCCTTCTCGCGTTGGCGGCGCTTCCTCTTCCACTGGGTTCATGCGACGGGGGGAAGTCGCCGTGACCTCTGGTCGCTGAGCGAAACCCGCGAGAATGGTTTACTCGATCCTCTTCGCAAATTCTTCAAATGTCGCCACCGTCACAAACTCTCTACCTCGCGCGGCGTCTCCTCCTACTGCCAAGTTGCCGACCAACTCTCCTTGCTCGCCACCAATGGCCATCTCTCTGAACTCCCAAAGTTTCCTCCTTGGCTGCGATCCACGCTCACCACACCAAGTGTTGAAGCCAGGAAAATCCTAACCTCAGAATTCAGACCAAAGCCGCCTAAGGTTACTGGCTCAGAAGCAAGATCGGACGGTTAGGGTGACCAGAAAGAAGGGACAGGTCAAACAGGACCCCAGACGTTGCGGCGGGAAGGACCCACCACGTACCCGGATGCTCGAAAGGAGCAACCCCTTCTCAACCAAAGATGGCCGAACTGGGTACGAGGGAAGCTAGCTAGCAAATTCGCAAGGTCGCGAGTTGCTCTAAGGAAGCGGAATCCGAAGTCTCAGCAAGTGTCGCATACAAGAGGCGCGCGAGTATCCTGCCGAAGATTTCAGGTGCTCCACCTCGTACCCCTGGGGTCCTATTTATAGGCAAATTCAAGTGGAAGGGGGGGTCATATTTATACCCCACCCCCTGGCGACTAGGCGACTTCTAGAGGAACTCGCATGGGCTAGGCGAGTATCTCGCCTAGTCGCCTACCAGGCGAGTATGCGAGGGGAGCTCGTCTATACTCGCCCAGGCCTTCCGTGATCTTGAATGCTGACTTTGACTCCTACCTTGACTTGTTGACCTTGACTTCTGCTGACCTGGCTGTGGTAGGACCCACTCTCGACGAATACGGGTTGTACAACAATGAGATTGTCATGTGCCCACGAATTAGTAACTTACATGAAACAATTGTTAGCATATCCTATGTGGATGGTTCATAAACATTGGCGTCAGCTTACTTTAAAAACATATGAGTCTACAAAAATAAAGGAGGAGGATGAACCCGTTAACATCATACAAATGGAATAAGACGGTCTACTACAAAAGTACAATATTATTTCTGATTCTCAAAGGCAAGAAATGAATTTAAAGTTGCGTGAAGTAATGGACCCAACGACCACTCAAACCAACGAACCAAAAATGCCTCTAAAATTAAAAAGAAGACCGCGTGGAAGTTACAAAAAATTCAAAGATGATTACAAGTCTATAAAAAGAGAACTATCCTTATTTGAGCATGTTTTGTTATCGGAACAACGCCCCCAACATAAAGCTAAGAAATTAATTCCAAGAAGAAAGGCCGGGATCAACACATTCGTTGAATGCATTCGAAAGAAAATGTCGTCGTATATATCTAATTATATAGTCGATGCCGTAAATGTGATTGGTGATGGCCATTACGGTTATCGAGTGGTGAGTAAGGCACTTGAAATGGATGAAAATTGGCTACAAGTCCAGAGAGATCTCGCAAATGAAATGAAAATTTTGAATTTTTGTGCAACAACCTATTTGAAAATATGAGACAGACGGAACTACTTTCATCTTTGGATTGCACTACAGAACCGACTCCTTTGGACAAGTGGATGGCAATGCCGGACATGAGGCTAGTGATTGCTTCTTGTTATAATGTTGTAGTTGTCCATTACTAAAATTTTCAGTCGTTCACTTTTTTACCTTTACACTCTTCCCCTCCGGCGAGTCAAAAAACTATTTTACTGGATTTGTGAACGACAATCACTTTATTCAACTGCTGATGCGGGAGGATTGTCCCTTACCTCCAATAATCACTACGTGGAGGCTATATCATGCTACAATTTCTGAAAAATAGGACTTGACATTCATTTCAAGAAACAGAGATACTGATAATATGGAAAAAATTGAAGAAACAGTTAATTTGACGGATCCTTGAAAATGAGGTATCTTTGTGAAAGTGCAACTAGATCTGATATACTCTAGAGGGGGGTGAATAGAGTATATGGTGCTTTAAAAACTTTTACAAACTTTTACAACTATTGTTGTAATATGTGTGAGCAGGGAAGCAATAAAAAATCTAACCACAGTACTAAGTTAAACAAAAGCTAAGCACAGAAAAATCAAGGCCAGAAACAAACATAAACACAAGCAAAACCAGAAGACACAAATAAATATAGTGGTTCCCCAAACTTGGGTACATCCACTCTTCTACCACCCTAGGTAGGAATCCACTGCAGGATGAGTTGATCAGGTGTCCTGGGCACCAATGAGCTTTTGATAAGGTGCTCAAAAACCAAAGCAGATTTTTTGATCAGGTGTCTTGCCACCAATGAGCTTTTGACAAGGTGCTCAAAAACCAGGTTCAAACTTTTGAAGGGAGTTTGAAAAACCCTTTACAGAGTGGGGGTGAGAGAGTGATGGAAGTCTTCTCTTTCTCAAACAACTGAGAAGACTATGTGGATTTATGTCAAAGCTCCCCCTGAATCCTTGAGATCTTCAGGAAGAAAAGCTTTGCTGAGGGTGATAGGCCTTCAAAGGTTGAACTCCAGCAATAGATGATTTCAGCAATAGCTGAAATGTTGAGTGTCTGGAGTCTGAAAATATGTTGGCCTTGAACACTTTGAAAACTACAGAGATCTAAAGATTTGAGAAAGCTTGATCTCCTTGGATGAGTGTTCTTCAGAATTCTTTGTGACAGAAGATTTTTGAATGTGTCTCTGTAATCAGTATTGTGTGTGATGTTTTGAGAGATTCAAAAATCCTGTCTTTTATTCTCTGGTACAGAATAGAATAATATTCTCTGTCAAGAATAGCCGTTAGCCTGCATTGATTGCATCCTTAATTGCATAATCTCTTTTAGAGGAAAGTCCACAGAATTATTCCTTGAAAAATCCCTTGAAACTTGGTCCAGAATTGAATGAGAACGGCTAGCAAATCTCTGAATTAATTGCAGAATAACTCCTAACTGATTTGAATTTGAATGTAGAAACATCCTGGAAGTTATCTGTAATCGTCGAACTGAGCTCTGCTATCGTCGAGCTGAGCTCAGCGACCTGGAAAAATACAGCAGCAAAATATCGTCGATTTGAGCTCAAAGATCGTTGAACTGAGCTCAGAGATAAGGATCCAAAGCAGAGTCAAAATTGTCGACCTGAGCTCACCGATCGTCGAATGGAGTTCGACGATATTATGAAGTTGAGCTCAGCGATCGTCGAATGGAGTTCGACGATCTGTCGAAGTTGAGCTAGACGATCGTCGACCGGAGTTCGACGAATCGTCGTGCTGAGCTCGACGATCAGACTTAGTCTCCAGACAGAAAAACTTGGTCTTCAGGGCAGCTTCCAAACCTAGATTTCTAACCCTTAGACTCAATTCTAATTGACCTATTAAGCTATACAGAAGGTCAAACAAAGGTTCCTAGAGACATAGTGATCCTGACCCAAATTAGTAATAGGGTGTTCCAACAATCTCCCCCTATTTGGGTTAGGATTACTATTTACAGACTTTGGAAAAATTTAAATAACAACATACAAGTATTAAAGCAGAAAAACAACAGCTAGATAAGCAGAATCACAGAGATATATATATCATCTAGATAGCAATCAGAATTCACAGAAACTGACACCTTACAATGTCATTTCTTCTCTTTGCCTTTGACAAGTTTAATTTCTCTGTTTGGATTGAGGGCTTCTTTGTTGGACCTGGTGTCATCTGCTGCACCCAAATATGTTTGCTTTGTAGGCCTGGGAACCACAGCTGCAGGATGGAATTCCATGTATCTCTCAGCATCAAAGAATTTACTGGAAGCATATTTCTCTAATTCTTTCTGTCTTTGCTCAGACATTGTAGAAATGTTGGAAGAATCTATTCCTTGTTCTCTGGCCTTCTTAATTTGGTCCAGTGCAGCCAATTCCTTCATCATGGCAGTCCAAGCAGATGGATTATTTTCAGGGTCCTCAAAAGGTACATGTGGCTCATACCTGTCGGAAGGATTGTCTTGAGGAGGCCTGGCAGACACAGTCTCTTTCAGCTTGTAAGGGAAAGGACCTGATGATGTATCAGATGAAATATGTCCTCCCCTAGAATATGGGTGCTGCCTGGAGTACCCTTTGGAATATACTTGAATATCTCTCTGATTGCCCCTGTATCCTCCTCTCCTAGAATGAGAGCCCCTGGATTGGCTTTCCCTGTGATAAGATCTGGCATGAGGTTGATAGGGAGCCTAACTTCTGGCTGGGGGTTGACTTGCAGAGCTTCCACCTGCACCTGAATCAGGAGGAGGTGGTGGAGGAGGATGAGAGTGCTGAAATTGGGATGAACCCTTCTCATATTTTCTCTTTTTCTTCATGGCTTTCAGCTGGTTCTTGGAATACTGCATCCAGTGTTCAGTGATTTAGCAATCATGTAGAATATAATAAGGGATATCATTGTTATCTTTGACTTTAGCAGGAGGTACCCTCTTCATTGCTTTGCTCCTTGCCTTCCTTTTCCTGGCAATGGTAGCAGATGAGTCATCAGAGTCTGTTTTAAATTCATCAGATTCAGAACTCTGATCATCATATAGAGCATCTATTTTCTTCATAAGATCTTTCTTCAGTTGTACAGTAGCAGATGAGGCAGAAGTTGAAACAGCAGCAGCAGGTGTTGAGATGGTAACAGTAGGGACAGCAGTAGATGGAGAAGGTGAAGCAGTAACAGCAACAGCAGCAGTAGATTCTGGACAGGTGACAACAGCAGCAACTGTCTCACTAACATCAGCAGAAACTTCACTGACAACAGCAGAAACTCCACTAACAGCAATAGATTCACTAACAGCCACAGAAGCATCATCAAAGTCTGCAGAAGGCTCAAATTCAGTGGCCTCTGTCATAAGAAAGTCCTTGGAAGATGGTTCAGCAGAAACAGCAGTAACTTCAGCATCAGCAGTAACAACATTTTCAGGAGCAGCAGTATCAACAATCCTTTCTTCAGGAGAAGCAGCAGCAGCAATGACTGAATTTATAAAGGAGGAGATCATGCTAGGGTCACAACAAGAAAAAGGCACAAGTGCCTTGGATAAGTCTTCTGGAGGCTGGACAGCATGGACCTCTGGCAGGCAGCTAAAGTAGGCAGAATCAAAAATAGATAGCAAAGACCTGAGGTCTATTGCAAGAACTGCAGTAGGAGGCACAACAGCAGCAGCAAGAGGAGGAGCAGCAATCACAGAAACAGCAGCAGCAACAGCATGAAGATTCTCTTCATATGGCATCTCCCCCTGCCTAGATGCAGATACATCTGGATCAAGGCACACTGCTGCAGGTGCTGCCTGAGGAAGGAGGGAAGAGAGCCTGGCAGAAAGGGATGCCACTGACAGGTGGAGTGGAGCCAAAGAGGTCTCCAACAGCAGAGTTAGCCTGGGGGCAAGTAACTCATACAGCCTGTCAGCTAGGGCTGAGAGGTCTACTTGCTCAAGAGCTGGAGCAGAGGTAGAAGGTATGGAAGCAGCTGAGGGTTCTGGAAGTGGAGGGCTGGAGAATTGTGGAATGGATGGCTGAGGTGATGGTAGGGTGGATATGGAGGATAGGGGAATGGATATGGATGGGGTGAAAGTTGGTTGATCAATGATGTGGTGTAGGAGGGCTTGAAATGAAGTGGAGGTGGAGGGTAGCTCAGGAGGAGATGATGGGGAATCATCCATAAAGGAATTATCCAGGAGAGTGAAGGATGGAATAGATGGTGATGAGGTGATATCTGGTGGAGGGTAGGAGAACAGTGGTTGGAATTGGTCTGCTGGTGGAGAAAGAATGGGTTCTAGAGATGGAGTTGATGTTGGAGATGGGCTAGATATGGTGATGGTGGATGGAGCTAGAATGGTGGATGGTAGGGGAAGGGAGGGAATTGGAGGAGGAGGAGGAGAAGCAGCAGCAGCAGCAGCCAGGTCATCTGCAGGGGCAGAGACCTGTGGAGGAGTGACTCTTTGAGTCCTTGTGCCTGAAGGAGCACTGGAGGAGGGCCTGCTAGGCTTGCTGATTTGCCTGTCCCACTTGCCAAAGAGGGCACATGTTAGTCTCTTGGAGGCATTGATATGAACTCCAGAGGAGACCAGCAAGGCAGGACACCTGTGCTGCAGAAATACTCCAAGAATTCTCCCAAAATTAACAAAACTTTTGTTTATTTTCTTTTTGATGAGGTCAAAGAAAACCTCTCCCCAGTTCATATTTTTCTTATCCACCAGAGCTCCCATGAAACAGAGCTGATGTCTGCATATTGTATCATGTGCTGAGTGCTTTGCCAGGAGCACTTTTCCCACTACATCTGCCATGAACCTGTATTCAACAGACAGGTTCCTTTTGAATAGCTTGCTAAGGTTTCCCTCTGGATGACCCATCCTGGCAAGCAGTTCAGAATATTCCTCTCCAGATAGTTCAACAGAATCTTCTCCATTTCTCAATTCAAAAACTTCAGAGAGAATGGTTGGGGTCAAGGGTACCTGAGTTCCAGCTATTGACCCAACTATGGTGTTGTTGTCTTGATTATGGGCAGTATAAACCCACTCCTTGATCTCATCAGAAGCCAGCTTGATCCTCGTGGTCATTATAGCAGTCAGATTCTGATCCTTGAACAGACCCAGTATATCTTGAAAAATTTGATCAGTCGTGCTGAAGGATTCTATATCAATGTCAAAACCGGCATCAAACTTCATTGCAGCAAGGACAGCAACTGACACAGCCATTTGTACCTACAAAAATGCAACAAACAAAACGACCAAGCGTAGAACTGTTTGGAGGGAAAGAAAATTCTTGCAGAGAAATCGAAAGCGCAAATGAGAACGACGGCGAAAAATGAGTTTTATATTAGGGTTCGACGCAGAATTGGAAAGATCGTTGAACTCAGTTCGACGATCAAGGCTTCTAAAGGAATCTGAAGAGACTTCAACATCGTCGATCTCCGTTCGACGATATTGGAGAGCGTCGAGCTCCGTTCGACGATCGTTCAGAGAACAAAATTGTCGAGCGCCGTTCGACGATCGTTGACCGGAAGAGATAGTTCATACTATCTGAGAGGCACTGAACTCAGTTCGACGATTTTTGGACATCGTCGATCTCCGTTCGACGATCTTGGGACAAATCGTCGAGTGCAGTTCAGAGATCAGAAGAATTCTAGACACTAAGAAAAATCAGAATGTTTGCCTAGTATTGGTCAATTTTTAAGCTTTCAAAATCTTGGATATTATTTAAGGCTTCCTCCATCTAACATTCCTAACTGATTTAGGAAGAAGGTGTATTTCTTTTCATCCAAGGGCTTGGTGAAAATATCTCCCCTTTGTAAATCAGTTGGGATATATTGTAATTCAATTTTATTCTTTTCAACATTATCCCTTAAGAAATGATGCCTAATCTCTATGTGTTTTGTCCTACTATGGAGGACTGGATTTTGAGCTATGGAAATAGCACTTGTGTTATCACAAAAGATTTTAGACTTCTCTAAGTTGTAGCCATAGTCTAGGAGTTGGTTTTGGATCCACAAGATTTGTGAACAACAACTGCCTGCAGCCATATATTCAGCTTCAGCAGTTGAAGTTGACACAGATGTTTGTTTCTTGCAAAACCAAGAGACAAGTCTGTCACCAAGGAACTGACAAGTTCCACTGGTGCTTTTCCTGTCAATTCTGCATCCAGCATAGTCAGCATCAGAGAATCCAGTTAACTCAAATGCTGAATCTTTTGGATACCAGAGACCTAGATTTGGACAACTGTTAACATACCTGAGAATCCTCTTTACTAAAGTTAGGTGTGACTCTCTAGGGCTTACTTGGAACCTAACACATATACATGTATCAAACATTATATCTGGTCTACTAGATGTAAGATACAGTAGAGAGCCAATCATTGCTCTATATGTTGTCTGATCAACAGGTTTCCCATGTTCATCAGCATCCAATACAGCATTGGTAGGCATGGGTGTTTTCATACAAGATGCCTCAGACATACCAAATTTCTTAACCAGTTCATTTGCATATTTGGTTTGAGAAATAAAGATGCCTTCAGCATGTTGTTTGACTTGCAATCCTAGGAAGAAGGATAGCTCACCCATGCTACTCATCTCAAATTTAGAATGCATCAGGTTAGAAAACCTTATGCACAATTTTGAGTCAGTAGAACCAAAAATGATATCGTCTACATAAATTTGTACTTGTAGGGTATGGGACTTATGGGTTCTAATAAAAAGAGTTTGGTCTACTCTACCCCTTATAAAACCATTTTCCAAGAGAAAACATGCTAAGGTCTCATACCATGCTCTAGGAGCTTGCTTGAGACCATACAATGCTTTATTTAATCTAAAAACATAATCAGGATAAGTTGGAGAGATAAAACCTGGAGGTTGTCTGACATAAACTTCCTCTTTGATGTCTCCATTTAAGAAAGCACTTTTGACATCCATCTGATATACTTTGAAGCCTTTGTGAGCTGCATGAGCTAGAAATATTCTGATGGCTTCCAATCTTGCAACTGGTGCAAAGGTCTGGTCGTAGTCAATTCCTTCTTCTTGAGAGTATCCCTGAGCAACTAGCCTTGCCTTGTTCCTTATAATTACTCATTGATCATCCAGTTTGTTTCTGAATACCCATTTTGTTCCAATAATGGAATGATCCTTAGGCTTTGGCACTAGTTCCCATACTTTGTTCCTCTCAAATTGATGCAACTCCTCTTGCATTGCAATGATCCAGTGTGGATCTTGATCTGCATCTTGAATGGACTGAGGTTCAATTTGAGATAGGAAGCAGGTGTGCAACAGGTTTTGGTTGACCTGATTTCTGGTTTGCACACCAGCTGAGATTTCTCCAATTATTTGGGAAATTGGATGGTCTCTTGATGTTACTAAATCAACAGGGGGTGTTGATTGTTCACCAACCTGTATTGTTGTTTCCTCTTGTAGTACAACAACTGGCTCTTCAGGTTGTGCTTCAATGTGTTGAGCATTCCCTTCATCTTCACTGCTTTCATCCTCTTGAGCAACCTGTAACTTGTTCATATCTTCAACTAGAGAATGTTCCTGCAAAGGTTCTATGGTAGAAGAAATCTTCTCCTTGAAAGACATGTTAGTTTCATCAAATGAAATGTGAACAGATTCCTCAATTTTCAAAGATGATTTATTATAGACCCTATAGGCCTTGCTGATCATGGAGTATCCCAGTAACACTCCTTCATCAGCTTTGGCTTGAAATTTTGCTAAATATTTCTTGTCATTATTGTGAATATAGCAAATACAACCAAAGACTCTAAAATAGTCAACTTTAGGTTTCTTCCCTTTGAGTAATTCATAGGGAGTCTTTCCCTTTAGTTTATGTATCAGACTTCTGTTCAACACATAGTTGGAGGTGTTCACTGCCTCTGCCCAAAAGGATAGAGGTAGATGAGCATCTGACAACAATGTAGTGGCAGATTCAATAAGGGTTCTATTTTTCCTTTCAGCTACCCCATTTTGTTGAGGAGTTCTAGGAGCTGAGAAAGTGTGCCTGATCCCTTCACTCTGACAGAACTCTTGCATAAGAAGAGAATCAAACTCTGTCCCATGATCACTTCTGATCAGGGAAATGTGAGTATTGAACTCAATCTGTATACATTTGAGAAACTCTGTCAGACACTTAAAGTTATCAGACTTCTTCCTTAGAAAGAACACTCAAGTGAATCTAGAGAAGTCATCTACAATTACTAAAGTGTAGGATTTCCCTCCTAGGCTTTGTACTGTGATGGGTCCAAAGAGATCCATGTGTAACAGATACAATATCCTAGGTGAATCACTCTTATTAAGTGACTTAAAACTGTTTTTAGTTTGCTTGCCTAATTGACAAGCCCTGCAGAGTCTTTCCTTCTTGTAGGGGCTAGAAGGTAGTCCTCTAACAAGGTTGTCCTTGGATAGCCTAGCAATAGTTCTAAGGTTTAGGTGTCCTAATCTCTTATGCCATAAAATATTGGGTCTACAGACAGAGTTGAACAAGCAGATATCTACATCAGTTGAAAGAAAATCTACTAGGTAGATGTTACCTTTCCTTTTACCTGTCAACACAGTTGTGTTGTCCTCTAACTTGATTTTGCATAAGGCTTTACTGAAGATCACCTGGTAGCCTTCATCACACAGCTGACTGATGCTAATTAGGTTGCGCTTCAGTCCTTTCACATAAGCTACCTTCTTGAAAGTTACTGAACCAATCTGGACTGCACTATATCCTTTAGTCTGTCCAAAGTTTGAATCACCAAAGATAACTTTGGGTCCAAGTTTGGCTCTGAAGGATGTGAGGTTGTCCTTGTTCCCTGTCATGTGCTTAGAGCACCCACTATCCAAATACCATTGCTGGTTAGATGTTGGATAGGTCTTCACCTGCACATAAGACAATTCATTTGTTTTTGACCCAGTTTACCTTGGGCCTAGGTTGATAACCTTTAAATTCTGAAATGAAAGACATCCCAGGTTGACTCTTATAACCTTCAGGATGATATCTCCTTGGAGGTATAATCCATTCAGTATAAGGGTTAAAGATTTGGGATGAAGAACCCTTAGGATTCAATTTTGATTTGCCTTTGAAAAATTTTCCAGAGCTCTGACCTCTATTCGACGATCTTGGAGCTGCGTTCGACGATCTTGGGTCAGATCGTCGAGCTCCGTTCGACGGTCGACTATGGGTGAGGTCAGGTATATGAGATCGTCGACCTGCTTTCGACGACTTTGGCTGAGATCGTTGATCAGCGTTCGACGATTTTTCCTGAGATCGTCGAGCTGCGTTCGGCAATCGTCGATCTTCATTCGGCGATCGTCGATCTCTGTTCGACGATTTCTGCTGGGACTTGGTTTTCTGAGGCAGATCAGAATTTTTCCTAGCAACCTCTACAACTCCCTTTCCTTTGTCAGAAATGAATTTGATTGGGGTTGTTAGAACAATAGGTTGGCTGGATGAGGCACCCAAGCCCAGTGTACTGTTAAATCTAGAGTTCACTGTGCTTGTGATGTCCATCAGCTTGATGCTTCTCCCATTAAGGGATTCTTCAAGCTTCGTGGCCTCAGAGAGCTCACTTTTCAGTGAAGCTATCTGTTCCCTACAGCACTCCAACTCCTGAGAGAGTTTGAAGTTTTCTGACTTTAGAGCATTGTGTTCAGATAGTTGATTTCTGAGAGAGATAATCTCTTTCTCAGACTTTAGCAGGTCTAAACACAGTGCTTTAAATTCAGATTTAAAATCTTCTAAACTAAAATCAAAAGAACCAATTACCTGATCTTCTTCAGGTTGAGTCTCTGAGTCTGACTCTGACTCTTCTTCCTCTGAATTATGCTGTGAGGCATTGATTGTCATCATGCAGAACTCCTTTTCTTCTGCATCATCCTCATCATCACTGGAGCTGGATGAGGCTTCTGACTTCTCTTCTGTCTCACTCCAGGATTCAGCAACAAACCCTTTTCTTGTATGCTTATTTTTGCTTGAAGAAGGTTTGCCATTTCCATTCCTTTTGGAGTCTTTCTCCTTTCTTCTTTCTTTTCTGTCCCTTCTGTCCTTGTTCTTGTTCTCTGGACAGTCAGGAACTATGTGCCCTGGTTTCCTGCAACCAAAGCAAATAATGTCTTTATTATTACTAATGGACTTGTCATACCTTAACTTGTCCTGCTCCTTGTATGATCTTCTTCTGAAGACCTTTCTGGCCATCTTGTAGAATCTTTTGGCCAACAAGCTGAGTAGTTCATCATTGCCTGTGGCTTTATCTTCAGGCAGATCCTCAGTTGCCTTGAAGGCTATGGTCTTCTCTTTCCTTGTGGCTGGTGAAGCAGCCTTCTACTCTTCCTCTCTATTCTTGATGAGTAGCTCATAAGATTTGAGCTTACCCAATAGAGCTTCAGTGGTAATCTCATTTAGGCTTCTGGCATCCTTAATTGGCAAGATTCTTGAATCCCAAGTGCTGGGGAAGCACATTAGGATCTTGTCATTAAGTTCAGTTAGAGAGATCTCTTTGTCTAATGTCCTGAGTTCACTGACAATTAGACTTAGCCTGTTGTACATGTCTCCCACTGACTCAGTCTCTCCCTTCTTGAAATTCTCATATTGGGAGATGAGATGAGATCTTCTGTCCTTTCTCTCATCAGCTGAGCCTGAGACTATTTCTGAGAGTTTATCCCAAATTTCCTTGGCTAAATTATATTCAGCTACCTTTTGAAATATGTCATCAAACATTGTCTGGGCTAGGATGTTCATAGCCTTGGCATCAGCTACCTTCCATTTCTTAACATCAGCATCTGTTCCTGATGGAGGTGGAACTGCATTTGTACTTGTATTCTCTGGGAGTCTTGGACACACTGTCAAAACAAAATTAAAGATATCTTCGTCAATAAAATTCATGTAAAGTCTGATCCTTGCTTTCTAGAGTGCAAACTTGGATAGATTGCACACGAGAGGTCTGGTGCTTGCATAATCTTTGTTTTGGGCCATGATTTGTGCAAACAAAATCTAATAATACACTACAAAAGAAGAACAGATCTAGTTTGGGATCTTGGGGTTCAGGTGTTAGCCTGTACAACCAATCAGGTATGGTATGTTTAAAAAACCTCCCTCTGATACCAATTGAAAGTGCAACTAGATCTGATATACTCTAGAGGGAGGTGAATAGAGTATATGGTGCTTTAAAAACTTTTACAAACTTTTACAACTATTGTTGTAATATGTGTGAGCAGGGAAGTAATAAAAAATCTAACCACAGTACTAAGTTAAACAAAAGCTAAGCACAGAAAAATCAAGGCCAGAAACAAACATAAACACAAGAAAAACCAGAAGACACAAGGAAATATAGTGGTTCCCCAAACTTGGGTACATCCACTCTTCTACCACCCTAGGTAGGAATCCACTGCAGGATGAGTTGATCAGGTGTCCTGGGCACCAATAAGCTTTTGATAAGGTGCTCAAAAACCAAAGCAGATTTTTTGATCAGGTGTCTTGCCACCAATGAGCTTTTGACAAGGTGCTCAAAAACTAGGTTCAAACTTTTGAAGGGAGTTTGAAAAACCCTTTACAGAGTGGGGGTGAGAGAGTGATGGAAGTCTTCTCTTTCTCAAACAACTGAGAAGACTATGTGGATTGATGTCAAAGCTCCCCCTGAATGCTTGAGATCTTCAGGAAGAAAAGCTTTGCTAAGGGTGATAGGCCTTCAAAGGTTGAACTCCAACAATAGATGATTTCAGCAATAGCTGAAATGTTGAGTGTCTGGAGTCTGAAAATATGTTGGCCTTGAACACTTTGAAAACTACAGAGATCTGAAGATTTGAGAAAGCTTGATCTCCTTGGATGAGTGTTCTTCAGAATTCTTTGTGACAGAAGATTTTTGAATGTGTCTCTGTAATCAGTATTGTGTGTGATGTTTTGAGAGATTCAAAAATCCTGTCTTTTATTCTCTGGTACAGAATAGAATAATATTCTCTGTCAAGAATAGTCATTAGCCTGCATTGATTGCATCCTTAATTGCATAATCTCTTTTAGAGGAAAGTCCACAGAATTATTCCTTGAAAAATCCCTTGAAACTTGGTCCAGAATTGAATGAGAACGGCTAGCAAATCTCTGAATTAATTGCAGAATAACTCCTAACTGATTTGAATTTGAATGTGGAAACATCCTGGAAGTTATCTGTAATCGTCGAACTGAGCTCTGCTATCGTCAAGCTGAGCTCAGCGACCTGGAAAAATACAGCAGCAAAATATCGTCGATCTGAGCTCAAAGATCGTCGAACTGAGCTCAGAGATAAGGATCCAAAGTAGAGTCAAAATCGTCGACCTGAGCTCACCGATCGTCGAATGGAGTTCGACGATATTATGAAGTTGAGCTCAGGGATCGTCGAATGGAGTTCGACGATCTGTCGAAGTTGAGCTAGACGATCGTCGACCGGAGTTCGACGAATCGTCGTGCTAAGCTCGACGATCAGACTTAGTCTCCAGACAGAAAAACTTGGTTTCAGGGTAGCTTCCAAACCTAGATTTCTAACCCTTAGACTCAATTCTAATTGACCTATTAAGCTATACAGAAAGTCAAGTAAAGGTTCCTAGAGACATAGTGATCCTGACCCAAATTAGTAATAGGGTGTTCCAACACTTTGTTTTAATTAGTAGACATAAGCAATACCTACGAATAAAATGATTATTAATTTTTTTGTAATGTTTTTTGTACAGATTATTGAACATGTTTTGTATTTTTGTGAAAACCAACAACTAATCTTAAGTCGTCTACGTATGGGTAAAAATTTTATTTTCTACTTCTTTTACTCATATTGCATATAATCTAATATTTACATTATTTTTTTTTCGGAGCAGGGGTTGCTGAAGAAATGTGGAAATGAAGGAATTAAATGAATTAATTCGTACCACTAAAGTTTTTAAATTTATTCATATTGTAACGGACAGTTTAATGAATTAATTTCTACCACTAATATTTTTAAATTTTATTACCCGTTGAAATGACTTGTTTATTAGTAATTGGTTGCAAATAACAATTTGTGTTGTACATAGTATGATTTGGTTGTACATAGTCATCTTGGGTTGTACATAGTCATTGGTTGTCCATAGCCAATTTAGGTGTGTCCATAACACCGCTCTTTTGTAAAGCCCGCTAATAGCCCGCCTGCAATGGATTTCAAATAATGAACCCTCTTATTGTATTATCAAATATATATACTATTATATATTATATTATCAAATAAGGAAAGGTTTGGCAGTATCCCGATCGCAACAATATTCTGGATAAGACATTGTCTGATGCTCTTGGGCAGGCTACTCCTACATCCAGACATACTTTATTCATATTTTTTATTTAATGACTTATTTTATATTTTTATTTTTATTTAATATCTGTCTCTTTATTTAATTTTTATTTAATGTCTCTCTCCCACACACTCTCTCTCTCTTTTAACCTCCCCCCCCCCCCAAAAAAAAAAACTCCCGCCGCCCCCTCTTCCCTCTATTTAGCTGGTAGCGGGCCTCACCCCTCTCTCCCCTCTATTCTTTATGTTGAATTATGGCAATGGGCCCTACCCCCAGACTCGGGGGGAGTAAAGTGTGCCCCTGCACTTTACGGTAAAGTGTGGATGTCCGCACACATCTGAGAGTTAGTATTTCTCAGCTAGCTTTGAGATGTGTGCGAGCATCCGGCGCGAGGCATTGGATGTCCGCACTTTGTGGTAAAGTGCAGCGAGTGCACTTTACCTCCCTCGGATCCCCTACCTCATCTTTCACTCTCTATGATATGTGTAATGATAGTCTATCACACCTCTCTCTCTATGACATGTATAATGATAGCCTAGCATGATAGGTTTAAGAGGTCAACCAAAAAAAGTTTTTCTATTTCATGAATTTTCATCATTATTTTTAATTTACGTATATGATGTAATTACATAAATGAGCATATCATTTAATGAAATTCCATAATTTTTTTAAATACTATTACGTCATTAGATTGAAACAATAATGCTATATTTGACATTTTTTATGTTTAACCAAAGACAACTTTTCACTTTTAATATTGTAAAGATATATATTAACTATATTAATTATAAAATTAACATATATATATATATATATATATATATATATATATATATATATATATATATATATATATATATATATTTCACTATTATAAGGGAAAAGTTGTCTTTAGTGAAACATTCAAAAATAGCAATTATGCCCTCATTTTTATATTTTAATGACTTGATATATATTATAATCTGTTTCAAAGAAATTAAAATACAATGTTCATTCAAGTAATTACACTATCAAAAAATTAGAAGTAATGATGAAAATCCATTTAAATTCAAAAAAATTTTAGTAGAGCTCCTACATCTACTATGGTAGGTCGTCATTAGGCATGTCAGCGGTCTATTCAAGGAAGGTTGTCATTAGGCATATCAGTGGTATTTTCGAGGTGATGACATTAAATTAATCAACTTTATTAAAGTTAAAATTAATATTTTTAGGTCAAAACGTATATTGTTTTACAAAATAAAAATTGTAATATTTATGTATATTTTTTACGGTTATTTTCAGTACTCATATGTATATGTTGCGGGCGAAATCAGCCTTGATGGGGCAGGCGAAACCCGTCGTCGCCGGTCGCGTACTGTCACCCATGGCCATAGGGGCGGAGCCCCGTGTCGGGCACTCATGTGTGTGTGTGTGTGTGTATATATATTCAATTATCAAACAATGAATATTTGATGTTATAACCACTAATAGTATCAATGCATAATTAATATTTATTGTTAATTATCATAATTTAATATATTTAATATTTTAGTAAATTATGAAATAATTTTTAGCCTATAAATAGCTCTCTAAAAAATAATATTGAATATAAGATTACATGCTTCTTTTTCTTCAAACTCTTATATTTTTTGTTACTATTTTTTGCCAAAGTACGTTTGTTTTATCCAGTGAAAGTTCAGGTGCTCTATACTACATAATGTGGTTCACGCACATCGAAATTTTGGGATCTAGCTGGATGTTGTACCTTAAAGAAGTGGGCATCGGTTGAAAGCTCTTCCGGAGAATGATGCAACAACCAAGGGCAACTTGATTTCTTAATTTTTTTAAAAAACAAATTTTCTAACAAATATTATGTCACATCAATCATAGAATGAAATAAGCAATCGAAAAGAATTTGCATGTTTGCTCATTCGAGGAATAGTAAGCCGTGGAAGAGTAATATTTGAAGTCAAATAAAATATACAAAAGTCTACAGCATTCACTCAAAATGCATGGATGACATGGAGAATCACGGAATCTTCCTCCACCTTTCCCGCTTGCATCCACTACTCTCTATCAGCTTCAACCTCTACATTTTCATTGCTTGTTCACTAGAAATTTTTGGGATGCACTCTGTTCCTAAATCAGGAATCACAACAATTTTTTCAAGCCACGTGCAAAAGTGCTTTTTAAAAGTGTATATGACATATCTATTTGTGTCCATGATTGTAGCGGCAGTAAAAGTGTTTGGAATATTAGTGAAGCGAAGCAATAAAAATATAATTGATGTAGACTTTGGCTTGTTTGGCAGGTAGTGACGGTCATGAATATGGGTTAATTTGTCATTTGTTAACACTAACATAAGAAATTTCATCAACTTTAATGTTCAAACGGATGATGACTGTTACGTAATCCTTAACGAATGACGGTTTAACCCATGCGCTTACGACCAGGGGCGGATCCAATATAGGGCGAGTGTGGGCGGCAGTCCACACTAGAAAAAAAATCGCGATGCTAGGATTGGCGAGCGGGAGCGAGCTAGAGCGAGTGGTTCTTCCTCTCCTCCTTCCTCCTCACCTCTCGAGTGGCAATCCCACTGATCGAGTGACCACCTCCTTCATTTCCTGAACCTAAAGCCTCTTTCTTCATGTCCAGTGTCCATTGCTGATTTCTTAGCTCTGTAAGGATATTTCCATTCAGTCCCGCTTGATTTTTCCAAAATAGGGGAAAAATTCCTTCCCATCCAATATCTCTTTCGCAATAGCTGGCGTCGGCAAAACATCACTAAAGCTAGGCGTAGCTCTTGAGTTGCACGAATTTCCCTTTTTTTCGTGAATCCGCGCAACAATTGCCGCCAAAGTATCTTCCCATGCTTCCCAACACGGAGACGGAATCAAGTTCTCGGGTGCGCTTCTTCCTCTTCTCCCCTCCCCTTCCCAACACCAACTGTTTTATTTTTGCTACTTCTCCGGATTGTAAGTTGAAGAGCGGTTCAGCTGACCAAACTTTTGCTTAGACAGGGTTGGTAAAATTCCATGTCATCATACAATAATTTGAAGAATGTTTTTTTTAAATATCTTTATAGGTTTTTATGAAGAAGTTAATCCGTGTAAAATAATTTTTTACTTTTTGTTTTATCTTGGATTGCTAAGCAGAAATTTTAGGCAAATCCATTTTTTGTAGTTCTCATAATTGTTATTTCATCTCCTGTTAGTAGTTGATTATATCTTACTCAAGGAAATCTAGTAGATAGATCAAGGTCCTTTTGTAGAAAAATTCTACTCTTAATGTAGCAAACTTAGAACTTGGGAAACAACTAGAAACAGTTAGCCTCTCTAGTGAAGAGGTCCTAAAGTTGCAAGAAGAAGAAAAAAGTTCTGCAAGAAAAACTTGATGTTGCTCCTAATTAAATCAGTACATGCACTAAGAGATGAGTTAACATAATTTGAAGATGCTCTTAATAGAAGAAGCAAATGAAGTCTATCATTTAAAATCAAACCAGTAGATTGAAGAGATTGAGACTTGATGTTGATCCATTCACAGAGAAGGATACATATATTGATCCATCCATAGCTGTTGTGCTATATTAATGTACTTTGTCATATTTTTTGATAATTTTTTTTTGTTATTTTTAAGTCCGCTCATACTTAAAAAAATTCCCGCATCTGCCACTGCTTACGACAGCCATCACCGTGCCAAATGTATCCTTTCTTCGACATAGCGGGGACGAATTTGGGGGTTAAACTGTCATTTGTTAACACACGCATAAGTAACTTCATCCACTTTAATGTTTAAATGGATAAAGTTCGTTAGGTGGTTGTTAAAAAATGACGATTTGATCCATGCGTTTATGACTACCACTGCTGTGCCAAACGAAGACGTATGTGTATGTTCTAGCATAACAACATAGTAGGGTAAGTCCAATAATAACCCACTCCAAAGTCCACGAGTTAGAAACCAAATACACATGATACTGATTGGCGCGGTGACGGCGATGACGGTTTGTGACGACGGCGATGACGGTTTGCGGTGACGGCTGGTTCGGTGCAGCGTCGGCGATGGCGGTTTGCGGCGACGGCGATGGCGGTTTGCGGCGACGGCGTTGGCGATGACGGTCTACGGCGACGACGAAGGCGAAGGCCGCGCAACCTCGGCGCTGACGTTTTGCGGCGACGGTGATGGCGGTTTGAGGCGATGACGGTTTGCGGCGGCGGTTTTGGTAAAGCGGCGACGATAACGGTTTGCGACGACGGCGATGACGGTTTGCGGCTACAGTGATGGCGGTTTGCGGCGAGAGCGGTTTGCGGCGATGCCGGTTTGCGGCGATGGCGATTTGCAGCGGCAGTTTTGGTGAATCGTCGGCGCTGGCGGTTTGCGTGATGGCGGTTTGCGGCGATGGCGGTTTGCGGCGGCGATAGTTTCGGTTCAGCGGCGATGATGACGGTTTGCAACGATGGCGGTTTGCGACGACGGCAATGATTGTTTGCGGCGACGGCAATGGCGGTTTGCGTCAGTGGCGGTTTCGGTGCATCGTCGGCAATGGAGGTTTGGGCCACGGCGATGGCGGTTTGAGGGGACAACGATGGCGGTGGGCGCGGCGGCGACAATGATGGCTATTGTGTTGAAAATTGTGAAGTGAAAGTGGGTGAATGGAGAACTTGGGCAACCTATCCGCGCGGACTATGCGGACAGGGTTGGCGGACAGCCAGGTCGGCAGGGCGGTTGCAGACTGTTTGTTCTGTGGCGGCCTGGGCGGACTGTTCGCGCGGTCTACGTGAACAGCAGTGACGGTTTGTCAGGCCAGCTTATGCTCTGCAAGCAGTTGAATCCCAGAAGGTAACCGGGCGGATTGTGACTCTGTCCGCGGAGTCCAGCATGAAGCGGACTAAAGGACTGGAGCTCGGCAGACTGGCTTGGCAGAAGCCTTAGTCTTGCTCTGGTGAAGCGGCAAGTGAAAGACGCGGAGGTCGCCAGTCAGTGCGGACTGATACTGGAGTTCGCCGGTGCAGGCGGACTGTTCCCAGTGTCTGCCAGTAAGTGCGAACTGGCCCTTGTGGCCAGTGGTATGGACTTAGTTGGTTCTGAACCAAGTCCATGTTTGGCTCAGTCCGGGGAGATCGCGCAGTAGAGCGCGGACTGCTTCTGAGTCCGTCGAGCTCAGTAGAATTGTCGTGTGCCTTGATTGCGAGCTTGGTGAATGTGGACTGGAGATTGCGTCCGCAACTGCGTGCGGACTGGAGCTGGGTCCACTGAGTCCGACAGCTGCCTTGGTGGCGAGGCTGTGGACTCAGGATATGCGGACTGGAGCAGTCTACGGGATATGCGGACTGGAGCAGTCTGCAGGATATGCGGACTGGAGCAGTCTGCGGGATATGCAGACTGGAGCAGTCTGCTGGATATGCGAACTGGAGTTATCCGCAGTATAAGCAAACTGGAGCTGTGTCCGCTGAGTCCGACAGTTGCCTTGGTGGCGAGGCTGTGGGCACGGGATAAGCGGACTGGAGCTGTGTCTGCGGATAGGCGGACAATTGCTGCAGAGTTCGGCTGTGGCGGTCTTGGCTTGGCCTTTGGCGACAAGGAGGACTGGTGTTGCTGTCCGGCCTTGGTGATGCATAGGCGGACTGGATATCCTGTACAGGAAGCGGCGGATTGGTGTGTATCCGCGGTTTAGCGGACACGTGTTCTTGCTGCGGGATGTGGCGGTGATCCTATCGGCTAGGGCGGTGACCACACTCCTCATTGTGCCTATAAATAGGACTCATGCCACATCAGGAGAAGAGAACCTAAGAGAGCAAATGAACAGTAAGTGAGCCCGTCAACAATTGCTGCGGACTGGATTTTAGTATCAACACGGTTTGTTAGAGTTGATCGGTTTGTGCTATACAGGTTGTGCGGATAGCGCTGGAAAGTCAGGACTTGGCTCTGACTTCGGTCAGGGATAGTGCGGACTCTGCGGTTAAGCAACAGGCGATAAACAGCAGGTCGCAGACAGCGACAAGACGGTTTTCTCTTTGGCAACTAGTGTTCGGGGTTCAATAAGTCGCCTGCTTCTGGCGGACTATTCAGTTCGGCATCGCAGCTTGTGCGGTCTGGCGGCTAGGCGACCTCGCGGTTAGGCGGCTTGTAGATCGTCAGCTAGAGCTTAGCGTTGGAATAACAGGCAGTCCGCGCGGCTTGGGTTGCGGTATGGCGACCTGGCGGATTGTGCGGACTTCATAGCAGTAGACCGGCGACTACGTGTTTGAGTTCGCGCTGCTTATGTAGACTTGTCTTTGTAATTATCTCTGCTCTCCCTGTGGTGGTTTTGGAGAACCATGTCTCACCATGTATGTCTCACTTTGTAAAGAAGATTGTTGTTAATCAATAAAGACTATTGTTGCTGCATGTGTTTCTGGTTGTAACTAACTTTAGTTGAGATAACCCCTGCTCACTCCAAGATCCGGGAAATTTCAACATGGTATCAGAGCGAGGTTAGAGTGGATAAACAATGATCAACTGAAGTGGTTGTTGCTCTTTGTTGAGATGATATTAGCCAGCAGGACACGTGTGTGTGGGACCGCATGTTTGGGCTTTCCCCATCGCGTTCCAGGTCTGGGTGTTGACCCCGGTGGGCCCCCTTGTGTGGCGGAATATCCCCGCGGTCCTGTGGTTGGGGTTAGTCCCACATCGCCTGCAGCAGGCGATCCTTTGTGTTCATGTACCCCCGTCCGCCGTTACCATAACCTCGGGGTTTTGGGAAGATGTGTGGTGACGGGTGGTTTCCACATGGTATCAGAGGCAGGTTGTCCTGCTGCGGGGGTGTGTTGAGATTATATTAGCCAGCAGGACACATGTGTGTGGGACCGCATGTTTGGGCTTTCCCCATCGCGTTCTAGGTCTGGGTGTTTACCCCGGTGGGCCCCCTTGTGTGGCGGAATATCCCTGCGGTCCTGTGGAGACCACCCGTCACCACACATCTTCCCAAAACCCCGAGGTTATGGTAAGGGGGGACGGGGGTCCATGAACACAAAGGATCGCCTGCTGCAGGCGATGTGGGACTAACCCAAACCACAGGACCGCGGGGATATTCCGCCACACAAGGGGGGCCCACCGGGGTCAACACCCAGACCTGGAACGCGATGGGAAAAGCCCAAACATGCGGTCCCACACACACGTGTCCTGCTGGCTAATATCATCTCAACACACCCCCGCAGTAGGACAACCTGGCTCTGATACCATGTGGAAACCACCCGTCACCACACATCTTCCCAAAACCCCGAGGTAATGGTAAGGGGGGATGGGGGTACATGAACACAAAGGATCGCCTACTGCAGGCGATGTGGGACTAACCCCAACCACAGGACCGCAGGGATATTCCGCCACACAAGGGGGGCCCACCGGGGTCAACACCCAGACCTGGAACGCGATGGGGAAACCCAAACATGCGGTCCCACACACACGTGTCCTGGTGGCTAATATCATCTCAACACTCTTGTGAAGAGGGAACCAGTGGTAGAACCATGGCAGTAGAAGATGCAAGTAGTCTTGGAATTGAACTCCTTACAGAGACGAACTTTGATAGGTGGAAGTCTTGTATGGAGAGCTTTCTTCTTGGCGAGGACCTTTGGGAAGTGGTGTGCGGGGCAGAAAGACAAGAGGTTACTGATGTCAATGCTGAACATATGAGAGCTTGGAAGGAGACAAATGCGAAAGCAGAGTCTATTCTCAAGCAGGTGGTCTCATCGGAGCTCTTGGACCACATCAGTGGATGTCGGTCAGCTACGGAGGTTTGGATTTCCCTTGATGGGTTGTTTAACAAGCTGGTGAAGGTTGCTGTAGAGGATGGTTCTTCTACTTCATATCAGTAAGAAAGGAGTGGTTCTCCTAGGCGTGATGGGAAGAGGAAGGAAGGATCAAGGTGTTATAGATTCAAGCAGCATGGTCACCTCAGGAAGGAGTGCAAGGTTGTCTTGCTCTCGGCGAACGTAGCTCATGTTGGAGGCAAGGAGAAGAACTTGGTTGGGTCATCAATAAGTTTAGATGCTGATCGGATGAAGGCCAGTGATGGTGCAGCCATCTGGCATGAAAGATTGGAGCATGTAGGGATGGACAAGCTGAAAGCAATGGCGGTAAGAAGACTCGTAAGAGGCTTACCTAGATTGTCATCCTTTGGCGATGGTCAGGGATGCACGGGATGTCAGCATGGTAAAGCTTATCGCTTTACGGTTGATAAGGCGCAGTCCAGATGTAAGGCACCTTTGGAGATTATCCATTGTGATCTGGTTGGACCGACCGTCACCGCCAGTCTTGAAGGCAGCAGGTACATGTTGATATTGGTTGATGACTATTTGAGGTATACTTGGGTATACTTCATGAAGGAGAAGTCGAACATGTTCCACTTATTTGTGGTGTTCAAGAAGCTTGTGGAAGGCCAGCTTGGCCTGCGGATCAAGAAGCTGAGGACAAGCATCAGTGGTGAATCCTGCTCAACCGAGTTCTCGAACTTTTGCAGAAAGCATGAAATCCGAAGGGAGCTTTCTTGTGGACATAATTCACAGCAAGGTGGTGTTGCAGTTTGGATGATCCGTCTATTGACAGAGACTTGCAAGTGTTGGCTTCAATACAAAGACATTCCTAAGGCCTTTTGGGCGGAAGGGATGGCCTGTGCGGTACATGTTATCAATCGGATGCCTCTTAGTCCGATCAATGTGAAGACTCCATATGAGCTGATGTTCGAGGTGAAGCCCAATGTAAAGCACCTACGGGTGTTTGGATCTATCTGCTACATACACGCTCCGGATGTTCTCAAGACGAAGCTAGTCTTTATTGGGTATGATGAGCAGAGGAGAAGATGGAGGTGTATGGTTCCTGCGATAAAGAGGTTCATCGTGTCGAGAGACGTTGTCTTCGAAGAGCTGACGTCGTATTGTGATAGCTCATATGTGGAGCTAGAGATGAGCAGGTCAGTGGTGGGCTGAAGGAGGCTGCTCCTAAGGTTCAGTTGGAGCTGCCTGAGTCACCAGGAGCTCCAGGTTGTTCTAGCTCTGGGGCAAAAGCGTCAGGGTCGGGAAACAGGGGGAGCGATGCTCCAGGTGCTTCTAGCTCGAAGGCGGAGGCTTCTGATTTGGGAAGCAGGAGTGATGTTCCAGGTAGTTCTTGTTCAAAAGCAGAGGCTTCTAGTTCAGGTAGCAGGGGGAGCGTTGCTCCAGGTGCTCCTGATTCTAGTGCGGTGGCTTCTTGTTCAGGAAGCAAGGGGTAGCATTGTTCCAGTTTGCCCGGGAACGAAGCTGGTTCAGGAGGAGCAGCGGAGGTGGTTAACCATGATCAGGTTCTTCGAAGATCGAAGAGGATCAGTAACCACCAGCTCGATACAGCGAAGGGAACGCGGTGAGCTTGGTCTTATGTTTCCTTGCAAGCCCTCAGGTCGATCGAGTACCTTCTAGCTGTTATGACCCCACTAGAGTCAAGGAGGTGGTTGACGCCAAATCTGAGGAGGTGACTACTCTCAGAGGTGATAAGGCATGGGCTCTTGTGCCCAAGGTTGTTGGTGATACTCCTGTGACGTACGAGTGGAGGTTAAAGCTGAAGAAGAAGGCGGAGGGAAGCATGGCTTCGTTTGGGAGATGCTGGAGGGATCCCTCTTGGTCCAGGATATGCAAGGAGGGGACTATGTCTTGGACATCTCCTTATAGGCGCTATCAGAGGGACCAGGTGCAAGGTTACAGGAGCTGCTGGAGTTGTTCACCACTTCTCACTTCAAGAGAGAGTGTTGAAAATTGTGAAGTGAAAGTGGGTGAATGGAGGACTTGGGCAACCTATCCGCGAGTACTACGCGGACAGGGTTGGCGGACAGCTAGGTCGGCAGGGCGGTTGTAGTCTGTTTGTTCTGTGGCGGCCTGGGCGGACTATTCGCGCGGACTACGGGAACAGTAGTGGCGGTTTGCCAGGCCAGCTTATGCTCTGCAAGCAGTTGAATCCCAGAAGGTAACCGGGCGGATTGTGACTCTATCCGCGGAGTCCGGCATGAAGCGGACTAAAGGACTGGAGCTCGGCAGACCGGCTTGGCAGAAGCCTTGGTCTTGCTCTGGTGAAGCGGCAAGGGAAAGTCGCGGAGGTCGCCAGTCAGTGCGGACTGATACTGGAGTTCGCCGGTGCAGGCGGACTATTCCCAGTGTCCGCCAGCAAGTGCGGACTGGCCCTTGTGGCCAGTGGTATGGACTTGGTTGGTTCTGAACCAAGTCCAGGTTTGGCTCAGTCCGGGGAGATCGCGGAGTGGAGCGCGGACTGTTTCTCAGTCCGCCGAGCTCGGCAGAAGTGTCGTGTGCCTTGATTGCGAGCTTGGTGAATGCGGACTGGAGATTGCATCCGCAACTGCGTGCGGACTAGAGCTGGGACCGCTGAGTCCGACAGCTTCCTTGGTGGCGAGGTTGTGGACTCAGGATATGCGGACTGGAGCAGTCTGCGTGATATGCGGACTGGAGCAGTCTGCGGGATATGCGGACTAGAGCAGTCTGTGGGATATGCGGACTGGAGCAGTCTACGGGATATGCGAACTGGTGGTATCCGCAGTATAAGCAGACTGGAGCTGTGTCTGCTGAGTCCGGCAGTTGCCTTGGTGGCGAGGCTGTGGACTCGGGATAAGCGAACTGGAGTTGTGTCCGCGGATAGGCGGACAGTTGCTGCAGAGTTCGGCTGTGGCGGTCTTGGCTTGGCCTTTGGCGACAAGGCGGACTGTGTTGCTTTCCAGCCTTGGTGATGCATAGGCGGACTGATTATCCTACACAGGCAACAGCGGACTGGTGTGTATCCGCAATTTTGCGGACACGTGTTCTTGCTGCGGGATGTGGCGGTGATCCTATCGGCTAGTGCAGTGACCACACTCCTCATCGTGCCTATAAAAAGGACCCATGTCACATCCGGAGAAGAGAACCTAAGAGAGCGAATGAACAGTAAGTGAGCTCATCAACAGTTGCAGTGGACTGGATTTTTGTATCCTCACGGTTTGTTAGAGTTGACCAGTTTGTGATGTGCAGGTTGTGCGGATAGCGATGAGAATCCAGGACTTGACTCTGACTGCGGGCAGGGACGGTGGAGACTCTGCGGTTAAGCAATAGGCGGTAAACATCAGGTCGTGGACAACAACCAGACGGTTTTCTCTTTGACAACTGGTGTTCGGGGTTCAATAAGTCGCCTGCTTCAGGCGGACTGTTCAGTTCGGCATCGCAGCTTGTGCAGTCTGGCGGCTAGGCGACCTCGCGGTTAGGCGGCTTGTAGATCGGCGACTAAAGCTTAGCATTGGAATAACGGGCAGTCCGCCCGGCTTGGGTTGCGGTCTGGCGACCTGACAGATTGTGCGGACTCCATAGCATTAGACCGGCGGCTTTGTGTTTGAGTCCGCGCGGCTTGTGTTGACTTGTCTTTGTAATTGTCGCTGCTCTCCCTGTGGTGGTTTTGGCGAATCATGTCTCGCCATATATGTCTCGCTTTGTAAAGAAGATTGTTGTTATTCAATAAAGACTCTTATTGCTGCACATGTTTCTGATTATAACTAACTTTAGTTGAGATAACTCCTGCTCACTCCAAGATCCGGGAAATTTCAACATATTGGTGCGGCGGTTCCATAGGCGGTTTGTGGAGACGATGATTTTGGTTACATCGGGAAAGGTTCGGGTATCCGCACCTCATGCATGGTGTGCCGGCGCGGCTAACGTCTCTCAGGAGATCTCATCATTTTTCTTAATATTATTATGTATGAGTACAAATATCAATTATGTGTACAAATATCTATTTCGGGTACAAATATAATGAGTTACAAATATTCATTTATGAGGTACCAATAATAATATCCTTAAAAAACACTGTAAATCTATGCACTGTTGGGTCCACTGCTTTTCATTGGCCACGATCAATGTCCGGGCCGTGGACCCAAATTTTTTTGAGTTTCAGAAGCCCATTTAACAAATGACTTTAGTCAGAAATAATTCTATTTAATTTGTAAATTATAATTTCAAAATCGGAACCCGCACAAGTTCATCTGCCATTCAATTATGCAAAGGTATCATATTAATATTCTGGTTCAGCATTGACCGAACAAATCTGCTCTTAGGCATCCTTTTGAATACTGCTCATAAGATTTGAGGGTGCAGTTATTGAAATACTAGAAGTCGCCTTAGGCTATATTTGGTTCGTCGGTGGCGCGTGCTTCCGGTGGGTCGAAATGTCACTTTGAAACAGGAGGGGGAGGGGTGGGGTCGAAATGGAGCGAATCAGGGCCGTTTCCTCCTTGCTGCGGGTGCAAATAGAGCAAACGCCGTCGACAGTTGTTTGCTTATCCGCTGTCCTGCGGCGTTTGCTCCAAACGGAGAAGGCGAAACGTCGAACCAAACGAAGCCTTAGTGAAATTGCTCGCTGGAGAGATCTCGATTGGCCAAATTCTGCGGAGGTCCTCTTTGATGCCCTAAGATCGTCGAGACCTCTTGGATGCCCTAAGATTGTCGAGGCCTCTTCAATGCCCTAAGATTGTCGAGATGAAGAGGAAGACCAAGGATAGGGTTAATTAGGAGTGCACCATTCTGCCCTGGCGAACCGGTACTCTTAGATCGTGGGAAAGGGGCGGAAGGGTTTAGGGTTTAGAAGATGGGTACTCTGTTAATAGCCGGATATTGTGACCTTGAATTTACCTCAAATTTATCTTTCAAATCCTTTGTGCTTACATTCAGCGTCAAAGATCCGTGGCGAAGGGCTGTACAATGATGTTAGATGCTTCAATGTCATCTTTTAACATTGTATCTCCAGTTCTCTTACAACCTCTAATAAAATTGATGTTGATTGTCGGGCGACTTTGCTCATAGGGTGGATTTGAGAAATTCGATCAGGTTCGTCGTAGTAGTGGCAGCCGGAGGCCGAGACCGTCTCACCGGAAAAATGAAAGTGTTTAGAGGTCGAAGGGAAATTTATGGAAATTTTGTCTAGTTGCTACGAGTCCAGTGGTAAATGTTGGATCCATTGATCTCAATGTCCTGTATTTGAAAAAGGCATAGCAAACAATGTATACACATGTGGTGATCTAACTTGTGCTCAAGTTTAATGATTGCAGGATGTCTTAGCAGTAATGATGGGACAGATAGCCTAAGTGGCTAAGTCAGGTAAACACTTACCTAAGGTGTGGAAAGACAAAAAACTGTATAAGTCCACAGTCGTTGAGTGAAGGTCATTCACCCATCGCCAGATAACTTATAGCGCTGAGTAGAGCCTATACAGTCAAAGCAAATGCAGTGACAAGCTGAGAAAGTGGCTAAGTCGACAGACGTTGAGTGAAGTCAACTCACTCAACGTCATACAACAAAAGGCTGTGAGTAGGGCCAATGCAGTAAGAGCCTAAGGAAAAATGGGCAGAAAAGTGGTTATGTCCACATGCGTTGAGTGAAGATCCTTTACTCAACTCCATAGCTTCATAATCGTTGAGTATAACTCATGTTGGGTATTGTATCCACACTAACCCAGATTTGATGAAGTCACCCTTGAACTAAGATGAATTAAGTTGTATTTGATGCTTTGTTTGAGTTATGTGTTTGCAGGATTCTAATGGGAAGTGTAGACCAATGTCAGTCTACAATGGGTCACCAAACACAGGACCATACAATGTAATCCCTCATTGTGTGTTCCAAAGTGTTGACTCATGTGTAGCCTCTCTATTGGGATACACTTCATATTCGAGCTATAGGACTAAGAGAAGAGACTTGATGTTGATTTCCCTTAGAAGAAGAAAATTCAGTCAAGAATTTTTTCCCAAGTAAAGTACTCGAGTAGTTCTTTACCTACTCGAGTAAGTTACTGAACTTATACTCGAATAATAATACTCTTACTCGAGTAGATAAGATGTATCTCGAGTAGTTACATCAACTACTCGAGTAGTTCTCTTTCTTCTCTCGAGTTTATAGAAAATCTCTTCTCAAAACTTTTCTAAGTTAAATACTTGAGTAGTCCTATATAGTACTCGAGTAGTTTCATTTATATACTCGAGTAGCTGAATTCTGACTCTCGTGTAGTTCTCACTTACTCGAGTAGTCTAAATCATATACTCGAGTAGTTCATCTACTACTCGAGTAGTTCAACTACTACTCGAGTAGTCCAGTGTTTATACCCAAGTAATCCAGAATCCCTTTCCAGAAAATTTCTCTAAGTGAATTACTCGAGTAGTTCATGTTATATACTCGAGTAGTTCCTTTTGTCTCGAGTAGTTCATGTGATATACTCGAGTAGTTCTATTTGTCTCGAGTAGTTTATTTTGTATACTCGAGTAGTTCAGTTTTTCTGTTCCAGAAATTTTCTAAGTCTATGACTCGAGTAGTTTCTTATATACTCGAGTAGTTCATTCTCATATACTCGAGTAGTATTTCTTTTACTCGAGTAATATACTTCACCTCTCGTGTATGTACTAAAGTACTTGAAAGAACTAGTGTCTAAACACCTAGAGGGGGGGGGGGGTGAATAGGTGCACTTAATCTTTTTAACTTTAAAGACAGAAACATTGAATTATTAGACCTGTTTATGGAATTTTCTACAGCAATTCAGCACATATAACACAGCAATCACAGAATAAATCACACACAGAGTACACACAACTTTTATAGTGGTTCGTCAAGGTCTGGGTACATCCACTTTCCCCCTTCGCCTATCTAGTAGTGTACTAGATTCAGCCTAACTTCTCCACTACTCCTCAGATCTTACAACTCAGAACCCCAAACAGGTTCCTACAACTCAGAGTGATCCCACTCATACAACTCAGGCTCAATAGCCCTACCACTCAGTCTTCACCAACACTTACACTCAGAGAACAAGGTCTCCTACAACTCAGGCCCTAGGCCCTACCTCAGTCTTCAACAAGACCTACACTCAGAGCACACTGTCTCCTACACTCAGCCTTTATAATATAGGCTTACAGCTCAGATCCCTAAGGATCCTACAGAAAATAAAGAGTACAAATATTAATAACCACAACTCTGATTGAGAGAGATGAGTTGACTGGCTTCTTGATGAGTTCTTGAAAGAACTTTGCAGAGATCAACCTCCCTTGGCTTTCTTCAAAGCTTCTTGAATTAGAACACAGTAGGGTTGTATCTCTATGCAGATGATCTTCAATCAACTGCTGACTTGAGAATCAGATCTCAATCTGAAACTTTCTTATCAGTCTGGTTCAATAGCTGTCTTCTTAGAAGGAGCTCTCTCTCTCCAACTTCTTAGATCTTCTCTTGAAGGTCTTCTTCTTGTTGTGTTGTTTTTCACTTCAATGATTGCTTCATATTATCCCCTTCTGTTGAAGGAATAAGCCTTTATATAAGCTTTCTTCATGGTGACCGGCTGATCCGGTTTCTAACAACCTTCTGACAGCTCTGACACTAGCAGTTGACCGGTTGAAATGGCAGCTGTCAAGTCATCCAGTCACTTCTTGAAATCTCTGTCACTGTCTGAAAGTGTCGAGACAGATAGTCTTTATGTGTCGACACAAATAGACCAAGTGTCGACACAAGTAGACTAAGTGTCGACACTAGCCTTCATGGTGTCGACACAACTCCTTGTGTTGTAGAAACTGCTTCTCGACACTGCTTCTTCAGAATGTGTCGACACTGATCATGTGTGTCGACACAAGTCCTTCTTCTTCAATACTTAGTTGATTTCTGCTAAGTGTCGACACAACTCCTTTGTGTCGACACATCTTCTTGTGTTGAAACTTGCTAAGTGTCGACACATCTTCTTTGTGTCGATACATGCCTTCTGTGTTGAAACTTTTGCTGAGTGTCGACACATCTCCTTTGTGTCGACACATTCTTCATGTGTTGAGACTTTGCTGAGTGTCGACACATCTCCTTTGTGTCGACACTTGTACTTAAAATTTGTTGAAGTTTGCTAAGTATCGACACAGCCTCCTAGTGTCGACACTTGTACTTGAACTTTGTTGATGTTTGCTGAGTGTCGACACAGCCTCCTTGTGTCGACACTTTTGATGTCGACAAAGTTCCTCTGGGTGTCGACACTGCTTCTAAGTGTCGACACTGATTCTTTAGACAATTCTTCATTGTGTGTCGACACTGCCGGTATGTTTCGACACTTTCCTTCTGGTGTCGACTCTGCCTTCCTAGTGTCGACACAATTACTCCAAGTGTCGACACTGCTTATCTAGGTGTTGACACGAGCCTTCTTAAGCGTCGACACTTTTCTTATAGGTGTCGACACATGGACTTAGAAACTTTTCCTGCAAACCTACATTTACTTAACCTGCACAAAGAAACTCAAAGCACATCAAATACACCTTGATGTATATCATTGAGTAGGGTGAGGCTTCTTCAAATCAGGTATATATTTTCCAATGTACCCAACAATCTCCCCTTATTTAGAGAAGTCATAACCCTTAGTCAATGATATACACCATACATAACAAATTTTCAGTATGATGTAAAATAGTAATATATGACATGGAAAATACTTAAACATGCATGAACAGAACATGTATATATAATTATCTCAGAACAATTAATGTAATAGATTTGAACCATGACATAATGTTCTCACAAATTCCAACATTTTCATTTGTCAAAAGTTTACATAGAATTTTAATACAAATGATTACAATTTGTAAACTTAAGAAAATGCTATCCTATGGCTGCTCTGGTTCCTTGATTACAATTCCCTTTCCAGATTGAATCTTTGCTTGAACTGGAGCTTTAGTGTCATCAGCAGCAGCAGACTTCTTCCCTTTGAGATCTTTCCTTTTCAGCTCTTCAGCCTTTATCTTCAGCCTTTCAAAATAGTGATAAGGCTTAGGAAAATACTTGCTAGGCTCCTATGCATTAGGAGGTAGCTTTCCCAGTTTAGCCTTCCTTCTATATTGTACAATGGCCTCTTGCCTATTCTCATGTTTTCTCCACTCCAGGTCAGAATACCACTTGCCTCTATCCAGGACATTGTCCTTAGCAGCCTTCCAAGCAGTCAAGATGATATTCCTGGATGTGGGGCTCCATTGTTCAAAATCAGGCCTTAGTTCATCTTGCTCTCTGAACCTTTTCTTAGATAATTGAGCCTCTTGTTCTTTTAGAATTGCCACTGGCACAGGCTGAACAACTTTCTCAAGAATGATATTCTGATTACCCTAAGGAGGACTATACATAGACTGGATCTCTTGATGTATCATGTCAAAGTCTGCAGGAGGGTATATCACTTGAGCCACTTCAGTCTGCTCTCCTCCAAAGTATGCAGGATTTATTCCATACTCTGTCATATTGTCATCATCACATAATGGTGGATATCCAAGGGTGGCTCTGATGAAATTTGAAATCCATTTGGCATGATCAGAGCCTGCCTTGACTAATACCCTCTCCCCCTTTATGACTTCTCTCTCTATGTGATCCCTCAGATCATCTTTCTGAAACCTGATCTGGGCATTCAGATAGTTAACTCCATCTTTATAAAAAGGTTTCAACCTTTGTAGCTTGTCAGTGATTAGCTTCTGTGAATCCTGGATGGCAGAGTGAACTGCAAGTAGGCTCTCTTAGAGTTGCTTATCAAACTCAGCTTTGGCAGCAACACTGTGTGCAGTCTGGGCAGTAGCTATATTCTTCATTTCAGTGACTATGGCATTATGAGAAGCAGTCAGATTATCATTCATTCTCAACTGATTCTACAGGACATAGCCTTATTTTAGTGTCAGATCATCAAGCTGTTTCTTGAGATTCTCTTGATGAGTGGCCAGATAGACTACTGCATTTCCTCCCTTATGGAAACAATCAGTCATTTCCTTCTTGTTGAGATTCACTTCAAATCTGATAGATTTGATGTCTTGTGTAAGATCAAACTGAAGTGACTTATGACCTTCATCCATATAGGTTTGTAAAGCCTTCCTTTGCTCATCCAGCTTAATCTGTAAAGCCACCATCAGTGAACTGTAATCAGTAGATGGGGCTGGCTGTAGAGTAATTGTTTGTAGGGCTTTCTTATAGTTCTGGATCCTTCTTTTGAAGACCTGGAACTTCCTTTTCTTGGCTCTAGCAGCCTCTTCATCTTCTGAAGCAGAAGTGCTGACTATGTCCACTCTATCCTTAGGACTAGGAGGTAACTCCTTCTCAGTCCTTTGTGGTTCCTCAGCATCCTTTGGCTTCTCTGTCTCTTGTGTAGCAGTTTTCTCTACATTCTCCATATGCTCCGCCTCAATATTTACTTTCTCCCCCTCAACAGCAGCTATTTCTTTCTCAAGGTCTGTATGTACAAGATCCGGGAATAGCTCTTCTAAGGTAAATTCCTATTGAGAATGGGCTGGAGAATCTCTGATCTCATCAACCACTTTATCAGCAACAGATGTGTCCTCCATGATAACATCTTGTGGTTGAGGTTGAATCTGTGTTTGCTGATGAACATCAGGTAATGAATTAGTCAAAACTTCATCCTCAATAGGGAAATCTAATTGATTAATTTCAGTGATTACCTCCAGAATGGTTTGGGTAGCCCTTTCACTCTCTAGAGGAGTTGGCTCTTCCACAAGTAGAGGCTCCCCCTGGAGTGGATCCAGGTGAATTGGGCTTGCTGAGGGTAGCTCCCCCTGCCTCTATGTATCTTCTTGTCTTGCTAGAGACTGTCCAGCATTTCTTGTCTCTTCATCATCATGAGTAAAGATCACTTTCTCTTCAGAGCTGCTGGAGGATTCTTGAGCCACAATGGCTGTCTTCTTCTTCTTCTTCTTCTGAGGTGTGTCCTTTACTAGAGATGATAGTTCCTTTGTCAGCACCCTATCCCATCTTGAGAAAATTCTGACATCCATTCTCCTCATGTGGTTGATCTTTGAACCAGCAGCTTGATTCATCACCTCAGGTATACTTCCTGCTAGGTATAGACTCAGAATTCTACCCAGATTGAGCTTCTTCAGGCTCTCTTTTATCTTATCAAACAGAACTACTGACCAGTCAGTCTTAAGTTTGAAGATAATCCTTGTCATTAAACTGAACATATGGGCTGAAATTCTGTCATGTCCTCCAGGCTTACTCAGGATGACCTTGCCAACTATTTCAGACAGAAACTTTCCTTGGATGTTCATCCCTTTTCTATTGAAAACTGAGCCAATTTTCAGGTTTGAATCCAGTCCACACCATCTCAATGCCTCTCTAGTCTTAGAAGCAGATACATCTTCTTCCTCTTTTATTCTTGGTAGTTGAAGTATCTTCCTTAGACTTTTCTGTGTTACCTTGACTTTGGTCGCATGAACTCTGGACTTAATCTTGAGTCCAGAATCATCAAGTGAAGCTGCATTCAAAAATTCAAGGACCTACTTCTTCCAGATCTTGATCGGTTCTGATACAAGATATTCCAATCCAGTCTCGGCAATTAGGGTTACCACACCTTTGATTTCGGGTTCTGCGTCATCAAAGGCATGTCGCACGAGCTCATATCCTTCATTAATGTTCTCCTCTAGCTTGGGGGCCATTAGGGTTTAAAGAAATTTTGAACTTAGAGAAGAGAGATGTCGACACACAGGATTGGTCTCGAGACTAAGGTGAGCGTGTCGACAAATACTGGGGAAAACCTATTTATACCTTTCTAGAATCGAAGGTGAAAAGGCGCGTCAAAATACTTAAATTATGTCGACACTGTTGAAAAGTGTCGACACTTACTGCTAATGTCTCGACAACTATGTGTCGACACAAGTATAGTCGACAAAATATATGTGCCGACACTTATATATGTGTTGACACCACTCAACTCGACACTTAGTCGAGACTCTACTAGACTAATTCTGTGTAAATCCTAAGTGTCGACACCACCCTGGATGTGTCGACACCTACACTGCATGTGTCGACACTAATTCTCTGAAGTGTCGACACAGACTTCCTATATGTGTTGACACCATTTCTCTGAAATGTCGACACCACTCCTATGTGTCGACACAAACAACTCTGTGTGTCGACACCATTTTACTTAGCCAATTTTGTAAACTATTCTAAGTTTATCATCCCTAATTCAATTTTAAATTTATTGAATTTGGTTTCATCTAAGGGCTTAGTATACATATCAGCTAGCTGATTATCTGTATTAATATACTCTAGTGAAATATCTACTTTTTCCATATGTTCTCTTAGAAAATGGTATTTTATTTCTATGTGCTTAGTCCTACTATGGGAGACAGGATTATTTGCAATAGAAATAGTACTTGTAGAATCACAAAATAAAAGTGTTCTACTTACTTTAATACCATAATCTTCTAGCTGGTGTTGTATCCGTAGTAGTTGTGCACAGTAGCTTCCTGCAGCAACATACTCTGACTCAGCTGTGGAGATAGCCACACTAGTCTGCTTCTTGCTACTCCAAGACACCAGCCTTCCACCTAGAAATTGACAGGTTCCTGTGGTACTTTTCCTATCTTCCTTGCAGCCTGCAAAATCTGCATCTGAATAACCTATCGGTTCAAAATCTCCATTCATAGGGTACCAAAGGCCTAGATGAGGTATGCCCTTAAGATATCTCAAAATTCTTTTGACTGCTGTCAAATGAGATTCTTTAGGGCAAGCTTGGTACCTAGCACAGACACCTGTAGCATACATGATATCTGGTCTACTTGCAGTCAAATATAGTAGGGATCCAACTATCCCTCTATACAAAGTTTCATCTACAGGTTTCCCTGCATCATCTTTGCATAAAGACATTGTTGACCCCATAGGAGTTTTCATGGTAGTGGATGATTCCATACCATACTTCCTTATCAATTCTAGGGTGAACTTAGACTAGCATTTGGATAATCCATCTTCAGTCTGTCTAACTTGAAGACCCAAGAAGAACTTAAGTTCCCCCATACTGCTCATTTCAAATTGTCCTTGCATTAGTTTTGCAAACTTTTTACAAAGACTACTTTCTGTAGACCCAAATATTATGTCATCTACATATATTTGGACTAAGATAATCTTGCCTCTGGATTCCCTAAGGAATAGAGTCTTGTCTATTTTCCCCATTGTGAATTTATTCTCAATGAGGAAACTAGACAGGGTTTCATACCAAGCCCTAGGGGCTTGTTTTAACCCATATAAAGCCTTCCTAAGTCTATAAACATAATTAGGTTTAGTAGAATCAACAAAACCTGATGGCTGTTCTACATAGACTTCTTCCTTCAGATTTCCATTCAAAAAAGCTGACTTAACATCCATTTGGTATACCTTGAACCCTTGAAATGTTGCATACGCAAGGAACATCCTTATTGCTTCCAATCTTGCTACTGGAGCAAAGGTCTGATCAAAATCAATACCTTCTTCCTGCATATATCCTTTTGCAACAAGTCTAGCTTTGTTCTTTATAATAACTTCATTCTCATCCAACTTGTTCCTAAAGATCCACTTAGTTCCAATAATGTTGTGATCCTTTGGTTTAGGAACTAGCTCCCAGACTTTGCATCTTTTGAACTGGTTCAGCTCCTCTTGCATAGCCTCAATCCAATGAGGGTCTAGGATTGCTTCTTCAAATTTCTTTGGCTCTACTTGGGATAGAAAGCTGGAGTAGAGAACTGAACTTAGATTCCTGCTCCTTGTTTGTACCCCTTGTCTGAGATCTCCAATAATTTGATTGACTGGATGATCTTTTAAATGCCTATTTGCTGGAGGCAGCCTGTCTTCTGGTTGTACACCTTTAGCTTCTTCATTCAGCAGCTCCTCTTGGTCTTCTTCAGCAATATGAGTATCTTGTACTCCCCCTGGACAGCAGCCACCATCTTCCACTTGCTGACTTGCAGTAGGACCTTCTATTAAGGTAAGCTTGTCCATCTTCTCAGTTACACCTGTAGAGCTGCAAACACTTCTAGGCAATTCATTGTTAATGAGTCTAGTTTCATCAAAAACTACATGAACAGACTCTTCTACAACTTGAGTAGTCAAGTTGTAGACCCTATAAGCCTTACTGTTGTTGCTGTACCCAACAAAGATCCCCTCTTGGGATTTGGCAGCAAACTTGGTTAGATAAGACTTACCATTGTTAAGTATATAACATTTACAACCAAAGATCCTGAAATAGGATAGATTTGGTTTTCTACCCTTCACAATCTCATAGGGGGTCTTCTTGTGACTCTTGGTGATAGTAGCTCTATTGATTACATGACATGCAATATTAACTACCTCAGCCCAGAAATATTCTGAGAGAGAAGTGTCACTCAATAGGGTTCTACCAGCCTCTATCAAGGTTCTATTTTTCCTTTCAGCAATACCATTTTGCTGAGGTGTTCTTGGTGAGGAAAATTCCTGAAATATCCCAAATTCTTCACATAGCTTTGTCATACTATCAGACTGGAATTCAGTACCATGGTCACTTCTTATTTTGACCACTGTACTGTATAACTCATTCTGAATTTGTTTGACAAAACTATAAAAGATACTAGGAGTTTCAGATTTTTGCCTTAGGAAGAACACCAAGGAAAACCTTGAATAATCATCTACAACCACAAATATGTAGACCATCCTACCTAGGCTGTGAACTGGCATAGGACCAAAAATATCCATATGCAAGAGGTATAGGCACCTCACAGCATCTTTGTTCTCAATGCTATTAAAGGTGGATCTGGTCTGCTTGCCCTTTTGACAAGCTGAGCATTTCCCAACCTTTATACACTTAACCTGAGGACCATTCCTCACTAACTCTTTGCTAAAGAGTTGACCAATTGTCTTATAGTTAAGATGAGCCAGCCTCTTGTGCCATTTAACATAATGTGAGACTTTCTCATCAGCTACAAGACAAATAGGAGAAACAATGTTCTCACTCATAATGTCTAGACAATAGACATTTCTCTTCCTATATCCTGTCAAAATGATCTTTTGATCACTTGACCTACTGATATGACAACCATCCTTGACAAATGAGATGTCATATCCTAAATCACTCAGCTGACTTATGCTAATGAGGTTATGTTTAAAACCCTTTACATAAGCCACTTGAGTAATTGTAATTAGGTTGCTAGAAATGTTACCAAAGCCTTTGATGATTCCTTTTTCTAAACCACCAAAGGTAACTTTAGGACCATCCTTGATTGGTGTATAGTCCTTCAGCAATCCCCTAGTTCCAGTCATGTGCCTGGAACATCCACTGTACTAGTACCATATAGGGGCATGGCCACTTGGACTCACCTGCAAAACAGATTACTTAACCTTAGAACCCAAATAATTCTTGGGTCCTTGGTGCAAGTTAGTCTGACTATAACAAAACTACCTGTAGCTTTTCTAGCAGGCAGTTTGCTACTCACCTTGGCACTTGAATTGTGCCAACAATCTATGGCAAAGTGGCCTACCTTGCTACAACACCAGCACTCAAATCTGTTGTACCTTTGTTTAGGTACAACCCTGGCTGTTTATCTACAGCAGGCTTCTTGTTGAGTACTGGGGCTTTTCCCTTAGACTTGGACTTTACTGTCCAGGCAGGTTTTGTAAACCCCAATCCAGTTTTACCCTTATGAGGTACAAACTCATCTATAAAAGGTAGAACAGATTTTGGTTTAGAAAAACTTGCTACAATATCTCTCTCCTTCTGAAGTCTAGCCTCTAGATTTCTAATTTGATCATTCTTGAATGTAATAGTACCCATCTGAATAATAGTAATGTTCTTCAGCCTGGCTATTTCATTTAGTTTCTGATAAAGCAACTTGTCAAAATCTGTTGCAGCCACTTTGAGACTAGCAATCTCCTTAGCCTGAGTTTTGGCCAAGAGTTTGCTTTTCTTCAAAGCCTGCAATAATACTCTATATTCATCAATCAACTGATGAATGTCTCCTTCAGATTCAGATCCACTCACATCACTTGATGCTGATGTATCTGATTCTGATCCAGCAATCAAACTTGAACTAGAAGAACAAATTTGTACCTTACTTGGTCTAGGCTGATCCTGGATCTTGTCTCCTTCTAATAAGGCCATCAGTCCCTTGCACTGAATGTCCTCATGATCATAAATTGAGTTCATTAGCTGCATGAACTCATTTTCTTCTTCTTCAGCAAACAAGCCAATATAGGCTTCAGCTTCTGAATCTGTTTCTGAAGATGACATATCAGTCAGGCTTTTGTATCTCTTTGCAACAAAGGACTTTTCCTTTTTGCCCTTAAATTGAGTCTTCTTCTTATCAGTGGACTCTTTCCTCTTTTCTGGACAATCAGCTATTACATGTCCTTGTCTATTGCAACAATAGCATACTATCTTTGAGGATGTAGTTTTACTAAACTTGGACTTTCTCCTGTCATTCCTTGATGACTTCCTGTTCTGATAATAGTCATCTTTTGTCTGTAAAGTGGATGGCTTGGACCTCCACTGCTTCTTCTTTAGAAACTTCTGAAAATGTCTAGTGAAAGCTGCAAAGTCTTCATCACTCTCACAGCTTTCTGAATTCTTACTATCTGACTCATCTGTCTCAGCCTCAGCAACTTTTTGAGGTGGAGATGGAGACTTGCTTTTATATTTCCTAGTGGCTGCAGTCTTGAAGGCCACAGCTCTTTCTTTGTGCTCCACCCTAGTAGTCTTTTCTTCCTCCTTTCTAACCATTAACTGCATCTCATGAGATAACAGTTTTCCAAACAAAGTTGGAGGAGGAATGTCTGCTAATTTGGCCATTTCCCTTATGGCACAAATCTTGGTGTCCCAGTCCTTTGTCAGGGATCTCAAGAACTTATCATTCAATTCATAATTGCTGAACTCTCTTCCATAGGACATCAATTCATTGACTATCCTATAGAATTTCTTGTAGCATTCAGTTATGCTATCAGACCTGCCTTGTCTGAAGCTTTCATACTCTTGATTTAATAAAGACTTTCTGTCCTGTCTTACCTCTTCTGATCCCTCCATATAGACTATCAGTGTGTCCCACATTTCTTTTAATATTTTACAATGAATCAGATTCTGAAAAGTGACATCATCAATTGCACTTACAATAGTATTCTGGGCCCTTTTGTCCATAGTGGCCAGAATAATTTCATCCTTGGTCATTTCTGAATAGTGTTTGGGAGTTCTCTGATTTGCATCCAGAACAGATACTTTCATTGGCACATATGACCCTTCTTTAACTGTAATGTATATTCTTGGGTCAGAGGCTTCCATAAAAAGTCTAACCCTTTCTTTACAAATGCCAAAAATCTCCTTTCTGCAGATTGGCAATTTCATGGATCCTAGGTCTTTATGATTCTCAGTTGAACCCATTTTCTTGATTCTTGATTATACTGATTCTGCCTACAGGATCTTTACTCAGACTGTTATGTCCTTTTTTAGTAACCTCCCTCTGATACCACGTGAAAGAACTAGTGCCTAAATACCTAGAGGGGGGGGGGGGTGAATAGGTGCACTTAATCTTTTTAACTTTAAAGGCAGAAACACTGAATTATTAGACCTGTTTATGCAATTTTCTACAGCAATTCAGCATATATAACACAGCAATCACAGAATAAATCACACACAGTACACACAGCTTTTATAGTGGTTCCCCAAGGTCTGGGTACATCCACTTTCCCCCTTCACCTATCTAGTAGTGTACTAGATTTGGCCTAACTTCTCCACTACTCCTCAGATCCTCAAATCTTACAAACAGAACCCCAAACAGGTTCCTATAACTCAGAGTGATCCCACTCCTACAACTCAGGCTCAATAGCCCTACCACTCAGTCTTCACCAAGACTTACACTCAGAGAACAAGGTCTCCTACAACTCAGGCCCTAGGCCCTACCTCAGTCTTCAACAAGACCTACACTCAGAGCACACTGTCTCCTACACTCAGCCTTTATAATATAGGCTTACAGCTCAAATCCCTAAGGATCCTACAAAAAATAAAGAGTACAAAGATTAATAACCACAACTCTGATTGAGAGAGATGAGTTGACTGACTTCTTGATGAGTTCTTGAAAGAAATTTGCAGAGATCAACCTCCCTTGGCTTTCTTCAAAGCTTCTTGAATTAGAACACAGTAGGGTTGTATCTCTATGCAGATGATCTTCAATCAACTGCTGACTTGAGAATCAGATCTCAATCTGAAACTTTCTTATCAGCCTGGTTCAATAGCTGTCTTCTTAGAAGGAGCTCTCTCTCTCCAACTTCTTAGATCTTCTCTTGAAGGTCTTCTTCTTGTTGTGTTGTTTTTCACTTCAATGATTGCTTCATATTATCCCCTTCTGTTGAAGGAATAAGCCTTTATATAAGCTTTCTTCATGGTGACCGGCTGATCCGGTTTCTAACAACCTTCTGACAGCTCTGACAGTAGCAGTTGACCGGTTGAAATGACAGCTGTCAAGTCATCCAGTCACTTCTTGAAATCTCTGTCACTGTCTGAAAGTGTCGAGACAGATAGTCTTTATGTGTCGACACAAATAGACCAAGTGTCGACACAAGTAGACTAAGTGTCGACACTAGCCTTCATGGTGTCGACACAACTCCTTGTGTTGTAGAAACGTCTTCTCGACACTGCTTCTTCAGAATGTGTCGACACTGATCATGTGTGTCGACACAAGTCCTTCTTTTTCAATACTTAGTTGATTTCTGCTAAGTGTCGACACAACTCCTTTGTGTCGACACATCTTCTTATGTTGAAACTTGCTAAGTGTCGACACATCTTCTTTGTGTCGACACATGCCTTCTGTGTTGAAACTTTTGCTGAGTGTCGACACACCTCCTTTGTGTCGACACATTCTTCATGTGTTGAGACTTTGCTGAGTGTCAACACATCTCCTTTGTGTCGACACTTGTACTTAAACTTTGTTGAAGTTTGCTGAGTGTCGACACAGCCTCCTAGTGTCGACACTTGTACTTGAACTTTGTTGATGTTTGCTGAGTGTCGACACAGCCTCCTGGTGTCGACACTTTTGATGTCGACAAAGTTCCTCTGGGTGTCGACACTGCTTCTAAGTGTCGACACCGATTCTTTAGACAATTCTTCATTGTGTGTCGACACTGCCTGTATGTGTCGACACTTTCCTTCTGGTGTCGACTCTGCCTTCCTAGTGTCTACACAATTACTCCAAGTGTCGACACTGCTTCTCTAGGTGTCGACACAAGCCTTCTTAAGTGTCGACACTTTTCTTCTAGGTGTCAACACATGCACTTAGAAACTTTTCCTGCAAACCTGCAGTTACTTAACCTGCACAAAGAAACTCAAAGCACATCAAATACACCTTGATGTATATCATTGAGTAGGGTGAGGCTTCTTCAAATCAGGTAAATATATTCCAATGTACACAACAGTACTTGAGTAAGTCTTTCTTGTTACTCAAGTAGCTGATTCCGTTTTACTCGAGTAGTTGACTCCATGTACTCGAGTAATGATTTCTCTTTCTCCCGAGTAGTTTTTCTCATGTACTCGAGTAGTCATCTTCTACCTACTCGAGTAGTGCGGCATATACTCGAGTAGTCTGCTGTATTTCGAGTAATTTACTTGACTTTTCAGAAAATTCTTTAAGTCCAGACTTAACGGTCATATTCTTAAACTCTGACGTGATTGGTCCACGTGTCTTTCTCATAATGACTAATTTAAGTCTAATCTTCTCCTCTCCTATAAAAGGTCTTGTCAAACCAACAAACCCTAATCTAATTATTCAAAGATTATTCTAAGAGATTTTGCAGCCGTACTCTCAAAAAGAATTCTGTCTCCTTTTTCTCTCTCCAAGAACGAAACTCGCCACCGCCGCCATCGCAGATTTCTGACCGGCTAGGGTTTGACCTTTTTGAGGATTCAGATCAAGAAGACTCTACAGATCGAGATCTCCGCTCAACGCTTCATCTTCTAATTCGATCGTGTAAAGTCAAGAAGTTCCAGATCTGATATTGCCGAGGTTTTCTTCACCATTCTGATAAAACCGAAAAGTCTAGAAGAAGAAGATCCAGGCTGATTTCTTGCAGAGCTGATAAGGATTTACTGTTTGTATTTCTTTACAAGTTTATTTCATTATTGTAGGAGAAGTTTTCTCCGAGTGTAGGAGTTTTCAACTCCTAGATTGTAGGAAGTTTTTCCTTCCGAGTGTAGATCCGGTTTGTGGATCGAGTTTGTAAGAACATTGTTTCGAGGGTAGGATTGTTTTCCAATCCGAGATAGTGGAGTAGCCGAGTCTAGTGAATTGCTAGATCGGTGAGGGATAGTGGATGTACCCAAGGTTTGGGAACCAATATAAATCTTGCCTCGTCTGTGTTTGCTTGTTTGGTAGATAGATCTGTGCATTAGTTTGAGATTTTTTTTATTCCGCAAAAATACGCACAACTCACCTATTCACCCCCCTCTAGGTGATTTAGGTTGACAACTATTAACTTTCAATTGGTATCAGAGCCAGGTTGATCGTTAAAAGATTAACACGTTGATCAGATCCTTCAATAGTTGTCATTTGAGATCTACCAAAATGGACAAGGCTAAAGATTTTGTCAAGCTTCCTTTGTGCAACAAATATAATTTCCCTATGTGGAAAGAGAGAATCAAGTTCTTCATGGAAGTTGTGGATCCAAGGATCTTCATGATAATTGAAGAATGTCTTTATATTCCCATGACAATCTTCACTATTGATCCAACCAAGCAAGTTCCCAAGAAACTTATGGACCTAGATAAGGATGAGATTGCACTTGTCTCTTTGGACAAAAAGGCAAAAAATATCATAATAAGTGCAGTCGATGATTCAATACTGCAAAACCTGATTCACTGCCAGTCTGCAAAGGAGATGTGGCAGTCATTAGTTACCTTGATGGAAGGTACATAAGAAGTAAGGGATGATAGAAGATTCCTTCTAAATCAGAAGTATGAGGCTTTCCGATAAGGAAACAAAGATACTATTGCTGACACCTTTGAGAATTTCTTCAAGATAGTGAATGGGCTAAGGGTCTATGACAGAGTCTTCACTAATGGAGAGCTAAATGATAAGTTCTTGAGATCCCTGACTAAGGAATGAGATAACAAGGTCTGTGCTATAAGGGAGTTTGGAAAACTGGCCGAGACAGATCCTCAGAATCTCTTCGGGAAGCTGATGTCCTATGAGCTCCAACTCAACACCAGGAAGGCTGAAGAAGAGAAAAACAGGTCTGCATTCAAAGAGAAGTCTGTTGCTTTAAAGGCAGACACCTCTAAGAAGTCCAAGGTTGTTCCTCCTACTCCAGCACCAGAAGTTAGTGAATAAGAAACCTCAGAGCCAAGCACCTCAGGCTCTGAACTATCAGAAGGAGAGTTCTCACTACTCTCTCGGCAGTTCAAGAAATTCTTGAACAAGAAGAAGCAATGGAAAGACAAGGATGCCTCCTATAGAAAATCACGACACAATGGTGATCGACAAAGAAAAGGCTCAAGTAGCCATGACAGGTATTCCTCTAAACAGAACAAACATGTTTTGACTGACATTATTTGTTATTGTTGTAATAAGCCAGGACACGTCATCGCTGATTGCCCTCACAAGAAGAAGGAGGGTGTGAAAGGGGAAACTAGATCAGATATACTCTAGAGGGGGGGGGGTGAATAGAGTATATGGTGCTTTTTAAAACACAAAGAAAAACTTTTGCAAAGCTTTACAACAATTGCTGTAATGAGTGTAAGAAGGGAAGCAGAAATAAAATTAATCACAAAACCAAGCTATGCAGAAACTAAGCACAAGAAAATCTAGGCCAGAAACAAAAAGAAAACATGCAGAACCAGATGACACAAGGAATTATAGTGGTTCCCCAACTTGGGTACATCCACTCTTCTACCACCCTAGGTAGGAATCCACTGCAGGATGAGTTGATCAGGTGTCCTGGGCACCAATGAGCTTTTGATAAGGTGCTCAAAAACCAAAACAGATTTTTTGATCAGGTGTCTTGCCACCAATGAGCTTTTGACAAGGTGCTCAAAAACTAGATTCAAACTTTTGAAGGGAGTTTGAAAAACCCTTTACAGAGTGGGGGTGAGAGAGTGATGGCAGTCTTCTCTTTTCTCAAACAACTGAGAAGACTAAGTGGATTGATTTCAAAGCTCCCCCTGAGTCCTTGATCTTCAGGAAGATGAGATTTGCTGAGGGTGATAGGCCTTCAAAGATAGATCTCCAGCAAAAGATGATTTCAGCAAGCTGAAATGTTGAGTGTCTGGAGTCTTGAAATGATGTTGGCCTTGAACACTTTAAGAGCTGAAGAGATCTGAAGATTTTTTGAAAGCTTGATCTCTCTGATGAGTGTTCTTCAGAATTCTTGTTGACAGAATATTTTCAAAGAGTCTCTGTATATTGAGTTGTGTCCTGTTCTTGTCAATCTCTTTTTTTTTGTTCTTATCTATTCTCTTTCTGATTCAAAAAACATTCTCTCTTTTTATTCTCTGTGTCTGAATAGGATATCTCTCTGTCAAAGATAGCCGTTGGTCTGCATTGATTACAACCTTAATTGCATAATTTCTTCTAAAGGAAAGTCCACTGATTTGTTCCTTGAAAAATCCCTTGAAACTTGCTCCAGAAGTAAATGAAAACGGCTGGCAGATCTTCTGAATTAAATGCAGAATAATTTCTGATAGATTTGAATTTGAATTCTGAAAGATAACTGAAATCGTCGAACTGAGCTCTGCTATCGTCGAGCTGAGCTCAGCGACCTGGAAAATGCAAGCAGCAACATAATCGTCGATCTGAGCTCAAAGATCGTCGAACTGAGCTCAGAGATAAGGATCCAGTGCAGAGTCCAAAATCGTCGACCTGAGCTCAGCGATCGTCGAATGGAGTTCGACGATATTGAGAAGTTGAGCTCAGCGATCGTCGAATGGAGCTCGACGATCTGTCGAAGTTGAGCTAGACGATCGTCGACCGGAGTTCGACGAAACGTCGTGCTGAGCTCGACGATTGGACTTAGTCTCCAGAAAAACTTTGGTCTTCAGGGCAGCTTCCAAACCTAGACTCCTGATCCCTTAGACTCAATTCTAATTGACCTATTAAGCTATACAGAAGGTCAAACACAGATTCCTAGAGACATAGTGATCCTGACCCAAATTAGTAATAGGGTGTTCCAATAATCTCCCCCTATTTGGGTTAGGAAAACTATTTACAGACTATGGAAAAATCAAACAACATCATACAATCAGAAAAACACAAAAACAACAGTAGCTAGACATTACAGAACCATCACAGAGATATATATATATGTCATCCAGATATCAGTCAGAAAAACCAAGAATTGTCACCTTACAGAGTTACTCTTTCTCTTTGCCTTTTACCAACTTGATTTCTCTGTTAGGATTTAAAGCTTCTTGTTTGGATCTGGTATCATCAGCTGCTCCCAAATATGTTTGCTTTGATGTCCTGGGAACCACTGCAGCTGGATGCAACTCCATGTACCTGTCTGCATCAAAAAATTTACTGGAGGCATACCTTTCTAGTTCTTTCTGTCTTTGTTCTGACATTGTAGATATATTAGAGGTGTCTAGGCCTTGCTCTCTGGCTTTCTTTATTTGATCTAATGCAGCCAACTCTTTCATTCTAGCAGTCCAAGCAACAGGATTCTTCTCAGGGTCCTCAAATGGAACAGGTGGCTCATACCTGTTGGAAGAAGTATCTTGAGGAGTCCTGGCAGTCACAGTTTCTTTGAGCTTATAGGGGAATGGACCTGAAGATGTATCAGAAGGAACATGTCCTCCCCTGGAATAAGGGTGCTGCCTGGAATGCCCTTTAGAATATACTTGAGTTTCTCTTTGATTTCCCCTATATCCTCCCCTGCTAGAGTAAGAGCCCCTAGACTGGCTTTCCCTTTGATATGTTCTAGCATGGGGTTGGTAGGGAGCCTGGCTTCTAGCTGGGCCTGAACTTGCAGAGCTGCCACCTGCACCTGCATCAGGTGGAGGTGGTGGAGGAGGATGAGGGTGCTTGGACTGGGTGAAACCTTTCTCATACTTCCTTTTCTTCTTCATAGCCTTTAGCTGATTCTTAGAGAACTGCATCCAATGCTCAGTAATTGGGCAGTTGTGCAGAATATAGTAAGGAACATCATTATCATCTCTAACTTTGGCAGGTGGAACCCTCTTCATTGCCTTACTTCTTGCCTTCCTTTTCCTTGCAATGGTGGCAGAAGAATCATTAGAAGCAGTGTTGTAGTCAACAGATTCAGAGCTTTGAGCATCATATAAAGCATCAATCCTTTTCATCAAATTTTCTTTCAGTTGAACAACAGCAGATGGGGCAGAAGCAGGAGCAACAGAAACAGATACAGCAGTAGATATAACAACTGATACTGGAGCAGCAGTAGAAGCAACACTGGTTATTTCAGGAATTATGGCAGCAGCAGGTTCAGAAACAACAACAACAATATCTACAGCAGGCTTAAAAACAACAGCCTCTGTCATCAGAGAATCCTGGAAAATGGGCTCATCAGAAACAATTTGATTTTCAGCAGCAGTTGGAACATTTTCTTCAGCAGCAGCAAGAACAATTTCAGAAGCAGATTCAGCCTTTTCTTTATCAGCAGCAGCAGCAGTCATCACTGAGAGTACAAAGGATGAAAGAATGTTGGGGTCACAGCCAGAGAAGGGCACCATTGCCTTAGACAGATCTTCTGAGGGCTGGACAGCAATGGCTTCTGGAAGGTAGCTGTAATATGCAGTATCAAATGCAGATAGCAAAGACCTTAGGTCTATTGCTAAGACTGGAGTAGCAGCAGCAACTGGAGCAGAAGAGGCAGCAGACACAGGAGCAGCAGCAGCAGCAGCAGCATGAAGACTGGCTTCATAGGGCATCTCCCCCTGCCTGGATGCAGATACCTCTGTATCAAGGCAAACTGCTGGTGGGGCTGCTGGAGGAAGGAGAGAAGAAAGCCTGGCAGAGAGGGCTGCCACTGACAAGTGTAGAGGAGCCAAAGAGGTCTCCAAGAGGAGGGAGAGCCTGGGGGCAATGAGCTCATACAGCTTGTCAGCAAGGGCTGAAAGATCTACTTGCTCAAGAAGAGGAGCAGAGGTAGAGGGTACAGGGATGGCTGAAGAAGCTGGAGGAGGAGGGCTGAATGGTGGAATGAATGGCTCAGGAGAGGGGATTGTGGAGATGGAGGACAAAGGGAGGGATATGGAGGGAGTGAAAGTGGGTTGGTCAATAATGTGGTGGAGGAGATCTTGGAAAGATGTTGAGGTGGAGGGTAATTCTTGAGGAGAGGAGGGGGAATCATCCATGTAGGATTCATCCAGAAGTGTGAAGGATGGTATGGATGGGGATGAGGTGACATCTGGAGGTGGATATGAGAATAATGAGTGGAAGTGGTCAACTGGAGGTGATGAAGTGGTTGCTGGGGATGGAATAGAGGTTGGAGAAGGGCTGGAGATTGTAATGGGAGATGAGGCTGGAATGGTGGATGGAGCTGGAGGTAGGATTGAACTTGGAGGAGGAGGAGAAGCAGCACTAGTAGCAGGCAGGTCTTCTGCAGGTGCAGAGACCTGGGGGGGAGTGACTCTTTGAGTCCTGGTGCCTGAAGGGGCAGTTGAAGAGGGCCTGCTGGGCTTGCTAATCTGCCTGTCCCATTTCCCAAATAGGGCACAGGTGAGTCTCTTGGAGTCATTGATGTGCACTCCAGAGGAGACTAACAGAGCAGGGCACTTTGCCTGAAGGAAGACTCCAAGAATTCTTCCAAAATTTACAAAGTTTATGTTAATCTTTTTCTTTATCAGGTCAAAGAAGACCTCTCCCCAGTTCAAGCTTTTCCTATCTACCAGAGCTCCCATGAGGCAGAGCTGATGTCTGGAGATGGTGTCATGTGCAGAGTGTTTTGCCAACAGGACCTTACCTACGACATCTGCCAGGAACCTGTATTCAACTGACAGGTTCCTCTTAAACAACTTGCTAGGGTTTCCCTCTGGATGACCCATCCTGGCAAGTATATCAGAAAATTCTTCTCCAGAAAGTTCAGCAGAGTCTTCACCATTTCTTAAACCAAAAACTTCTGTTAAGACTGTTGGGGTCAGAGGTACCTGGGTGCCAGCAATAGATCCAACAATGGTGTTGTTGTCAAGGTTGTGTGCAGTATATACCCATTCCTTTATTTCATCTGAGGCAAGTTTGATTCTTGTGGTCATGAGGGCAGATAAATGCTGATCTTTGAATAAACTCAGGATGTCCTGGAAGACTTGATCAGTGGTGTTGAAGGAGTCCAAATCAATGTCAAACCCTGCATCAAACTTCATGGCGGCGAGGACAGCAACTGAGACGGCCATGGTACCTGCAAAAACTTAACAAACAAACCGAACAAGCGTAGAACTGTTTGGAGGGAGGAAAATTTTGCAGAGAAATTGAAAGCGCAAGAGAGAACGACGGCGAAAAATGAGTTTTATATTAGGGTTCGACGCAGAAATGGAAAGATCGTTGAACTCAGTTCGACGATCGAGGCTTCTAAAGGAATCTGAAGAGACTCCAACATCGTCGATCTCCGTTCGACGATCTGGAAAGGCGTCGAGCTCCGTTCGACGATCGTTCAGGGAACAAGATCGTCGAGCGCCGTTCGACGATCGTTGACCAGAAGAGATAGTTCATACTATCTGAGGAGCGCTGAACTCCGTTCGACGATTCAGGAAATCGTCGAACTCCGTTCGACGATCTTTGGGGAAATCGTCGAGCGCAGTTCAGAGATCAGAAAATTCTAGACACTAAGGAAAATCAGAATTTTTGCCTAGTCTTGGTCAATTTTTAGCTTTCAAAATCTTGGATATTATTTAAGACTTCCTCCATCTAACATTCCTAACTGATTTAGGAAGAAGGTGTGTTTCTTTTCATCCAAAGGCTTGGTGAAAATATCTCCCCTTTGTAAATCAGTTGGGATATATTGCAGTTCAATTTTATTCTTTTCAACATTGTCCCTTAAGAAGTGATGCCTAATCTCTATGTGTTTTGTCCTACTATGGAGGACTGGATTTTGAGCTATGGAAATAGCACTTGTATTGTCACAAAATATTTTTGACTTCTCTAAGTTGTAACCATAGTCTAGGAGTTGATTTTGAATCCACAATATTTGTGAACAACAACTACCTACAGCAATATATTCAGCTTCAGCAGTTGAAGTTGACACAGATGTTTGTTTCTTGCAAAACCAAGAGACAAGTCTATCACCAAGGAACTGACAAGTTCCACTGGTGCTTTTCCTGTCAATTCGGCATCCAGCATAATCAGCATCAGAGAATCCAGTTAACTCAAATGCTGAATCTTTTGGATACCAGAGACCTAGATTTGGACAACTTTTAACATACCTAAGAATCCTCTTTACTAATGTGAGGTGTGACTCTCTAGGGCTAACTTGGAATCTAGCACATATACATGTAGCAAACATTATATCTGGTCTACTAGCTGTAAGATACAACAGAGAGCCAATCATTGCTCTATATGTTGTCTGATCAACTGGTTTCCCATGTTCATCAGCATCCAATACAGCATTGGTAGGCATGGGTGTTTTCATACAAGATGCCTCAGACATGCCGAATTTCTTAACCAGCTCATTAGCATATTTGGTTTGAGAAATAAAGATGCCTTCAGCATGTTGTTTGACTTGCAATCCTAGGAAGAAGGATAGCTCACCCATGCTACTCATCTCAAATTTAGAATGCATTAGGTTAGAAAACCTTCTGCACAATTTTGAGTCAGTCGAACCAAAAATGATATCGTCTACATAAATTTGTACTAGTAGGGTATGAGACTTATGGGTTCTAATAAAAAGAGTTTGGTCTACTCTACCCCTTATAAAACCATTTTCCAAGAGAAAGCATGCTAGGGTCTCATACCATGCTCTAGGAGCTTGCTTGAGACCATATAATGCTTTATGTAATCTAAAAACATAATCAGGATGAGTTGGAGAGATAAAACCTGGAGGTTGTCTGACATAGACTTCCTCTTTGATGTCTCCATTTAAGAAGGCACTCTTGACATCCATCTGATAAACCTTGAAGCCTTTGTGAGCTGCATAAGCTAGAAAAATTCTGATGGCTTCCAATCTTGCAACAGGTGCAAAAGTCTGGTCGTAGTCAATTCCTTCTTCTTGAGAATATCCCTGGGCAACTAGCCTTGCCTTGTTCCTTATTATTACTCCTTGATCATCCAGTTTATTTCTGAATACCCATTTTGTTCCAACAATGGAATGATCCTTTGGCTTTGGCACTAGTTCCCATACTTTGTTCCTCTCAAATTGATGCAACTCTTCTTGCATGGCAATGATCCAGTGTGGATCTTGCTCTGCATCTTGAATGGACTGAGGCTCAATTTGAGAAAGGAAGCAGGTGTGCAACAGGTTTTGGTTGACCTGATTTCTGGTTTGCACACCAGCTGAGATTTCTCCAATTATTTGGGAAATTGGATGGTCTCTTGATGTTACTAAATCAACAGGGGGTGTTGATTGTTCACCAACCTGTGTTGTTGTTTCCTCTTGTGGTACAACAACTGGCTCTTCATGTTGAGCTTCAATGTGTTGAGCATTCCCTTCATCTTCACTGCTTTCATTCTCTTGAGCAACCTGCAACTTGTTCATATCTTCAACTAGAGAGTGTTCCTGCAAAGGTTCTATGGTAGAAGAAATCTTCTCCTTGAAAGACATGTTAGTTTCATCAAAAGAAACATGAACAGATTCCTCAATTTTCAATGATGATTTATTATATACCCTATAGGCCTTGCTGATCATGGAGTATCCCAGAAACACTCCTTCATCAGCTTTGGCTTGAAATTTTGCTAAATATTTCTTATCATTATTGTGAATATAGCAAGTGCAGCCAAAAATTCTGAAATAGTCAACTTTAGGTTTCTTCCCTTTGAGTAATTCATAGGGAGTCTTTCCCTTCAGTTTATGTATCAGACTTCTGTTCAGCACATAGTTGGAGGTGTTCACTGCCTCTGCCCAGAAGGATAGAGGTAGATGAGCATCTGACAACAATGTAGTGGCAGATTCAATAAGGGTTCTATTTTTCCTTTCAGCTACCCCATTTTGTTGAGGAGTTCTAGGAGCTGAGAAAGTATGCCTGATCCCTTCACTCTGACAGAACTCTTGCATAAGAAGAGAATCAAACTCTGTCCCATGATCACTTCTGATCAGGGCAATGTGAGTATTGAACTCAATCTTTATACATTTGAGAAACTCTGTCAGACACTTAAAGTTATCAGACTTCTTCCTTAGAAAGAACACCCAAGTGAATCTAGAGAAGTCATCTACAATCACCAAAGTGTAGGATTTCCCTCCTAGGCTTTATACTGTGATGAGTCCAAATAGATCCATGTGTAACAGATATAATATCCTAGGTGAATCACTCTTATTAAGTGACTTGAAACTGTTTTTAGTTTGCTTGCCTAATTGACAAGCCTTGTAGAGTCCTTCCTTCTTGTAGGGGCCAGGAGGTAGTCCTCTAACAAGGTTGTCCTTGGATAGCCTAGCAATAGTTCTAAGGTTTAGGTGTCCTAGTCTCTTGTGCCATAAAACATTTGGTCTACAAACTGAATTGAATAAACAGATATCTATAGTAGTTGAAAGAAAATCTACTAGCTAGATGTTACCTTTCCTTTTACCTGTCAACACAGTTGTGTTGTCCTCTGACTTGATTTTGCATAAGGTTTTGCTGAAGGTCACCTGGTAGCCTTCATCACATAGCTGACTGATGCTGATTAGGTTGTGCTTCAGTCCTTCCACATATGCTACTTTCTTGAAGGTTACAGAACCAATCTGGACTGCTCCATAACCTTTAGTTTGTCCAAAGTTGGAGTCACCAAAGATAACCATGGGTCCAAGCTTGGCTCTAAAGGAATTGAGGTTGTCCTTGTTCCCTGTCATGTGCTTAGAGCACCCACTATCCAAATACCATTGCTGGTTAGATGTTGGATAGGTCTTCACCTGCACATAAAACAATTCACTTGTTTTTGACCCAGTTTACCTTGGGCCTAGGTTGATAACCTTTAAATTCAGAAATGAAGGATATCCCTGGCTGACTCTTATATCCTTCAGGATGATATCTCCTTGGAGGTATAATCCATTCAGTATAAGGGTTGAAGGTTTGGGATGAAAAACCCTTAGGATTTAATTTTGACTTGCCTTTGAAAGAATTTCCAGAGCTCTGACCTCTGTTCGACGATCTTGGAGCTGAGTTCGACGATCTTGGGTCAGATCGTCGAGCTCCGTTCGACGGTCGACTATGGGTGAGGTCAAGTATTTGAGATCGTCGAGCTGCGTTCGACGACTTTGGCTGAGATCGTCGATCAGCGTTCGACGATTTGTCCTGAGATCGTCGAGCTGCGTTCGGCGATCGTCGATCTTCATTCGGCGATCGTCGATCTCCGTTCGACGATTTATGCTGGACTTTAGTTTTCTGAGGCAGATCAGAATTTTTCCTGGCAACCTCTAGAACTCCCTTTCCCTTGTCAGAAATGAACTTGATAGGGGTTGTTAGAACAATAGGTTGGCTGGATGAGGCACCCAAGCCCAGTGTACTGTTGAATCTTGAGTTCACTGTGCTTGTGATGTCCATCAGCTTGATGCTTCTCCCATTGAGAGATTCTTCAAGCTTCTTGGCCTCAGAGAGCTCACTCTTCAGTGAAGCAATCTGTTCCCTATAGTTCTCCAACTCCTGAGAGAGTTTGAGGTTTTCTGATTTTAAAACATTTTGTTCAGATAATTGATTTCTGAGAGAGATGATCTCTTTCTCAGACTTTAGCAGGTCTAAACATAGTGCTTTAAATTCAAGTTTAAAATCTTCTGAAGTAAAATCAAAAGAGCTGATTACCTGATCTTCTTCAGGTTGAGTCTCTGAGTCTGACTCTGACTCCTCTTCCTCTGAGTTGTGTTGTGAGGCATTGATTGCCATCATGCAGAACTCCTTTTCCTCTGCATTATCCTCATCATCACTTGAGCTGAAAGAGGCTTCTGACTCCTCTTCAGTCTCACTCCAGGATTCAGCAACAAATCCTTTCCTTGTGTGCTTATTTCTGCTGGAGGAAGGTTTGCTACTTCCATTCCTTTTGGAGTCCTTCTCCTTTCTTCTTTCTTTTCTGTCCCTTCTATCCTTGTTCTTGTTCTCTGGACAGTCAGGAACCATATGCCCTGGTTTCCTGCAACCAAAGCAAATGATGTCTTTGCTATTGCCAATGGACTTGTCATACCTTGGCTTATCCTGCTCCTTGTATGATCTTCTTCTGAAGTCCTTTCTGGCCATCTTATAGAATCTTTTGGCCAACAAGCTGAGAAGTTCATCATTGGCTGTTCCTTTTTCTTCAGGCAGATCCTCAGTTGCCTTGAATGCTATAGTCTTCTCCTTTCTTGTGGCTGGTGAAGCAGCCTTCTGTTCTTCTTCTCTATTCTTGATGAGTAGCTCATAAGATTTAAGCTTACCCAACAAGGCTTCAGTGGTGATCTCATTCAGACTTCTGGCATCTTTAATTGGCCAGATTCTTGAATCCCAAGTGCTGGGGAAGCACATTAGGATCTTGTCATTAAGTTCTGTCAGTGAGATCTCTTTGTCTAATGTCCTCAGTTCACTGACAATTAGACTCAGTCTGTTGTACATGTCTCCCACTGACTCTGTTTCTCCCTTCTTGAAGTTCTCATATTGGGAGATGAGATGGGATCTTCTGTCCTTTCTCTCATCAGCTGAGCCTGAAACTATTTCTGAGAGCTTGTCCCAGATCTCCTTGGCTGAATTACATTCAGCTACCTTTTGAAAAATGTCATCTGACATTGTCTGAGCTAAAATGTTCATTGCCTTGTCATCAGCTACTTTCCACTTTTTGATGTCAGCATCTGTTCCTGATGGAGGTGGAACAGCATTTGTGCTTGTGCCCTCTGGAGGTCTTGGACACACTGTCAAAACAGAATTAAAAATGTCTTCGTCAATAGAATTCACGTAGAGTCTAATCCTTGCTTTCCAAAGTGCAAACTTTGACAGATTGCACACTGGAGGTCTGGTGCTAGCATAATCTTTGTTTTGGGCCATGACTTGTGCAAGCTAAATCTAATAATGAAATATAAAAGAAGGATCTAGTTTGGGATCTTTGGGGTTCAGGTGTTAGCCTGTACAACCAAACAGATATGGTATGTTTAACCAACCTCGCTCTGATACCAATTGAAAGGGGAAACTAGATCAGATATACTCTAGAGGGGGGTGAATAGAGTATATGGTGATTTTTAAAACACAAAGAAAAACTTTTGCAAAGCTTTACAACAATTGCTGTAATGAGTGTAAGCAGGGAAGCAGAAATAAAATTAATCACAAAACCAAGTTATGCAGAAACTAAGCACAAGAAAATCTAGGCCAGAAACAGAAAGAAAACATGCAGAACCAGATGACACAAGGAATTATAGTGGTTCCCCAACTTGGGTACATTCACTCTTCTACCACCCTAGGTAGGAATCCACTGCAGGATGAGTTGATCAGGTGTCCTGGACACCAATGAGCTTTTGATAAGATGCTCAAAAACCAAAACAGATTTTTTGATCAGGTGTCTTGCCACCAATGAGCTTTTGACAAGGTGCTCAAAAACCAGATTCAAACTTTTGAAGGGAGTTTGAAAAACCCTTTACAGAGTGGGGGTGAGAGAGTGATGACAGTCTTCTCTTTTCTCAAACAACTGAGAAGACTAAGTGGATTGATTTCAAAGCTCCCCCTGAGTCCTTGATCTTCAGGAAGATGAGCTTTGCTGAGGGTGATAGGCCTTCAAAGATAGATCTCCAGCAAAAGATGATTTCAGCAAGCTGAAATGTTGAGTGTCTGGAGTCTTGAAATGATGTTGGCCTTGAACACTTTAAGAGCTGAAGAGATCTGAAGATTTTTTGAAAGCTTGATCTCTCTGATGAGTGTTCTTCAGAATTCTTGTTGACAGAATATTTTCAAAGAGTCTCTGTATATTGAGTTGTGTCCTGTTCTTGTCAATCTCTTTTTTTTTTGTTCTTATCTATTCTCTTTCTGATTCAAAAAACATTCTCTCTTTTTATTCTCTGTGTCTGAATAGGATATCTCTCTGTCAAAGATAGTCGTTGGTCTGCATTGATTACAGCCTTAATTGCATAATTTCTTCTAAAGGAAAGTCCACTGATTTGTTCCTTGAAAAATCCCTTGAAACTTGCTCCAGAAGTAAATGAAAACGGCTAGCAGATCTTCTGAATTAAATGCAGAATAATTTCTGATAGATTTGAATTTGAATTCTGAAAGATAACTGAAATCGTCGAACTGAGCTCTGCTATCGTCGAGCTGAGCTCATCGACCTGGAAAATGCAAGCAGCAACATAATCGTCGATCTGAGCTCAAAGATCGTCGAACTGAGCTCAGAGATAAGGATCCAGTGCAGAGTCCAAAATCGTCGACCTGAGCTCAGCGATCGTCGAATGGAGTTCGACGATATTGAGAAGTTGAGCTCAGCGATCGTCGAATGGAGCTCGACGATCTGTCGAAGTTGAGCTAGACGATCGTCGACCGGAGTTCGACGAAACGTCGTGCTGAGCTCGACGATTGGACTTAGTCTCCAGAAAAACTTTGGTCTTCAGGGCAGCTTCCAAACCTAGACTCCTGATCCCTTAGACTCAATTCTAATTGACCTATTAAGCTATACAGAAGGTCAAACACAGATTCCTAGAGACATAGTGATCCTGACCCAAATTAGTAATAGGGTGTTCCAACAGGGTGGTAGAAGAGAGGAAAAGAAGTCCTCGTACAACAAGAAGAGGACAAAGAAGAGCTTGATGGCCAAAAAGGGCAAAACTCTTAGTGACTCTGAATCATCTGAGTCGAGTGAAGGAGAAGAAGCCTATTTTGGACTCATGGCTCAAACTGATGATAAACAAGAGCCCCAGTTCACTGGGAAGGTAAACTCTCACACTCCTCTCTATGATTCTGAAGTTTCTGAACATGATTATGAGGATAGCTCTTCTGACGATGAGTCAGAACTCATGACCCAATATAAGGAGTTAATCATGGCTTACGATAAATGTCGCCGTGTCGTGAAAACTCAGGCTAAAGAGATAAAGTCTCTTAAAGCTGAAGAGAGCATCTTGAGAGAGAAAGTCACAAAGACTGACTCGCTCGAAGAAAACTTCAATAATGCTATTGAAGAATATAACTAGGCTCTTGAGTACCTTGACCTCAAAGAGAAAATCATCAAGGAATTGGAAGCCCAACTTGTCGCTGAAAAGAAACAAGTTGAAAGTTTCTCGAAGCCCAAGACAGTTCTTCCATTCGTTGTTGAATTCTCAGCTAAGGACAAGAGTGCTGGACTAGGCCATGAAGAAGCTCGTAGTAAAGCCTCTAGGAGAAATAAGGCTCAACAAAAGAATAAGGCCTCCAAAAAGGCCTTAGCCAAAGAGAAGGGGAAAGCCCCTCAAGATCAGACCACGTTCAAAAATGTTATATTTCCTTCTAATGAGTTTGATCTTGATTCATCTTACGGACACTTTGCTAGGCCTACTTATGTAGAGCCAAAGTCCTGTTATCAAGGATGGACTCGACCCAGAAACTTTGGCGAAAGTGTCTTTAAGGCACCTTATGAAGAAGTCATTCTTCAGAGCTATGTCCCTTTCAATCATGGCCATAACTTCAAGAAGGAACCAAAGGCAAAGACTGTTGTAGAAAAGCCTGTAAAGGAGAAGAAGACATGTGATTGCCATAATCATGAGGCATCTTCCTCCAAGAATGCTACCCCTGCTAGACCTCATTTCCAAAAGGCCAAGCAGGAGAACATAAGGCAAAGATACAACAGATTTGACTGTTGGTGTTGTGGCAGAATTGGTCACTTTGACATTGATTGCTGGTTTAATCCTTGAAATGCTGCAACCCCACATGTTGGCAATATGAGGAAGACCACTCATAATGCTAACATTCGTAGGGGGAGTGTTCTAACCCGAGACCAAGGACCCAAATGTATTTGGGTTCCTAAGGCTAACTGATTGTGATTGCAGGAATGTTCAAAGGCCAACAAAACGCCAATCTGGTATTTGGACAGTGGATGCTCTCGACATATGACCGAGATAAGAAGCCTTATTCAGAATTTTACTCCAGTTGTGAATGGACCGAAGGTCATCTTTGGAGGTTCAGACCGTGGAATTACTAGAGGCTATGGTATGATTACTAACAGTAATGTATCCTTCTCAGATGTGACTTTCATTGAAGGTTTAGAACATAACCTTATAAGCATAAGCCAACTCTGCGATAAAGGATATATAGTTGAGTTTCACGCTGACAAGTGCTTGATAAAATCTGTTGACAATATGGAAACGATTCTATCCGACACTCGAAGCAGAAACATTTTTTGCTTGAATTTCATTTGTATAGATTCTTCGACACAAGTGTGCCTTTTATCAAAAGATAGTGCGTCTCTTGGTGACCAATGACACAAGAGATTAGCACATATTAATTTCAAAACCATAAATAAATTATTTTCAATGAACTTGGTACGTGATTCCCCAAATGTCAAGTACGTCAAAGATAGACCTTGTCATGCATGTGTAAAAGGCAAGCAAACAAGGGCTACCTTTAAAAGCGTTATTGGCAAGGATTCTAATAGATGTCTTCATCTACTGCATATGGACCTGTTCAGTCTACTGCAAATTAGAAGTTTGGGAGGCAAGGATTATACGTTGGTAATTGTTGATGATTACTCGTGCTTTGCGTGGGTGTTCTTTCTGAAACACAAGTCAGATACCTTCGACACCTTTACTAATTTTGTTAGGCAAGTCCAGAATGAATACAACTGCTCCATAGTCAAAATCAAAAGTGACAATGGAACAGAGTTTAATTCTGGGGCCATGATAGAATTTTGTGAAAGCTTAGGTATCTTTCATGAGTTTTCCTCTCCTCGTACACCACAATAGAATGGAGTGGCTGAGAGAAGGAACAGAACACTCATAGAGTCCTGCAGTACCATGTTGAGTGATGCTTCACTTCCAGAATATTTTTGGGCTGAAGCCGTCAACACTGCATGCCACGTGCAAAATCGAGCCCTCATAAACAAAAACCACGATAAGACACCTTATGAACTTCTGAAGGGCAGGAAACCGACAGTCTCATACTTTAGAATTTTTGCCTGTAAATGCTTCGTACTAAACAATGGCAAGTATCATACTAATAAGTTTAGCGAAAAGAGTTTTGAAGGTATTTTTGTAGGTTATAGTAGCCATAGTAAGACATATAGGATTTTTAATAGAAAAACCCCGGTGGTAGAAGAATCGATACATGTTGTATTTGATGAGACGAGTTTGCCGCAAATCAACTCTTCTAGTGTACTTATTGAAGATACATGTGCAAAGCTGAAAGAAATTAGCTTGGATGAACCGTCCGAAGACAAAGGTGAAAAGTTCATCAAGATCACCACTCCAACCCCTATTGGAGAGGCTGATGATCAAGATGAAGAAGTCATCCAAGATGAAAAAGTCACTCCGGCGAGAGAAGACAATCCAGATGCAAGGACTCTAGAGCTCAGACATCTAAAGGATCACCCCATGGATCAGATCATAGGAGATCCCCGGGATGGTGTCAGAACTCGAAGAGGTACAACTAATGAGAATCTATATTTAAGTTTTCTCTCACAGGTTGAACCAAAGAAGTTTGAGAAAACAAACTCAGATACATCGTGGATAATGACGATGGAAGAAGAACTGAACTAGTTCAAGCGCTGCAAAGTATGTAAGCTTGTTCCAAGACCCAAAGGTAAGAACATCATTGGGACAAAATGGGTCTACAGGAACAAGAGGGACAAGGATGGAACGATAGTAAAGAACAAGGCCAGACTTATTGCCAAAGGTTATCGTCAAGAAGAAGGAATCGACTTCGACCAGACGTATGCTCCAGTGGTAAGGCTGGAGGCTATAAGGTTATTCCTAGCATATGCTGCACTCAAAGGCATCACTGTCTACCAGATGGACGTGAAGTCTGCCTTCCTTAATAGTAACATAAAGGAAGAGGTGTATGTGGAACAACCTCCAGGTTTTGTTGATTCTAACTTTCCTGATTACGTTTACTTACTACACAAAACATTATATGGTCTGAAATAAGCTCCTCGAGCTTGGTATGAGACGCTGTCTAGCTTTCTACTTGAGAACAAGTTCACAAGGGAAAAGATAGACAAGACATTATTTCTTAGGGAAATTAAAAGCAAGATTTTGCTAGTGTAAATCTATGTTGACGACATTATTTTTGGCTCTACTGATGACAAGCTCTGCAAGATGTTTTCAAAACTTATGCAAGGGAAGTTTGAAATGAGCAGTATGGGCGAGCTGAAGTATTTCTTAGGGCTTCAAGTGAAACAGTCTGAAGATGGAATTTTCATCTCACAGACCAAGTTCACCAAAGAGCTAATTAAGAAATTCGGAATGGAGAACGCAACCTCGATGAGGACTCCAATGGGTTCAACAATGTCTCTGGACAAGGATGAAAAAGGGAATCCTTTTGATGAAACCAAGTACAGAAGCATTATTGGATCCTTGCTCTTCCTTACTGCAAGTAGACCTGACATAATGTTCTCAACATGTGTCTGTGCTAGATTTCAGGTGAACTCTAAGAAATCTCACTATGCTGCTGCGAAGTGGATTTTGAGATACCTTAAAGGTACACCAAATCTTGGCTTATGGTACCCAAGAAGTAATGACCGCGAACTAATAGGTTTTTCAGATGCAGATTTTGTAGGGAGCAGAGACGATAGGAAAAGCACTTCAGGGACTTGCCAATTCTTTGGAAGAAGGCTTATCTCCTGGAGTTGCAAGAAGCAAAACTGTGTGGCAATCTCAACGATCGAGTCAGAGTACATCTCTGCAGGCAATTACTGTGCACAGTTACTTTGGATAAAGAATCAGTTTGAAGACTACAACATGAAGTTTGAAAAGATTCCATTGTTTTGCGACTCCTCCAGCGCAATATCAATAGCCAACAACCCAGTCTCGCACAGCCGGACAAAGCATATAGATCTAAGGTATCACTTCATCCGGGAGCATGTGGAGCATGGGGACATAGACCTTCAATATGTCCCTACAGATAGGCAAATTGCAGACATTTTCACGAAGCCGCTGGACGAGACCAAGTTCTAATTCTTCAAAACAGAACTTGGGATGCTCAACAAAGAAGACTAGAAGAAGCTAGACTTTCAAGAAGGCTCAATGCTCAAAGGTTAGTCAAAAATTGGAATTTTCAGAAGTTTAAGTATTTGACTCGAGTAAGTAACAACATACTCGAGTAAGTATATGACCTACTCGAGTAATAGAATAACATACTTGAGTAGTCTACTTGACATACTCGAGTAGCAGACTGACATACTCGAGTAGTCAACTTCACATACTCGAGTACCTCACTCATCTACTCGAGTACCTCTCTCACCTACTCGAGTTCTTCTGTTTACCTACTCGAGTAACTCCTGATTCATCTACTCGTGTATGTGCCGAGTCGTTTGTTTTTTAAAATTTCTTATACGCAAACCAAAGGCTTATGGCGCCTCTTCTATGATTTCCTTCAGTCATTTTCGGATAATTAGACCTAAAACCTAGGGTTATATAAATAAGAAAATCCGGAAATTTACCTACACGAAATCATTTCCGCTCTCTCGAGTTCCCGACTGGCTCTTCACCTTCCTCAGTCAGTTGCAGAGCCGCGCCCTTTCCGTCTCCCCATCGACATTTTCTAGGGTTTCTGAATCTCTCAGACATCTGAATCATGGCTGCCGCCTCTAAAATTGGCGTGGGTTCGGAATTAGTCTATACAGGGATTGCAGAACTCTCTGACGAATTCCAGAATCTATTAATTTTGCTCGACACTGCCGGATTAACCTTCGTTCTCCAAGAACCATGTCGAATCCTATTTCCAGAGGTTGCAGAGTTCTTCAGAAACATCAAGGTCAAGCAAAATGGCACCGTCCTCAAATCCAAAGTCAAAGGTATAAAGATCAAACTCACCAAAATGTCTGTGGCTCAACTTCTTCGAATGTCGATTGTGGATGAAGAAGATCATCTAGGGCATGCAGAATTTGACAGAACATGTCTATTCTGTGGTGTGGACCCTGAGATACAATACATCAATAGGTCTGACATGAATGCTAAAGGCAAATTCTTGGTTGATGTCATCGGTAAAATTCTGTTATGTAAAACCAACTCCATCAGAGCCATACCTCTTTACTTCTTTGACATCATGCAAGCAATCGTCTGCAGAAAGAGCTTCCAGTTTGGAATGCTGATCTTGGACAAGATTAAAGATAGCATTAAATCCCCCAACTATGAAAGGATTATTTCCTTACTTCTCCATGATATAAATCCAGAGGTATTCAATTTCTCCAAGGGGAGTATTATTCACCACATGAAGAAGGTCTCCATCTCCTCCATACAAAGATGAGAGTTAAAGTTGCAAAATCCCTCTCAAGCTGCCAAAGTTACTAAAGCTATAGACATAGAGGACAGGACTCCATCTCCTTCTCCATCTCAGGTCCCCAGCTCCTCTGGTGCACCTATTGAGGGGGAGGCTGCTCCTACTGTTCAGGCCAGGGAACCTACTCCTCCTCCACCTACTCCTCCACCAGTCACTCCAGATGATATCCTCTCAGATCAATAAGTTCAAGAAGCACTATTATCTATTGATGCTACCATAAATGAAATGATAGAAGAACTAACTACAGATGACCCACCTCCTCCTCTCTTTACAAATTCTCCAGTCACTGACATTCCCAAGGACACAACTCCTCTACAGTCTCCAGCAACATCTCCAGTGCAGTATCCAACAAGGTCTCCAGACACGTATCCAGCAAGAACTCTAGCAAAATCTCCTGATGCCCCCAAAAAATAGCCAAAAACAATTCTCATTTCTAATGAGCTCTCACCTGAGCGAGCTGAAGCTCCTCTCAGGAATTCAGATTTCACTATCCCTCAGATAATGGATGAAGGGGATGCCATGTTACCCACTACAAGAGCTCAGAGCTCAGCCACCCTCTCTAAAATAGCTCCATGGGTGGCTCCTCCTATTCATTCTGCTTTATCAACTTGTGCTCCTCCTGCTGCTACAGCTCCTGCCTCCTCAGACCTGATGACTCAGATTGTACTTCTTCTTCAAGACCAGAAAGCATACTTTGATACTTGTATCAAAACTGTCATTGATAAGGTAACTGCTCTAGAACATGAGATGAACAGAGGATTTTCTGAAATACAACATAATACTGATCAGCTCAGATATCTGTTCCAAATGGGTGGCAAAGCCTTAGACCACACCATCACTAGTGTTGAACAAGTTATGGAGCAAGGTCTGACTCTTGCTAATAATCAAATGGAACTGGACAAAAGAGCTGAAGCCACTAAGATGAAAATATGTGAAGAAGTTGGCACTTTCAAAGATGATGCCATCTCTCAGCTATCTGTTGAAGTCAGAAAGGGGGAGAAGTTAGTAAAAGAATATTTAGAAAAATCTGATGCCCTCAAGAAAGAACTATGGGAAGCAAAAGTTAAAGAGATCCATGATGATGTTCTAGCTCATATACAGAGTGTTAAATTCCACACATATGACACTGCTGTTTGGATGCACAACCAGATCCTTCCAGAATTTGCTGTTGATCCTACCATTATCCCTCATCGCTTGAACCCTCTAGCTGCTGCTGATGCTCCCGCTCCTCCTCTGCAACCTACCTTTTCTCCAAGGCCTGGAGACTCAGTTGCTCCTCCAGAGTCATATGCTCGGGATTGGGAAGATGATCCTGCAGATATTTTCCTCAAAGCCCCTCCTGAGATACTGACTCATAAGAAGAAAAGAAAATATGGTGAATGTCCTTCTGCCAGCAAGTCCATTCCTACTAAATCTCCTGAACATGTTGAGGTTTGGTCTCCCACTTCTAACTCCCTCATCCTAGAAACACTCAAATTAGTTTTGGATTTCCATGAGAGCAGAAATATCCACTACAGTTCCTGGGAATGGGAATTGTATGAGAAGTCAATGACCAAGAGAATGATATGACAGAGAATATGAAAGAAACAATCCTGCTGCTCGTCCAAGGCCACCCAAGTATTATCCCAAGCCTTACAGCTATTAAAGGAGACAATAGGAGAAACAAGACAAACAGCATCATCAGTACTAGCCAAAAGGACTCATGAGTTGTGGAAATGGATTTTTGTTGTTAAGGATATTTTTTGGATATTCACATTTATATAATTCAAAGTTTATGATCTTTTTATCCTTTTCATAGTTCTTATGCTTGCTAACACTGCTTGATTACTTAGCATTCTTTTTATGTCCATAATTCACCTTAGTGTCAAGGGTTCTGACTTCTACAAATAGGGGGAGATTGTTGGGTATTGTATCCACACTAACCCAGATTTGATGAAGTCACCCTTGAACTAAGATGAATTAAGTTGTATTTGATGCTTGGTTTGAGTTATGTGTTTGCAGGATTCTAATGGGAAGTGTTGACCAATGTCAGTCTATAATGGGTCACCAAACATAGGACCATACAATGTAATCCCTCATTGTGTGTTCCAAAGTGTTGACTCATGTGTAGCCTCTCTATTGGGATACACTTCATATTCAAGCTATAGGACTAAGAGAAAAGACTTGATGCTGATTTCTCTTAGAAGAAGAAAATTCAGTCAAGAAATTTTTCTGAAGTAAAGTACTCGAGTAGTTCTTTACCTACTCGAGTAATAATACTCTTACTCGAGTAGATAAGATGTATCTCGAGTAGTTACATCAACTACTCGAGTAGTTCTCTTTCTTCTCTCGAGTTTACAAAAAATCTCTTCTCAAAACTTTTCTAAGTTAAATACTCGAGTAGTGCTATATAGTACTCGAGTAGTTTCATTTATATACTCGAGTAGCTGAATTCTGACTCTCGTGTAGTTCTCACTTACTCGAGTAGTCTAAATCATATAATCGAGTAGTTCAGCTACTACCCGAGTAGTCCAGTGTTTATACCCGAGTAATCCAGAATCCCTTTCTAGAAAATTTGTCTACGTGAATTACTCGAGTAGTTCATGTTATATACTCGAGTAGTTCCTTTTGTCTCGAGTAGTTCATGTGATATACTCGAGTAGTTCTATTTGTCTCGAGTAGTTTATTTTGTATACTCGAGTAGTTTAGTTTTCCTGTTCCAGAAATTTTCTAAGTCTATGACTCGAGTAGTTTCTTATATACTCGAGTAGTTCATTCTCATATACTCGAGTAGTATTTTTTTTAATCGAGTAATATACTCCACCTCTCATGTATGTACTAAAGTACTCGAGTAAGTCTTTCTTGTTACTCGAGTAGCTGTTTCCTTTTTACTCGAGTAGTTGACTCCATGTACTTGAGTAATGATTTCTCTTTCTCCCGAGTAGTTTTTCTCATGTACACGAGTAGTCATCTTCTACCTACTCGAGTAGTGCGGCATATACTCGAGTAGTCTGCTGTATCTCAAGTAATTTACTTGAATTTTCAGAAAATTCTTTAAGCCTAGACTTAACGGTCATATTCTTAAACTCTGATGTGATTGGTCCACGTGTCTTTCTCATAATGACTAATTTAAGTCTAATCTTCTCCTCTCCTATAAAAGGTCTTGTCAAACCGACAAACCCTAATCTAATTATTCAAAGATTATTCTAAGAGATTTTGCAGCCGTACTCTCAAAAAGAATTCTGTCTCCTCTTTCTCTCTCCAAGAACGAAACTCGCCGCCGCCGCCATCGCAGATTTCCGATCGGCTAGGGTTTCACCTTTTTGAGGATTCAGATCAAGAAGACTCTACAGATCGAGATCTCCGCTCAACGCTTCATCTTCTAATTCGATCGTGTAAAGTCAAGAAGTTTCAGATCTGATATTGCCGAGTTTTTCTTCACCATTCTGATAAAGCCGAAAAGTCTAGAAGAAGATCCATGCCGATTTCTTACAGATCTGATAAGGATTTACTGTTTGTATTTCTTTACAAGTTTATTTCATTATTGTAGGAGACCTTTTCTCCGAGTGTAGGAGTTTTCAACTCCGAGATTGTAGGAGGTTTTTCCTTCCGAGTGTAGATCCGGTTTGTGGATCGAGTTTGTAGGAACAGTGTTCCGAGGGTAGGATTGTTTTCCAATCCGAGATAGTGGAGTAGCCGAGTCTAGTGAATTGCTAGATCGGTGAGGGAAAGTGGATGTACCCAAGGTTGGGGAACCACTATAAATCTTGCCTCGTCTGTGTTTGCTTGTTTGGTAGATAGATCTGTGCATTGGTTTGAGATTTTTTTTTATTCCGCAAAAAGACGCACAACTCACCTATTCACCCCCCTCTAAGTGATTTAGGTTGGCAACTATTAACTTTCAACTCAGTCAGTCAACGCCATAGACAAGTTGTAACACCCCAAAAAGGAATAAGGGGTAACAGGCTAAAAAGTCGACCCGGGTCCGATGAAGATCGTCGAGCGGAGCTCGACGAACATCGTCGTGCGGAGCTCGACGAACATCGTCGAGCGGAGCTCGACGAACATCGTCGAGCGGAGCTCGACGAACATCATCGAAAATGTCGAACGTCGAGCAGAGCTCGACGATTGTGGCCTGTTATGTGAAATCAAGCCCGTTCGACGAACTCACTCCCGATCGACCAAGTTCGTTCGACGAAATCAGCCGCGTTCGACGATTGGTCGAAAAATGAAGATATGGCCGAGCGGTGGCTCGTTTCAGATGGCTAGTGAGCGGCTAGTAAGCGGTGGATGACTTTTCAACTTAAACCCGAGCCGTTGCTGTGTTTTGATGAGAAGAGATCATGTGGTTGGGGTAAAACCCGAGGCCTTATCGGTAGAGAAATGAGATTTAGGAAATCATTCTTTCTTTTCTCTCTCTCTTCCTTACTTCTCGAGTTCTGGAGCAGAGAACTCTCGGCTAGTGCTAGGGTTTGTGTGGACTTGTTGAGTTGCTGGAGGAGATTTTGGGGCTGGAATCAAGAGCCGAAGCTAGAATTGCGAAGGGGAAAGTGAGGCAATCATTTTCATCCGCGTAGAAAAGCTTTGTCATTGCTTTGAAGAAAACTCAAGGGTAACGATCTTCCTCCTTGGACATGTGAAGTCGTTATTCTGGCATATGCATGGATTTCCCCCATCAAAAGGTGGAATGTTGAGGGATTTCCGTTAGGTTGATTCTTTAAATCCCCAAGAAGTCTTGCATATACATCCAAAAATGTGTAGTACAAAATCGACATATTGTGTGAAGCCCATCTGGACAGGTTGGTCTGGATTGGTGATGTTTTATTTTATGCACCAGAGAAGACTCCGTGTATAAATGAGTATTTTGTGGAGTCGGTGGGTTGTGCCTGTGAAGTGGAGTTGCAGGAAGTACTTGAGTGAAATTATAGGAAAATTCCCTCGAAGTGCATATGCTGTATGCTATGAAAGTCCAGTGTTTCTGGCACTGCAGGTGGCTGCAGGGGTTTCTAGATAGTTTGTCCAGATATGGTTTGAGATGGGTACAGAAAGAGAGTTCTATCGTTAATGCTAGGCGATAGTGGTTGTCGCTGATGATAGCTCCTCGCTAACCTGTGATTGTGAAATTCAGTCCTTCGGGGACAGTGTGGCTATTATGAGCTATACGCTCTTAAAGGCCAGTGAGCCGAACGGAAAAGGGGATGCAGACACGCGTCAGTCTAGACATTGAATTGGATATTTGAGCAACGGGCAAGGGCTGAACTGTATCTGTGTGATGGTTGTCTAACTTGAGTGCCTAAGTGAATGTCTTCGTTAGGATCACATCATGAAAGTCTTGGGCTGTTCGCCATCAAGACAAAAGTCTCCGACCGTGGGCCATGGAGCATGAATGCTCAAAGTTTACCGTTGGGTTTGAGACCTAGGAACGGTGGTGGGACCCTGGTTTTTCGGTACACCGATAATGCGCCCTGAGTGCACGAAGCGTCGGGCCGTGTGGTCGACATTTGTAATATATTGACTGTGTGTGAGTGCATGTCTTGTGATATATCTGCTTGTGAAAATGCTATGCCTGTAGGGAAGGAATACCGCTCCCCGGGAAAGGGGTAGGGTCGTTATAAATTGGTCAGTTGAATGCTGATCGTTGCTTTGTTTGCCACCATTGCGGTGGATTGTCCCCATGCAGGTACTGGAGAGCCGAGTGGGAAATAGTCGGCTAAAGTCTTGCTACTGCTATACTGACCCTTGAAGGCTGAAAGAAGAAATGTGTGGTTGTTTTCATGTGTGGCCGACCTGCGTGTCGATGTATGTAATCCGCACTTGTGAAGAAAACCTGTAAGGCCTTAAGGCCAAACATTTTGTGTATTTTGTATACATTCCTGTGAGATATATATAAATGTGATTGTTTATATATAGTGGACATTCATGGTTAATGAGTTCAAGTATAACCCCTAATGCTTCCGCTAGAATGCTCTGAGTTAGGATGCGTGTTTTAGTCTTTGATATTTACCTGTAACCTCACCGCTTGTTTGTGGCATACGGTGTGGGGCCCCGACCAGATCCTCTATTATATGTTATGTAACAGATGGAGATGTTATACTTTGGTATCAGCTTGTCTTAATCTTTCTCCTTCGAATTCGTGGTCGAATTCTTTTGAGGGGTGGCAAGCACGTGTATGTGTGACCCGTTATAACATAAATGAACAAAAGAATGTCCACTAAGGAATATAAATACACCTGTTTGAGGAACCTGCGTGTTCTTACTATGTTGTTGTTACTTTTGCCAAGTCGCTCAAGTGTGTCTTTTATACATATAGGTGACTCGAAGTGGTGCGGGATAGTCTGAGCCCCAGCATTTTGATGAGAGTACGACACTAGTTGAGATGCCTACACCTCCTCCTTCTGCGGAGACAGTACGTTTAGTTCCTGAGACATTGTTTGCTATGATCCAGGCACAGCCTACTGGGCAGGCGCGACCTGCAGTGGTGCTAGAACAGGTTGGTGTGAGGCCCGTACCTGTTGAGGCTGTTGTAGATCCACGAGCAGCGGAGCGACAACTGAAGCAATTTATGAGCTTCAATCCTCCTATGTTCACGGGGGGCGGGATCCCCAACACAGGCAGAGGATTGGCATGCGCACGTCCAGAGATTTTGACGGCGATAAGAACAAAGGAGGACCAAAAAGTTACCTTGGCCGCTTTCTTGTTGGAAGGAGAGGCTCGGATTTGGTGGGATGAAATGGAGCTACACCACTTGGAAGACAGACAACTAACAGGAGTCTTGATAGAAGAGTTTTCGAGACTGTTTTTTGGCAAAGCATTTGCCATCGGCTCAGCGTATAGCCATGGAAAATGATTTACAACGTCTAACCCAAGGTTAAAACAGTGTTGACACCTACTTACATGAGTTTACCAGGTTGGGATGTTATGCAGGATCTATCTTTGTTGATGAAGAGCGTAAAACCAATAGGTTCTACGAAGGGTTACGGGATGAGCTGAGATTCCTGCTCTCGAGTTCGGTGAACCAGGGGTTTCAAGAGTTGGTTGATACAACTCGTGTGTTGGAGAAAGATATGAAGTGGGTACAGGGAAAGAGGTACTTGGCTGTGACAAAGCCCGAGTTCAAAGCGCCGCACCCGGGAAAATCAAACTACCGAAGGAAATGGTGTAAGAGATCCAAGTCTTCGTCACAGGCTCCCTTTTTTGTTGCGTCTGGAGCAACTTCTAGGCAAGAAACTCGTGCTTGTTATACATAAGGTGGGTCATCTAGCCCGTGATTGTTGGGTTGGTCCACCTAAGGGTGATAAGAAGGCATGAGCATCCTATGCTGAAAAGGGAAAGACAGTGGTGGAGTCCTCTGCATCCCAGGAGCAACCCCGAGTATATAATCTTGGCCAACAGGTGTCCATAAAGCAAAGTGACGTCATCACAGGTATGAGTTAAGATACTTTATTAATGCTTTTGAAACTTCATACCTTGTGTGTCGATTGTATATGATGTGTTAGTCTTAGGCTTTATCCTGATTCGAGACTATTTGGTGGAGCACTGTGTTGATATGGGTGCTTCACATTCGTTTCTAACTGTGGACTTCATGTCATTGATTAGAGTAACGATTCATATGACGGCAGATAGTGTGAAGGTGTTATTATCGAATGGATGTGTGATGCAGGAGGATAGGGCTTGCTTTGTGGAGGTACAAATATGAAGTCGGGATTTCGGATTGGAAGCATCTGTGCTGCCGATATTATAATTTGATGTAATCTTTGGTATATGCACTCTCGACAAGTGTACCGATCGCTGTCAAGTAATAAAAGTGAGGAGTTTAATCCCCGGATATCGATCTCTCGAGGAGTGAAAGTAAGGAGTGTGATTTCTCTATATGAAAAAGAGATTGCAAGCATGAAAGTAACCAAAGGGGGTTTTTGAATGGGATTCCTAAGTTAACAACAAAAAGAAAACTATAGTGGATCGCCGTCACCACGTCGCTTGGGTGGAGTACTACGGAGAGTAGTATGGACGATGGACGAACACCGAGGGTTGCAATCACCTCTTCACAATACACGCTTCTAACAATCGCTAGAATGACACAATCACAACAAACACAAGAAATACTGAAACTTAACAACACAAGCAATGATTAAGACATAACAACATAAAGACATGCTGAAACCTTAAGCAAAACATTGTTCTCAAGCAACAATCTCACTAACACGAGTTCAGAATGAAGAAACCACAAGAAGAGGTGGAGAAAAACAACCGAGCACAGGAAGGCTTTCCGAGATTCACGGCCAGATTCAAGGGTTGTCGGGCCATGTCCGAGCTCAGTATTCGGATGACGTCCAGGAAACAAGAAGGGCTGTCACTTCCTTCGAATATCCCGTCTTCTTCGTGAATGATCGCTGGGCTAGTTCTGACCGAAGTACTCCGCAAGTGCAGCAACAAAGAGCTCAGATGGTAGCTTGGAGTTCGGAAGAAGATGAAGGTGGACGGAGATGAAACTATCGCAAGCTTTCTGAGGAGAAACGGTGGCCGGGTCATTTCTCCAAGGAGGAGAGAGAAAATGGTAGCTGGAGGCATGTTTTACCTGCTCTGAGGAGCATAAATGGCGGGGGAAGCGGAGTTGGATCCTTGGAAAGAGGAAATCTGCAACTTAAATAGAAAAGTCAGAAAAATTGGTTATGTGCGGTTTGGCGCACGGCCGTGCACAAACCGTGCGATATTAACTTTCAGGATAGACGCGAGGAAGGAGAAGCGTTGACCCGTGCGTTTTCCTTCGCGCACGGGCGATTCCGCCCGTGCATGAAGGACATCGCACGGGTAACGACAGAGTGCTGGAAAATAGAAACATACAGGAAAACCGTGCGTTTTACTCGCGCACGGGCACAGCCTCCTGTGCGTGAACAATATGCACGATTAACCACAGAACGGAAAAAACCGGGAAGCTACAGGAAATCCATGCGTTTTCTTCGCGCACGGTTTCTAAGAAACTATGCGTCCACCGTGCGTGAAGATCGTTCGAACTCAGCTCGACGAAATTCGTTTAGCTTGGCTCGACGTTCTTCCAACTGAAAGAAACGCACGAACGTGTGTTTTCCTTAAGACAGAAGTCCTGCCTTTGGGAAAAACGCACCACCTGCTCAATTAAACCAAAACTGGAGCACAGCTCCCAGCACCAATAAAACAAACAAACAAACAGAACCATGGGGAGCACCATGTGCTTACCGCCAACAACAGAATGTGCAAATGCACACCCTCGGGCCAAAACAGTGCACAAAATGGTCCATGACCAAACGATGCAAATATAACCGATTTCGATTGAAATGCAGTGCACGAGTGAGAAAACCAACCCAGATGAGTCTGAAAAACCCTATAAATATCAGACTCATCACACCACCAGACTTAAACATTTGCTCGTCCCGAGCAAATCATCCCGCCGTGGACTCGAAAATAGCTAGCTGGCTTAGAAATTTCAAAAATAAGGTAAATCGAGAAATCGAATACTCATGGGTACAAAAAATATAATAGATAAACTTTTTAATTATGCTACGAATGTTTATAAATTTCGACAAGTATAAATATGTATTGTAACTACTCAAAAATAGAATTCTGGAGAATTGTTCAGTCATGCGTAGGAAGAAAGTAGGCAGGACACTAAGTTGAGCATTGCCAAAGACCGGGGCTCGGGACCACCTCCAAAGGAATCCACCAATGTCGGGGACCATATGCTTGCCCGTTCACACTCTCTCCACAGCGCTAGTTTGACTCAAGCGTGAATCCACAGGACTTTAGGAAGATAATGGGGCTTATGCGTATATGTAGGTAAAGATGCAAATGATAAATCATGGCTACACACAACCCAAATGAATTCATACAAAAAATCCTCTCGCCAAGCAAAACATATAGGTGCTCCACACCACCAGACTTAGACTTGACAAACAGGTGCGTGCACCGCCTACCATCATAAAATCTCAAATGGGATTTTCATTTATACTTTTTTTCCTTTCATTTCAATCTACTTTCTTTTTCTCCTTTTCTTTTCTTTTTTCAAAACATTTTTTTTACATACAGCCACAAGAATCATGAAATTTGCACCTCACAAACACAAAACCGCACCTCAGCAGCATCACCAAATGCAAGAAGAGATGTACTAATAGCTCGAGCTAGGTGCGTGCTACTGGGATAGGCTTTTAGGCTTTGGTGATCATGGAGTGGGGCTGAATTAATAGGAGGGGTAGGCTCAAATTAGGCTAATAAGGGATTACGTTAGGAATGGGTACAAGGCTCAACCGGGCCAAAATGATGGCCTACATCACACTCACGCTTGACTAACCATGCACCAATGCTTCGAGAGTAGCTTGGGGCAAGTTCTTAAAGCCACCGAGAAAGATAATCCTTCCTCCTGACTCGAGCAATATGAGGCTAGTGGTGGCTACACACATTCCTACACTACCGATCAATTGCTCCAAGATTCCATAGTTTTGAGTAGTACAAACATTATTTACAAATGCAGAAAAGTATAAATCTACGAGCATAAAGAAAAATTAAATCTATACTATTTTTATACATCATGAGTCCTTGATTAGGAGCACTGCACGAGTTTCACACTACCCTATCCTAAATTCCTAAGCCAGCACCACTATCTTAAAGTTCACACAAAAGAAATAAATTAAACTTGGGCTGAGCGCGTGCTTAAGTGCGCGCTCATGCGGTGTAGGTGCACAATGCTGTAATGATCAAACTGAAAATGAAAATGCACTTATGGTATGCAAGTGCATGTGCAAAGGTGACTCGCGAAACTTTCCCCCACCAGACTTATACTAAAAAATATATCCATGATTTGCAATAAAAACAAAAAAAAAGTTGAGGGAAGAAGTTACCCCATGCTCAGCTAATGAGCATACCAGAAGATTGACGTTAATCTTCAACAAACAGTCCATGGCCTAAACAAATTCCACCTTGGAAAATAAAATATATCCAACTACAAAAAGCTATACAAAATAGCACAACAACTAAATTGTAGCAAATTTAAAAGAAGCAACAGCATTGGGTCATCTCCCATAAGCACTTTTCTTACCATACTTAAGGTGGACCAAATACCTGTATTAACAGTTATATATATATTGTTTTAAAGCAAAGGTTCAGAAAGCATGCAAAATAAATCCAAAGTTACACAACAACATGAAGATAAATAAAACTAGAAACGGAAAGAAAGGGGGCCCCGAAGATCCTTCACTCTTCAGCTAACCGCTGACTTGTGATAGATCCCCCCGGTCACGCGAGATGAGGGCGAGGTGAAGGCTTTAGGGCCCAGGGAAGATGAGACTCCCCTACCCATAGCCTCATCCTTCTCGCGTCGGCTGGAAAAATCTGAAGCCTTGCATATAAGAAGTTCTTTTCTTTTCAAATTAACAGACGAGGATCGCCAGGGTGGTATATCCACCCCAACTAAATCACCAACATGCCTATTTTTCACATCGGGGGGCATCCTTTCCTCACCCACGGCGGGTGATAGATCAGCCCAAGTCACCTGTTTAACAGTTTTACAGTATTCATCACGCTTAATAAAAGTTTTTAAATCTGTTTCCTGCACGCTCCCAATAGCCGTGCACAACCCTTGTTACTTTTCTTCAGCAACTTGTTTCACGTCAAACAATTCCTCTTTTGCTTCTCCGTCCGCAATCTTCAACACATCTTTTACATGAACATCCCGTTCTTGCTTATTCAGCACAACATCTGTCTCATCAGCTCTAGGTAAATCATCAGATAATAAAACATTTAATTCCAGCGGTTTTTTAGATTCACTCGGGATTAAAGTGGGAAGTGACGGAGTTAGCGACAAATCGAACTTGGAAGCCAAGGTGATGCCACATGCGTTAAAGCACAGCGTCGCTTCACTGGATTTGAGGAATGTAACCCCAAGAATAGGCTTTGAATCATTTCCTATGGGTCCCAACACCTGGATGTCGGTAACAACCACAACCCCGTTAAGTTTCACCTCCACATCTTTAATCACCCCATCAGTTTTAACCACCGACCCATCAGCTAGCACAAGCGATTTCTGGATATAAGCTTCAACATTTAAATTAAGCTTCTCAACATCTTGCAGAGCAAGAATGTTGCACGACGAACCTGAATCGCAAAGAGCTACCATCTCAATTTCATTAATCTCACACTTGAGAGCCACTTCATTAATACTGCACTCCTCTGCCTCCCCAGCACTCTTCCCTTGCTCACGGGGATTCTTTTCCGTGTCGCTTGGGAGCGAGCCGTGAGTATGCTCGGAGAACACATGGGCAAGTTGCTCCAGCTGTGTCTCTAAGTTCCTCATATAGGCAGTTTGAGTGGCCATGTTAGATTGGGCCATCTCAACAAACTTTTCCATCATTTCTTCTAGAGCACTCCTACGTGCCCATTGCCCGCTCTGATTATAACCCGGCTGCGGTGGTCGCAGTTGGCTATTGGAGGCTTGAGCATCAAATTAATGCTGGCCTCCCTGCCATCTTTGACCTGGGGCATTTTGGTTCCACGAGAAATTCCAATGATTTCTCGCGTTCGGGTTATACACGCATTATTATAGGGCGCGGCGCGGTATTGACTGTTTATAAAATTAACACTTACATCAAAGGTTATACCTGCCGGTTCCGCAAATGACTCTTTAACTGGACATTCAAAAGCGTGGTGGCCGGGAGTTCCACATCCCTGGAAAGATATGGCCCCAACCGGAGCCGGAGGAGTAGTCGATCTGGTCAGCATCCTTCTTCCATCCATCATAGGGTGGCTTGCTTCGGCTTGCTACATCACCGCATTAACATCAAACAGATTTATCTCCCCCATAGGGGATTTTCTTCCCGCAGTCCAGTATGTGCTATGGGAGGCCGTATCTCAAAGAAGCCGCAAAGCCTCTTCAGGAGAAAGGTTCATAATTGTGTCGGTGGCGGCTGCGTCGATCATAGCTTGGTAGTTCGGCTCGACACCAAAATAGAATATTTTCACAAGATTCCACAACTCACAGTCGGGTTGGGGACAACGGAGTTGTAGGTCAGCGAAACGCTCCCACGCCTCAGACAATGTCTCTTGGTCCAGCTGCCGGAACGTAGCAATTTCCCTTCGGGCATTCACAATTTTGTCCACTGGGTGGAACTTGGCCAAAAACTTAGAGGACAGAGCCTCACATGTCGTAGCAGTCCCAGGGGAAAATTTGTGAATCCAGGTCTTAGCCCTGTCCCTCAGTGAAAATGAGAATAGCTTCAGCTTAACTACATCATCAGAAATTCCAACATATCGGAAGGTGCCGCAAATCTCTGAGAACTCCGCCAGATGTAGCTGCGGGTCCTCACTTGGCAAACCAGAATACTGCGTATTATTTCTGATCATATTTAGAATCGCAGGCATTATCTCAAAATGGTTGTTGGCAATGGCTAGTCTGAAGCCTGGATAAACACTTCCCGCAGTCGGGGTAGTGAAATCGCGCATCGTCCTAATGCGAGGTTGGACCACCTCTTGACCCTCAACAACTCTATCACCATGGCCATTTCCTACTTGGCCCAAGTCTTCCATTCTACCTTCAGCAGCAGCAACACGCACGCGAGCTCTCCTCACTCGTGCGGTCTCAAGATCAGCTCCCAAATTTTCACCCCTATTACCTGGGTTAGGATCTGTCATACAACAAGAAAAATCTATCAAAGCGACAAATACTTGTAAATCTTTCCAAAAGAAAAAAAGCTCACAATGGTTGCACTCACCGACAACGGCGCAAAAAACTTGATGCACTCTCGGCAAGTGTACCCATCGCTGTCAAGTAATAAAAGTGAGTAGTTTAATCCTCGTATATCGATCTCTCGAGGAGTGCAAGTAGGGAGTGTGATTTCGCTATATGAAAAAGAGATTGCAAGCAGGAAAGTAACCAAAGGGGGTTTTTGAATGGGATTCCTAAGTTAACAACAAAAAGAAAATTATAGCGGGTTGCCGTCACCGCATCGCTTGGGTGGAGTACTACGGAGAGTAGTATGGACGATGGACGAACAACAAGGGTCGCAATCACCTCTTCACAACACACGCTTCTAGCAATCGCTAGAATGACACAATCACTACAACACAAGAAATACTGAAACTTAACAACACAAGCAATGATTAAGACATAACAACATAAAGACATGCTGAAACCTTAAGCAGAACATTGTTCTCAAGCAACAATCTCACTAACACGAGTTCAGAATGAATAAACCACAAGAAGAGGTGGAGAAATACAACCGAGCGCACAAAGGCTTTCTGAGATTCACGGCCGGATTCAAGGGTTATCGGGCCTTGTCCAAGCTCGGTCTTCGGATGATGTCCGGGAACCAAGAAGGGTTGTCACTTCCTTCGAATATCCCGTCTGCTTCGTGAATGATCACTAGGCTAGTTCTGACCGAAGAACTCCGCAAGTGCAGCAACAAAGAGCTCGGATGGTAGCTTGGAGTTCGGAGAAGATGAAGGTGGCCGAGATGAAACTATCACAAGCTTTTTGAGGAGAAACGGTGGCTGGATCAACTCTCCAAGGAGGAGAGAGAAAATGGCGGCTGCAGGTGATTTTTCCCACTTTGAGGAGTGGAAATGGCGGGGGAGCGGAGCTGGATCCTTGGAAAGAGGAAATCTGCAACTTAAATAGAAAAGTCAAAAAAATTGGTCACGCACGGTTTGGAGCACGGCCGTATGCAAACCGTGCTATATTAGCTTTCAGGATAAACCCGAGTAAGGAGAAGTGTTGACCCGTGCGTTTTCCTTCGCACACGGGCGGTCCTGCCCGTGTGGGAAGGACATCGCACGGGTAGCGACAGAGTGTTGGAAAATAGAAACACACAGGAAAACCGTGTGTTGTACTCGCGCATGGGAGCAGCCACCGGTGCGTGAACAACACGCACGATTAACCACAGAATGAAAAAAACTGGGAAGCTACAGGAAATCCATGTGTTTCCAGGGTTTCGTGCGTCAACGATCGTCGAACTCAGCTCGACGAAATTCATCGAGAACTGACTAAAACGTGATTTCACGTCACCGCACGAACGTGTTTTCCATGAAGAAAAATGCACCACCGTAGAGCACGAACTCAGCTCATGTGACGAGGTGCAATTCGTCGCACAAAAGCTGACCGAACGGTAAATATAACCGATTTCGGTTGACATGCACCAGTCTAGATGAGTCCGAAAAACTGACTCAACAATGGAAACGCTTTATGATTATAATTTCACTAGGCAAAACATGCTGGTATGAAAGCAAATTGTTGATGTCTGCTCTCCGTTATCACGCTGTTCGAACGTGCGCTTATTACGGCTTTACTTAAGTTTGCTGATGTGTTTTCGAAGGAAGAATACATCTTGATTTCTCCTTTGTACATTAGAAAACCTGATGAAGAAGCACCACCTGCTCAATTAAACCAGTCCATGTGTCGAACTAGAGTGTCGACACTCAAGAAACTTGTGTACAACTCGACCTTGGAGTCAACACTGTGATGCAATAAAGTGTCGACACTTGAACAGTGTCGAACAGTGCAACAGATGTGTTGACCAAGGAGCTGTGTGACACCCAGGGAGTCTACACCAGAAATGTGCTTACCCCCAATGCAGAACAGAAGGACACTGCAATGTGTCGACACTGTCAACACTTGAAGTATGTGTCGACCCAATGTGTCGGGCAACTTGAAATGTGTAGTGCACACAAATAGTGTCCATGTGTGACTTAGCTAAAGACTCTAACTTGAAGATGTAAATATAACCGATACAAGTTCCTAAGGGGTTCAAATGTCTCAACAAGAAGAAGTGCACAAGGAGCTGTGTGACACTCAGAAAACCATGTGTCGCCAAGAATAGTGTCGATGAGTACAACACCGAAAAGGTGATCGACCTAGAAGAATCAGCAAAATATCTTGTGGACTCAATTTTAGTGTCGACAATGGACTGTCAAGCTCTCGACACCTTGAGCATGTGTCGCTTGTGTGCTTGGACTCGACACTTATTGACACTATCAGACTGTAATTCAAACTGGTTGACATGAGCTGCCGTTCCAGCCGGTCACAGCGCCTCAGGATATCAGACACCGGAAGCCGGTTACCATGAAGAAGGCCTATAAATAGTTTACAGACAAAATTCAAGGTTGATCCGGTATGCGTCCAAGGATCGAGAAATCAAATAGGCTGTTGTTTCATGTCTTAAGTGCAGAGGTCAAGGAACTCCAAGTTCAGTCGTTCTACAAGAAGCTGAAGAAAGTTCGGAATCCAGCTGAGGGCTGAGTTGTGGTTATTAGTTATTCTAGGATCTTTGGACGCTATAATTTATGACGGTACTTGTGGCTGAGTGTGTTGAGCCAGTGTAAGTGTAGCCTGTGTGAGTGATGTTCTGATTGTTTCAGAGTTTGTTGATGTGTTTTCGAAGGAACTTTCGGGGAACCACTTAAACCACTGTGTTGTGCACTACAGCTTTGTGATTGGGAGATTGATAATAAATTTCTCAATAAAGTTAGAAAAGGATTGAGTTGGTACCATATCTTTATCAGGTGCAAAACATGTGGCCCGCTCTCCATATCGTGTTGTGCCAAATGAAATGACGCAACTAAAAGTTCAACTACAAGAGTTGCTGGAATAGGGTTATATACATCCAAGTATGTCACCTTGGAGCGCACCTGTTCTCTTTATGAAAAAGAAGGACGGTTGTCTGCGGTTGTGGATCGACTATCGCGAATTGAATAAGCTGACTGAGAAGAACAAATATCCAATACCGCGAATTGATGACTTGTTTGATCAGCTAGTCGGATTAACCGTCTATTCTAAACTGGATTTAAAGTCTGGTTATTACTAGTTGAGGATTCGGGAAGGTGACATTCCCAAGACAGCGTTTGGAACATGCTACGGTCATTACGAGTTCACTGTAATGTTGTTTGGGCTAACAAATGCGCCATCAGTGTTCATGGACCTAATGCACCGAACATTTCGAGAGTACTTGGATTTGTTTGTAATCGTTCTCATCGATGACATTCTTGTGTAATCTCCGTCTGAAGATGATCATGCGAACCATTTACAGATGGTGTTGCACACCCTGAGGAGAAACAAGCTCTACGCCAAGTTCTCAAAGTGTGAGTTCTGGCTGTCGTCAGTGGCCTTTCTTGGCCATGTGGTTAGTGGAGAGGGCATTGTTGTGCATCCTGCAAAGATAGTTGAGATATGAGAGTGGCCGATGTTGTCTTCTGTAGCCGAAGTCAGGAGTTTCCTTGGACTACCGGGCTACTACAAGCACTTCATAGAGAACTTTTCGTGGATAGCATTGCCTCTTACCACATTAATAAGGAAGGATCAGAAGTTTGTCCGGATGCCAGAGTACGCGCGAGCTTTTGAAGAGCTAAAGTGTCGCTTGACCATGATGCTAATCTTGACGTCGCCATGTGGCTCAGAAGGCTTTGAAATCTATAGTGATGCATCAGGGAGCGGCTTAGGCAGCGTTCTTCTTCAATTTGGAAAGGTGATCGCTTATGGCTCACACAAGTTGAAAGTGCATGAGCAGAACAATCCTGTCCACAACTTGGAGTTGGCCACGGTGAGTTTTGCACTTAAACTATGGCGTCATTATTTATATGGCGTAAAGGTATATATATTCATGGACCATAAGAGCCTAAAGTACTTATTGGATCAGAAGGATCTCAACATGCGACAACATAGGTGGATGGCGTTTCTCAGGGAATACACCTTCCAGATTCACTATACTCCAGGGAAGGTAAACGTCATCGCATATGCCTTGAGTCGTAGGACTATAGTAAGGGCAACTTGGTTGCAGATGCATGATGAGCGTCTAATCCAGGAGTTAGAAGCATTAGAGATTTCTTGTGTTGACAAGAATTCCACAGCAAATGCGTGCTTGAACTGGATGGAGGTACAGTATGACTGTACAACCTTGGCCTCGTGAGATGTGGCTCAAGAAGTAAACAGGAGAAGTTGGCGAGAGGAACTGGAGAGGCGAGTGGGACCATGTGGTCCACTCGTAGGAGGCGAGACGGGGGTGTTCTCTACAGTAGGTGAGGCGCCCTTCAGGTGCGCGAGCAGTCCCATGAGGGCGAGATGGCTGTCATAATGTGGGAGGCCTGCGAGACGAGCAGGAGGGCTTGTCTTGCCGCTGGTCATTTCCCCACTCTCCATAGAGGAGGAAAGATGTTTCTACCTTCCTACCCCCAATGGGGATTTTACTATTCTACCCCGGGTAATTTTACCCTTTTGCAGACCTAACCCAGGGTATTTTGGTAATTTCAGGTCAGTTCAGTATGGTTATTTGCAGATCCAACTCAGAAGCCTATAAATACACTGATAAGGTGTCTGGGAAAAGGGTTGTTGAACCTTCCTATATTCTTCCTCAGAAGCACCTAGCTCAGAATTGGCTAGGGAGGGGAGGAACTTCAAATTCTTCCGGGTAAGAGGTGGGACCTCCGAGCTGAGAGCTTCGGTCTATTTTCGGTCTTGTGACTCACGTCGGGAGGGCGGTTCGAGAAGAGTAAGTTTGTGTTGCAATTTCAGGTCTAACCTCTAGGAGGAACCGAGTGACTGGTTTCAACATTTTTGGTGCGGTGAGCGTGGACCGTGGCCCACATAGAAGAACCTTGAGTTGCCTCATGGCAGGAGGTCACGGAGAAGGAGACGGAGACGGGTCAGACAACCCAGGAGGATTCGTTGGAAGGGAGGAGTTCATGGCATCAATCAAAGACATTATGGACATGCTGCAGGGGATCTCGCGACAGGGAGATTGTTCGACCCCGCTGCCTCAGGTGTCTGCTCTCGTGCCACAGAAAGAGCTCGTCTCAGCAAGAGTGGGAGAAGATGCCCCTGGGAGGCGACCGGGAAAAGAAGTGATGGTGGAAGGAGGCGGGCGAGACATGGCTGGAAGGGAGCTTTTCCCAAGTCCCGCGAGTGCCGTCTCGCCAGGGGACATCATCGCGTGAGTGGTGGCGGCGAGACAAGGGGCGAGAGGGTCACATTTTTGCGAGCTGATCCTGTCAGCTCCCGTCTCGGAAGTGTTCAGGGAACCCGAGATGAATTATTATGTGGGGAAAGATGATCCCCTCCAGCACCTGTGTAACACCTCCCCTGTAATGACCGTATAATATGGGTCCGACCGGGGCCCCACAACATACAGACGCCACAGCTTTAGTTTTATAAGATGATATAACTACCCAATCTCAAAACTTATAATCAAACCACAGCGGAAACATCAACCCAAACTCGAAGTTATCCACATACACAAGAGTATCGAAACGGCCTTATGGCCTTACAACAAAAGAGAGTCCAAAACTCTATCAATACATAACACATCAAAGTGCAAAGGCACTACTAAGCTACCTCGGCATGCAAGTCGGATGTCGAAAGCATCAAACATACAATATCACAAAAGTAGAGCTAATGCAAAGCTGGTAACACTTCATGAGGCTTAGGCCTTTTTGGCCGGCGAGCTAGCTCCTGCTTGAGATCCTTGCCCTATAAAAATTTGGTCGTAAAGTGGGTCAGCAAAGGCTGACCTCAAACTGCGTAACAAACACATCTCCTCCCGGCCGCCCCTATCGGACCCCGGGGTACCCCTCCAACCTGCAAGTCAGCACTTCGTATACAATATATATAAACAACTAAAGCACTAAAGAACAGGCTTGGATGTCTCAAACAACATGCACGATCTCTACTGTTGCGCATATAAAGAAAAGGGGCCTACTATGCAACATGTATGCAAAACCCGGGCTTCACCCAAGACACCCTATCGCGTATGCATCTAGCATATCATCACATCATCTGGGTACTCATAATTTCCCCATTGGCATTAAGCCGCAAACAGGGGGGGGTGGTACTATAATTCCCCCAACGACATACAAGACGCCACACAGAACTCTTGCCAAGGCCCCACCCGCTCATGGTCTTAGACCCGGCCTTGCCTGCAAGCTCTGACTTCTCATGTCAGGATTCCGTCTAACACACTGACCGATTATAAGAAGCCTTGCTGGACCCCACCCGCTCATGGCCTCATTGCCCGGGCTTGCCCCATGCTTGGCTTTCTTGTCAGTCGCACAGAAGGAGACTAGTCTCGCCAGGACACTCTCCACACATGACTTGCACGTCACGGGATAGCCAACCGACCACGGAGACAAAGCCACTCCTTGACACATCACAATCCAAAATCATTTCCACCCTAATCCCTCATTTGTACTGCAACGTCCCCGCGCACCAAGGAAACCATCTACCGCCAATGCGGAGCTAACCTTGTCCACCAAGGAAACCATCTACCACCATTGCGGAGCTAACCTTGTCCGGTTCCGGCTACACGTACTCACTCCAGAAAAGGGGAAAAACACAAGCATCACAAACGACATCTTGCCGCAACGGATTTCTACAAAATCCCTAAAGCTCGTATGCAACATCACCGAGTCGGACTAACGGTCACGACCACGGCTTCACCCTCCATGCCTAATCCACTAATGGAGTGGATCTCTAATGCAAAAACATGTCGGGGACGGACTCAATCGACCCAGAGGTTCCTCTTGAACCATGGCGACCCAAACCCCTCTCATTTGAGAGTTTGGTGCCCAAAAACTAGAAAGTAAAAGATGCTAAACATGCATCCTAAAACCAAGAGGAGAAGTGTCGTTACCTTCCGACCCCTCTTCCTAGCCATGGAAACTTAGCCGGATGAAAGCCTTCACAACGGTATTGCCTCCACGGATCTTGACTCGGCTCGCGATTTGGAGCACCGAAGCTTCTCCGGCAGCCGGATTTCTCCTTCACCTCCTTCCTTGCTCTCCCTTCTCTCTAGATCTTAGAAAGAGAGTACTTGATGAAGAATGAGGGTTCCCAAACCCTATTCCCGGACTTAACTCAACAAGGACAACCCTGTACCATCAGATCCCAAAAGAAGGAAACGAACGACCACGATCCGAACTGAAAATCAAAACACCTGGGCCGAACACGGCTTGTGACACACCCGTGTCCAAGGCCGTGTGACTCAATCGACGCCGAAACCGTCGCACCCAGAAAAGGACACGGGCTCTAAACACGCCCGTGTCAAAGCCGACACGCCCGTGTCATGCAGTACACGCCCGTGTTGCTCGGCGTGCTCCTCCATCGACACATGATCAAAAACCACCCAAGAAGGACACGGATAAACGACATGCCCGTATCGAAATTGACATGCCCGTGTCAGGCCAAACACGCCTGGGCTCTAGGCCGTGTTTAATCCCCTTACATGGCCCGGCTCATAACCCGAGTAAGACACGGCCTGGGACACACCCGTGTCTCAGGCCGTGTTCGAAGTCTCGACGATCGTCGACTGCCTCTTCATCGATTTCGCGGAAAATTCGTCGAACACGCACAGGACACAGCCTTGGACATGCCCGTGTCCCAAGCTGTGTTCATTATCTCGACATTTCGTCGAGCGCAGTTCGTCAACCACCCGAGTTCTCCATCGAACGCGGGCACGACACGAATATGGACATGCCCGTGTCCTAGGCCGTATTCCCTGTCTCGACACTTCATCGAGCAAAAATCATCGACTTCCCGGGCTCTCGACGAACCCGAGCACGATACGGCGTGTCCTAGGCCGTGTGACCCTTACCAAGACCCAAACTTGGCTCTCGGCGCTGCTCGTCCCTCTTTCGAATTTTGGGGCGTTACAACTCTCTCCCCCTTAAAAGAATTTCGTCCCGAAATTACAAAAAGCAAAAAGGGGTACACAAAACTTAAATGATACCTGAATGAAAGAACTCTGGATACTCCTCCAGCATAGTTTGTTCTCGCTCCCAAGAGAGCTCCTCACGACCGCAGTTGTCCCATCGGACTTTTCAAGTTTAACCTCTTTGTTCTGCAACTGCTGAATTTCTGAATCCTCTATAGAAACTGGACGAACTCGCATCCTCAAGTCTTCATCTATCGGCACCGATGCAGATTCGATCACCACACTAGCCTCTACCAAGGCTTTCCTCAAGACGGAGACATGGAAGACGTCGGGTAATCAACTGAGCTCTGCGCACAACGCCAATCAGTATGCTGCTTATCCCACCAGTTCAACAACCTCGAAAGGTCCCAAAAACCTTGGACTCAACTTCTTGAGTCGGCAAATCTGTGAAACGCCTTTGAACGGCTTGATCTTTAAATAGACCCAATCGCCTACCGCGAACTCCAGCTTCCTGTGGCGAGCATTAAAATATTTTGCTTGCCAATCTTGGGCCACCTTCATGCGCTCTTGAATGGTCCGTACCAACTAACAAGCATCAGCTACCACTTCTTTTCCCAACAGCTTGGTGTCTCCCGCCTCTGTCCACGACATCGGTGTTCGACACCGCCTCCCATACAAAGCTTCGTATGGCGCCATCTTTATACTTTCTTGGTAACTATTGTTGTACGCGAACTCCACCATAAAGAGGTGATCCTCCCATTTCTTGTCGAAGTCAAAAATACACATTCTCAGCATATCCTCCATAGTACGGTTCATTATTTAGGTTTGCTCGTCAGTTTGAGGATGGAAAGCCGTATTGAACTTTAGCTTCGTGCCCAGACTCTTCTGAACCAACCTCCAGTCCTTGGACGTGAAACGTCTGTCACGATCGCTGACTATACTTTTAGGAATCCCATGTAGTCGCACAATGTTGCGAACATACAACTCCACCAGCTTCTCCACGCTGTCCTCCTTACGATTTGGGATGAAGTGGGCCACTTTGGTTAAGCGATCCACAATCACCCAAATCGCGTCGTTACCCTGCTGTAATCTAGGTAACCCATGCACAAAATCCATGGAGATGTCATCAAATTTCCACTCGGGGATTGGAAGAGGCTTCAGGAACCCGCCTGGCTTCTGACACTTGGCCTTCACCAAGGCACAAGTTTGACATCGATTCACGTACAAAGCTACATCCCGCTTCAACCCAAGCCACCAAAAGGATTTCATCATATCCAAGTACATCTTTATACTGCCCGGGTGAATGAAGTACTTTGTGAAGTGAGCCTCATACATCAACTCCTCACGGAGCTTGCCGAACTGCGGTACACAAATCCTTCCGTCCTTCCTCAGAATCCCAACAATCAACTCTTAGGCGCTGCTCTCGCCCTTTTGAGCTTCCACAATGAATGGCTGAAACTCCACCTCCAAATGAGTTGCTTCCCAAATACGATCAGACAAGTCGTTCTGCATATCAATCCAGTTCAACCGAGCCACGCAAGACTCGCCCCTTGCTACGAACTCCAAGCCGAGGGACTCCCAGTCCAGTACCAACAGCTCATCATGAGCTTCAATCTAATTCCCTTGCCTTAGTATTTTCTACTCAAGGCATCTGCCACCACATTGTATTTACCTGACATATACTGAATCGCCACCCCGTAGTCTCCAAGGAACTCGACCCACCTGCACTGACGCATGTTCAAGTCCTTCTAATCTAGGAGATACTTCAGGCTTTTATGATCCGTGAAGATCTCCACCTTCGCACTGTAAACATAGTGTCGCCATATTTTCAATGCAAAAATTACCGCCGCCAATTCCAAGTCATATACGGGGTAATTCCTCTCATGAGGCTTCAGCTGCCTAGACCCAAAGGCTATCACACTACCATGTTGCACCAAAACACAACTCAAACCGCAACCCGATGCGTCACTGAAGTTTTAAAATCCTTCGGTCCCTTTCGGTAGACTTAGGATTGGAGCCGTCATCAGTCTTTCCTTCAGTGTCTCAAACGCCTGACTGCACTCCTGAGTCCACACAAACTTCTAATCCTTATGAGTTAGTGAGGTGAGGGGTAGAGCTATCCGTGAAAAGTTTTCCACGAATCTTCTATAGTACCCGGCTTGTCCAAGAAAACTTCGGATTTCCACCACGGTTATCAAAATCGGTCTGTCTCTAATGGCTTCCACTTTTGTTGGATCTACCGCCACCCCATCCCCACTAATCACATGGCCCAAAAATGCCACCTTCTCGAGCCAGAACTCACACTTTGAGAACTTTGCATAAAGATGGTTCTCCATCAACACTTGCAAGACTACTCTCAAGTGAGTCTCATGCTCCACCTCTGATTTGGAGTACACCAGAATATCATCGATAAAGACAACTATAAAAGAGTCCAAGAATTTCCGAAATACCCGATTCATCAAATCCATGAATACGGATGGTGCGTTGGTCAGCCCGAACGACATCACCGAGAACTCAAAATGACCATACCTCGTACCAAACACTGTCTTGTGTATGTCCTCGTCTCGAATTCGCAACTAATAGTATCCTGACTTTAAGTCCAACTTTGAATACACCACTGACCCCACCAACTGGTCGAACAGGTCGTCTATCCGAGGAATCAGATACTTATTCTTGACAGTCACTTTATTCAACTCTCGGTAGTCTATGCACAGCCGCATACTACCGTCTTTCTTCTTCACGAACAACACCGACGCACTCCACAGTGAAGAACTGGGTCTGATATACCCCTACTCCAACAATTCCTGCAACTGTACCTTGAGTTCAGCCAACTCCTTTGGTGCCATCCTAAACGGAGGTCGTGACACTGGACTAGCCTCTGACACTAACTCAATCGAGAAGTCGATCTCCCGTCGAGGAGGCGCTCCAGGAAGTTCATCCGAAAATACATTCTTGAACTCTGCCACTACGGGCACTTCTCCAAGTGATAACTTGGAGAGGCGAACCTCCAATAATGACACAAGAGCTACTCCACCTTGGTTAACTGCCCGCATCAACTACATGGCCGAAATTAGGGAATAGGTCAATCCATTAAGGCCCTCAAACCTGACTTCTGTCTGCCCCTCGCTTCTTAGGGTCACCACCTCGAATAGGCAATCAATACTGGCATGCTGCTCTGCTAGCCATTCCATTCCCAAAATCACGTCAAACTCGACTAACGGTAGGACCGCTGCTATCAACACGAAGTCAAGTCCACTTAGCTCCCAAGAAATGCGCCCTTTCTTCCCGGTGGTCATGAATGAACCATTGGGCATGCGCACCTTCAGCTCCCCGTCCACCGAAAATGACTCAACTTCGATCCCCGGATGAAGCTTTCCGCAAGAAATGAGTGTGGCGCTCCCGTATCAAACAATACCCTAACGCGGTATCCGGAAACTAACACAAAGCCTAAAACATAGACATCAATCATAACGGTCTAAAAGTATGAAGGACAAGGTTGAACTTAAACTTCCTCATACCTGTCACAACATCGGGTTGGCGGATCGCTTCCTGCTGTCCAAGGTTGTAAGCCCTTGGTTGCACCGGTTGGATTCGAGAAGCGCTAGACTCCGCCATCTTCCCTTTTTTTGCGGCACTAGGTCCGGAGCGCACAGTTTGCTCCTGCCTTGCCTCCTGCTACGCACCTCCTTAGTTACAAAAACGAGCAATGTGCCCCACCTTACCACAGTTGAAGCACGTCGGTAGCCCCTTAGAGTGAGACCCTCCGGACGTCCACTTGCTTTTCTCACCGGACTTGTATTGGTGAGACTTCTTCCTCCATCTATTCTCTTCAGACTTTCCTTGGGATTGAGAAGGCTTCCCTTCCCATTGCTTGGGCACAAAACTTTTACGACATTGGCTCCGCTCCAGATCACTCTCCAACGTCCTGGCAGCCTAAACTAGCTCATTGAAACCAGGTCTCTTCATGGCAATGAGGGGTTGTCTTAGATTCTCCCTCAGCCCCTGGTAGAAGAGGTTATCCCTCTCCTCATCATCCTCCATGGTCGTTCCCGCATAATGACCCAAACGAGTGAACTCCTGTACAAACTCGTCCACCGTCTTATCTCGCTGCATCAAGTGCAGAAATTTCCTCTGAAGGGCCAACCTCGTTGAAACAGGAATGTACTTCTTTAGAAAAACATCCCCAAAATTCTTCCATAGATGGGGTGCGTCCAGGAAATTGGCGGCCTCTATGGCTCACCCACCACAACTTTGTGTCTCCCTCCAACATGAAGGCCGCAAACTCAGATTTCTTCTCTTCTGGCATCTCTACCGCCCTCAGAAGCTCTTGCATCTTTGCCAACCAATCCTCCGCCTCAGTCGGAGTACCGACTCCCTTGAACGTCGGGGGATGGAAGCTCAGAAAATACTTCATCTGCCGGTCTCCATGCCCGACCACCACTCTTTCTGCCAAAGGCTCTACTCGCTTGGCTTCTCCGCCCAGCACGTCCGTTGCCGTATGCGGTGTAGCAGGGGTTGCTACCTGAGCTGTCGCTGCAGCTTGGGATGCCACCATTGCTTCTGCAAGCATACGACATAAGTCGGCCGGGTTTACACCCATGCCCAAAGGACCTTGTGCAGTGGCGCTGCTTGCCGAAAGCTCTTCTCTTGTTCTCGACGTACCCTCCTCGTTGCTTGCACTCTTAAGAAAAGCAAGAAAACAAGGAATCAGTTTCTAATCGTAAGACTCAAACATAAGGACACTCATGGTCCCGCATTACTCTTATGTGGATAACTTCTATACGCACTGACCTTGGATCAAACCTGGCTATGATACCAAATTGTAACACCTCCCCTGTAATGACCGTATAATATGGGTCCGGCTGGGGACCCACAACATACAGACACCACATCTTTAGTATTATAAGATGATATAACTACCCAATCTCAAAACTCATAATCAAACCACAGCGGAAACATAAACCCAGATTAGAAGTTATCCACATACACAAGTGTATCGAAACGGCCTTATGGCCTTACAACAAAAGAGAGTCCAAAACTCTATCAATACATAACACATCAAAGTGCAAAGACACTCCCAAGCTATCTCGGCATGCAAGCCGGAAGTCGAAAGCATCAAACATACAATATCACAAAAATAGAGCTAATGGAAAGGTTCTAACACTTGATGAGGCTTAGGCCTTTTAGGCCGGCGAGCTAGCTCCTGCTTGAGATCCTTGCCCTGTAAAAATTTGGTCGTAACGTGGGTCCGCAAAGGCTGACCTCAAATTATGTAACAAACACATCTCCTCCCGGCCGCCCCTAATGGACCCTGGGGTATGCCTTCAACCTGCAAGTCAGCACTTCGTATACAATATACATAAACAAGTAAAGCACTAAAGAACAGGCTTCGATGTCTCAAACAACATGCATGTTCTCTAATGTTCGGCATATAAAGAAAAGGGGCCTACTATGCAACATATATGCAAAACCCGGGCTTCACCCAAGGCACCCTATTGCGTATGCATCTAGAACATCATCACATCATCTGGGTACTCATCATTTCCCCATTGGCATTAAGCCGCAAACAAAGCGGGGGTAATACAATTCCCCCAACGGCATACAAGCTGCCACACGGAACTCTTGCCAAGGCCCCACCCGCTCATGGTCTTACACCCGGGCTTGCCTGCAAGCTCTTACTTCTCATCTCAGGATTCCGTCTAACACACTGCCCGATTATAAGAAGCCTTGCTGGACCCCACCCGCTCATGGCTTCATTCCTCGGGCGTGACCCATGCTTGGCATTCTCGTCAGTCGCACAGAAGGGGACTAGTCTTGTCGGGACACTCTCCATACATGACTTGCACATCACGGGATACCCAGCCGACCACGGAGATAAAGCCATGCCTTGGCACATCACAATACAAAATCATGTCCACCCTAATCCCTCATTTGTGCTGCAACATCCCCACGCACCAAGGAAACCATCTACCGCCAATATGGAGCTAACCTTGTCCACCAAGGAAACAATCTACCGCCATTGCGGAGCTAACCTTATCCGGTTCCGGCTACACGTACTCACTCGAGAAAAGGGGAAAAACACAAACATCACAAATGGCATCTTGCCGCAATGGATTTCTACAAAATCCCTAAAGCTCGTATGCAACATCACCGAGTCGGACTAACGGTCGCGACCACGGCTTCACCCACCATGCCTAATCCACTAACGGAGCGGATCTCTAATGCAAAAACATGTTGGGGGATGGACTCAATCGACCCGGAGGTTCCTCTTGAACCATGGCGACCCAAACCCCTCTCATTTGAGAGTTTGGTGCCCAAAAACTAGAAAGTAAAAGATGCTAAACACGCATCCTAAAACCAAGAGGAGAAGTGTCGTTACCTTCCGACCCCTCTTCCTAGCCATGGAAACTTAGCTGGATGAAAGCCTACGCAACGGTCTTGCCTCCACGGATCTGGACTCGGCTCGCCATTTGGAGCACCGAAACTTCTCCGACAGCCGGTTCTCTCCTTTACCTCCTTCCTTACTCTCCCTTCTCTATAGATCTTAGAAAGAGAGTACTTGTTAAAGAATGAGGGTTCCCAAACCCTATTCCCGGACTTAACTCTGCAAGGACAACCGTGGATCATCAGATCCCAAAAAAGGAAACGAACGACCACGATCCGAACTGAAAATCAAAACACCTGGGCCGAACACGGCTTGTGATACGCCTGTGTCCAAGGCCGTGTGCCTCAATCGACGCTGAAACCGTCGCACCCAGAAAAGGACACGGGCTCTGAACACGCCCATGTCAAAGCCGACACTCCCGTGTTAGGCAGTACACGCCCATGTTGCTGGGCGTGTTCCTCCATCGACACATGATCAAAAACCACCCGAGAAGGATGTAATACCCCCATCCGTCGTATGACATATAACAGAAGGTCCAACTATAACCCGATGCCATATACCACGGATAGTCGGAAGGGTTACTTAAGAATATCAAAACATTCCAACTACGACTACTCACCCTAACACAGAGCATTCTAGCAGAAGCTTTTAAACAGTTGATAAGAACCCAAAATTGAAAACCAACAATTATGAATGTCCCTAGACTACTATAGGAATGAAACAACAAGTACACTGAAAGTACTTGGACTTCTGTCCTTACAAGAGTTTCACTTAACAAAGTTGTGTCTTTCATACATCGGCTCGCAGGCCGGCCACACATGACAAAAAATAAAATATAACTATTCGTTTTTGCCTTCGAGGGCCAGCTCAGCAACATGGGCTTCAGCCCGCTATTTGGTACTCGGCTCCACAGCACCTGCAAGCAACATTCCACCGCCCGGTGGCAAACAAAGCAACGGTCAGCCAAAGCCAACCAAAATATAACGACCCCGCCCCTTACTCAGGACGGCGGTGCTCCTTCCCTGCATTTCATTAGCCTAGCTAAACAATAAAGTACAAACATACTACGACACAGGTGTAGGCTCGCATGACCAAACCCGTGCACTCATGGCACATTATCGGTGAATCCTGTCAATTCAGTGGCTTCACCACCATCCCTAGGATGGCAACAACGTGAGCATTATAGCCTTTCTGACCAACGTCTAAGGCTCCCAACTATGCCAACGGCCAGTCCCTCTTTGGGTCTCTCGCACCGAACCACATAGCCCAGGTCCGATTCCACTTGCCCGTTGCTCACACCACATAGTCACCTTAAGACGTATGCACAAGCCAAGCTTCTCTCGGATCCCGTATCAATTCCAAACATCACATAACCCAGTTATGTACAAGGCCGGCTCCCCGGCCACCAAGATAGCAGAATTACGTTTCTGCTCAGTTTTCTGGGTGCGTCTTGGGGTTAACCCCCAAGGATCCCTGCTGTAATCTACCGCGTAGAAACCCGAAAAACACAAATCACGGAGTCTTCTCCGGCAAACCATACAAAATGCAACATCACCGATCCAGACCAACACATCCGGGTAGGCTTCAAACACAATGCCTATGTCCGTACTTCGATTCCGGACTCTATATGCAACACAAGGGGAACTATTCCCGTCAATCCCAAGGAACACCGCACACTCGCGGGAGCGGGTTTCCTTATGCAAAATGAGAGGTTCACATGCTCAAGTAGAGAATCATTACCCTTGTAGTACGCTTTTGCATCATGGAAATCTATATGGATAGAAGACTTCGCAATGGAATTTCCTCCGCAGATCCGCTCTCGGTTCTCGATTCGGTGCTCTGATGCTCCGCCGGCGGTCGGAAACCTCCCCTTTCTTCCTCCTTGCTCTCTCCTCTCTCAAACTTCTTAGAAAGAGAAAGTTAAAGAGCAAATGAGGAATACAACCTCCATTTCTGACCTTAACAGAGCAGGAACACATCTGGGCAGTGAGATCTTAATTAAAGAAAATGAACGGCTCAGATCCGCCGAAAAATCCTTAAACCTGGGCCAAACATAACCTCGCACACGGCCGTGTCCCAGGCCGTGTGCCACGATGCAGACACGATCGTCGAGCACAAAAAAGGACACGGGTCAAGACACGCCCGTGTCTCAACCTGACATGCCCGTGTCGGTTTCCGACATGCCCGTGTCCCTGGGGCGTGTTACCAGTAACCGTCATTCCAACCGACACGACTCTTGGGAACACAGGTGGTGACACGGGTATGCACACGCCCGTGTCACGCTGCCGTGTTTCCTTCCGTGTCCTTCTCTAGACACAGCCGGCCAACACAGAGAACCACACGGCCTTGGAGACGCTCGTGTACCAGGCCGCGTACCCCTATACAAACACCAAAAATCCTCTTGGACACGACGAGCTCGATTACGATTTTTGGGGCGTTACAAATCTCCCCCACTTAAAGAATTTCATCCCGAAATTATGTAAAGGTACACGAAAATTAAAATGTTACCTGAGGGGAATAACTCGAGGCATTCTTCCATCATAGTCTGCTCTCGCTCCCAAGAAAGCTCCTTGTTGCGGAGTTGTTTAACCTCAAAGTCTTCAATGCGTACTGGCTTTACCTTTATCGTCAACCCCTTATTTTAGCGGCACTTGATCGACCGCAACGACCTGCGAAGGTTCTTGCACCGCCTTCCGCAACACCGATACGTGGAACATATCATATAGCCCACTCAAATCCAATGACAGCTTCAATCGATACGCTGCTTCGCCAACACGCTCCAGGATTTCAAATGGTCCAAGGTATCTCGGGCTTAGCTTCTTTAAGCGCCGAACCCGCGAGACACCCTTGAACGGCTTTATTTTCAAATACACCCAGTCGCCAACACCGAACTCCACGTTCCTATGCTTGGCGTTAAAGTATTTTGCTTGTCTGTCTTGAACGATCTTCAACCTTTCCTGAATTGTACGTATCATTGAAGTGGCGTCTTCCACCGCTTGATGTTTGTATAACTTCGTCTCGCCTGTCTCCAACCAAGACAACGACGTGCGACACATTCTCCCATACAAGGCCTTAAAAGGCACCATATCAATACTCGTCTGATAACTGTTGTTATATGCAAACTCCACCATGTATAGGGGATCTTCCCACTGCTTCCGAAATCCAAGACGCACATACGAAGCATGTCGTCCATCGTCCGGTTGACCCTCTCGGTCTGACCATCCGTCTGCAGATGAAAGGTTGTACTGAAACTCAACTTAGTTCCCAATAAACTATGCACCAGCCTCCAGTCGTTCGACGTGAAGCATCCATCTCGATCACTAACAATACTGCGGGGCACACCATGCAATCGTACAATATTATCCACATAGAGTTTGGCTAACTTTTCTACCAGATCTTCCTTCCTATTTGGGATGAAATGCGACACCTTTGTCAATCTATCCGCGACCACCCAGATGGCGTCGTTTCCCGTCTGCGACTTTGGTAAATCATGCACAAAATCCATAGAAATGTCGTCGATCTTCCACTCCAGGATAGGAAGGGACTTCAAGAATCCTCCGGGCTTCTGGCATTCCGCCTTCACCAAGGCACACATCTGGCACTTGGCCACATAAAGTGCTACATCCTTCTTTAGTTCTGGCCACCAGAACAACTTCTTCATGTCTTTATACATCTTCGTGCTCCCCGGGTGGATTGAGTACTTAGTATGATGAGCCTCGTACATCAACTCCTCCCAAAGATTACCCGCACTAGGAACGCATAGGCGACCGTCCCTCCTTAGCAGTGCATCCTCAACAGCAAATTGGGAATTTGATCCATCCAAAGATTCATCTAAGATCTGCTTCATGCTGCTATCCTGAACCAAAGCCCACCGAACTCTATCAGCTAGGTCATACTGCACCTCTGTCTAAAACAATTTTGCCTCGGCACTAGACTGCTTATCGGCGCAAGTTATCTCCAATGCCTCCAATTCACGGACCAAACTCTCATCATGTACCGACAACCAGCTGGCTTGCGCAGGAACCCTGCGACTCAACGCATCTGCCACTGCATTTCATTTCCCAGGCACATAATGTATCTCGAAGGTGTAGTCCCCCAGGAACTCCATCCACCTCTGCTGCCTCATGTTCAAGTCCTTCTGATCTAACAGGTATTTCAGGCTCTTATGATCGGTGTAGATATCAACCTTCACACCGTACAGATAGTGCCTCCACAGCTTTAGAGCAAATATCACCGCCGCTAACTCTAAGACATGGACCGGGTAATTCCGCTCATGAACCTTCAATTGCCACGAACCATAGGCTATGACGCTCCCATGCTGTAGCAGAACACAACCCAAACCACTGTCTGAAGCATCACGATAAATTTCAAACCCTTCGGTTCCACTCGGCGAACAAAAAATAGGTGTCGTGGTCAACCACCTCTTCAATTCTTCAAAAGCCTGCCCACTCTCCAGCGACCACACAAACTTTTGATCCTTCCCTGTCAACGTCATGAGTGGTAGCGCTATCCGCGAGAAGTTCTCTACGAAGAGCCTGTAGTAGCCGGCAAGCCCCAAAAAGCTCCGGACTTCCGCCACTATAGTCAATGCAGGCCACTCCCATATCGCCACTATCTTCGCCGGATCCACCGCTATCCCTTCTCCGAGGATAACCAGAACTCACACTTGGAGAACTTAGCATACAACTGATACCATCTCAACGTCTCCAACACCATATGTAGATGCTTGTAGCGATCATCCTCACACTGCGAGTACACCAAGATATCGTTGATAAATACTATCACGAAACGATCCAGGTACTCTCTGAACGTCATGTTCATCAGATCCATAAACACGAATGGCGCATTGGTCAACCCAAACGGCATGACCGTGAACTCGTAATGCCCAAACCACGTGCTGAACGCTATCTTTGGGATGTCGCTTTTCCTTATCATTAATTGGTAGTAACCAGATTTCAAATCCAACTTCAAATATACCGTAGACCCAACCAACTGATCAAATAGATTGTCAATCCTTGGGATAAGATACTTATTCTTCTCCGTAAGCTTGTTCAACTCCCGATAGTCAATACAGAGTCACATGCTCCCATCCTTCTTCTTAACGAAAAGGACCGGTGTGCTCCAAGACGACGAACTTGGACGCACATACCCTTGCTCCAACAACTCTTGCAGTTGCACCTTCAGCTCCTCCATCTCTCTTGACGCTATCCGATACGGAGAGTGTGAAACCGGTTTGGCACCCGGCACCAGCTCAATAGTAAAATCAATCTCCCGCTAAGGAGGGGATCCTGGGAGATCATCCAGAAACACATCAGGATACTCGGACACAACTGGAATACTACCCAAACTTGGCTTAGGCATTGAAGCCTGCACTAATGTGACAAACAACTCTGCCCCATCCCGAACTGCCTTAATCACCTGAAGGGCCGACATCAAAATTTTACTCGACCCCTTCATGCCAGTAAACGTAGTCTCCCGATCAATGTTCAGTCCCAACTTAACCTCCTTTCGGTTGCAATCAATACATGCTCGCTGCTCCGATAGCCAGAACATACCAAAGATTACATCGAACTCCGCTAATGGCAGTACCGACGCCTACAAGTCAAACTCATTATCCCCAATCTGAATCTTAACTACACTGACTCTATCCGCGCGCATTGAGCACCCATTGGGCAACAATACATCCAACTTGTCTTTAGTCATCGAGGAAGGGACTCCGATGCGCGATATGAATCGTTCGGACAAGAAGGAATGCGAAGCTCCCGAATCAAACAGGGCTCTCACCGGACAATCAAAAATCAACACGAAGCCTAGCACCAACAAATGTAAGCTAACATATAAAAAGGTAACAACTACATAAATTTAAACTGCTATAATTTAACTCATACTTGTCACTACGTCATCTTGTTTTATGGCCTCTTGCAGACCAAGGTTATAAACTCTAGGCTGGGCTGGAGCATGATGGGACGCGGTTGACTCCACCGCCTTCCCTTTCTCTTCATAGGTTGCTTCAGGCTTCCTCTCGGACTTTGCACGTCCGCTCCAATACTCACGAGCAAAATGCCCCATCTTTCTGCAGTTATAGAACGCTCCTGGGACTCGACTTGTGGTTGCCCCAGCCGTACCAGACGAAGGGGCTGAGCTCGAAGTCTCCGGCTTCTTGTTCCATCTGTGGAAACCCGACTTTGAATTTTGCACTTTGAAATCTGACTTCTTTTCCCCTGGGTCCTTCTTATCTTGCACTTTCTTCACGACCTTTCCCAACGATCGGGCCGAATTAACCAAGGCTAGGAAGCCCTGTGCCTTAGGCCCAGCAAGGAGTAGTTGCAGGTCGCCACGTAGACCCTCATAAAATCGGTTGGTCTTCCGCTCCTCTTCAGTAAACATAACACCAGCATAACGACCCAACCGCGTAAACTCGTAGAGATATTCATCCACGCTTCTACCTCCATGAGTCAAACCAAGGTACTGATTCTCTATCTCAAGCTTCTGAGCAGAGGATAGATATCTGGCCAAGAACAACCTTGAGAATTCCTCCATAGGCACATCCGCAAGTTGCCTTCCCACTAAGAGGTGAAACCTCCAACTCGTCCCACCACAGCCTCGCCTCACCGACCAAAAGGAAGGTCGCTATGGTGGTCTTCTGCCACTCAACAGTTTCTGTGGCCGTCAAGACCTTCTTTATTGTAGAGAGCCAATCCTCAGCTTGAGTTGGCGTTCCAATCCCGTCGAACCTCGGAGGATTAAAGCTCATTATATGCTTGAGCTGCTTCTACGTAGCTCTCCTTGGTGCTACTTGATCAACTATCACGCGCTCTACCACTCCCGACTCGGCCGCCCTAATCGGTTCTTGCTCATTAACAGTGGTGCGTGGTGCACTTGCCCTACAGGTTGGGCATTTATCATAGCAAAGACTGCTTCAGCCACCAATCTGATGGTTTCTGCTGAAGGAGGTGTTGTAGGCACGTCCCTTGGTGCACTACTTTCCACCGATTGCGGGCGTTCCGATTGCCCAGCACCGCTCCTAGCTGCGTATAATAGCAAAAAACCCTTGATTAGACGACAAACAGATTGCAAAAAACAATCATTGGAACACTCAAATTCCTCAAAACAAGCGTATTTGTCATTCCTAAGTGGGCATTCATGGGTTCTTTTTGATGTTATAACGATGAGGCACACATGTGCTCACCACCCCTTAAAAAAAATTCGTCCACGAATTCATTTAAGTTGACCGAAACCAGAAGTATGATACCAAATTATAACACCCCCATCCGTCGTATGACATATAACAGAAGGTCCAGCTAGAACCCTGACGCCATATACCACAGACAGTCGGAAGGGTTACTTAAGAATAACAAAACATTCCAACTACGACTACTCGCCCTAACACAGAGCATTCTAGCGGAAGCTTTTAAACAGTTAACAAGAACCCAAAATTGAAAACCAACTATCATGAATATCCACAGACTACTATAGGAATGAAACAACAAATACACTAAAAGTACTTGGGCTTATGGCCTTAGAAGAGTTTCACTTAACAAAGTAGTGTCTTGACATACATCGGCTCGCAGGCCGGCCACACATGACAAAAAATAAAATACAACTATTCGCTTTGGCCTTCGAGGGCCAGCTCAGCAACATGCGCTTCAGCCCGCTATTTGGTACTCGGCTCCGCATCACCTGCAAGCAACATTCCACCACCCGGTGGCAAACAAAGCAATGGTCAGCCAAAGCCGACCAAATTATAACGACCTCGCCCCTTACTCGGGACAGCGGTGCTCCATCCCTGTATTTCATTAGCCCAGCTAAATAATAAAGTACAAACATACTACGCCACAGGTGTAGGTTCGTACGGCCAAACACCCCGTGCACTCAGGGCACATTATCGGATGAATCCTGTCAATTCAGTGGCTTCACCACCATCCCCAGGATGGCAACAACATGAGCATTTTAGCCTTTCTGACCAACATCAAAGGATCCCGACTATGCCAATGGCCAGTCGCTCTTTGGGTCTCTCGCACCAAACCATATAGCACAGGTCTGATTCAACTTGCCCGTTGCTCACACCACGTAGTCACCTTAAGACGTACGCACGAGCCAAGCTTCTCTCGGATCCGCATCAATTCCAAACATCACATAACCCAGTTATGTACAAGGCTGGCTTCGCGGCCACCAAGATAGCAGAACTATGTTTCCGCTCAGTTTTCCGGGTGCGCCTTGGGGTTAATCCCCAAGGATCCCTGCTGCAATCTACCGCGTAGAAACCCGAAAAACACAAAGCACGAAGTCTTCTCCGGCAAACCATACAAAATGCAACATTACCGATCCAGATCAATATGTCTGGGTAGGCTTCACACACAATGCCTATGTCCGTACTTCGATTCCGGACTCTATATGCAAGCACAAGGGGGACTACTCCCATCAACCCGAAGGAACACCGCACACTCACCGCACACTCACGGGAGCGGGTTTCCTTATGCAAAAGAAGGAGAGCTTCACATGCTCAAGTAGAGAATCGCATTAACCTTGTAGTACGCTTTTGCGTCATGGAAATCTATATGGATAGACGGCTTCGCAATGGAATTTCCTCCGCGGATACGCTCTCGGTTCTCGATTCGGTGCTCCGATGCTCCACCGTTGGCCGGAAACCTCCCCTTTCTTCCTCCTTGCTCTCTCCTCTCTCAAACTTCTTAGAAAGAGAAAGTTAAAGAGCAAATGAGGAATACAACCTTCATTCCCGACCATAACAGAGTAGGAACACATCTGGGCCATCAGATCTTAATTAAAGAAAACGAACAGCTCAGATCCGCCCAAAAATCCTCAAACCTGGGCCGAACACGGCCTCGCACACGGCCGTATCCCAGGCCATGTGCCTCGATCCAGACACGATCGTCGAGCACAGAAAAGCACACGGGTCAAGACACGCCCGTGTCAGTTTCCGACACGCCCGTGTCCCTAGGGCGTGTTACCAGTAACCGTCACGCCAACCAACATGACTCTTGGGAACACGGGTGGTGATACAGGTATGCACACACCCGTGTCAGTTGACACTCCCATATCACGCTGCCGTGTTTCCTGCCGTGTCCTTCTCTGGACACAGCCGGCCAACACAGAGAACCACGTGGCCTTGGACACGCCTTGTGTCCCAACCGTGTACCCCTATACAAACACCAAAAATCCTCTTGGACACGACCAACTCGATTACGATTTTCGAGGCGTTACAAAAGACACGGGTAAACGACACGCCGGTGTCGAAATTGACACGCCCGTGTCAGGCCGTACATGCCTGGGCTCCAGGCCTGTGTTCAATCTCCTTACACAACCCTGGCTCACAACTCGAGCAAGACACGGCCTGGGACACACCCGTGTCTCAGGCCGTGTTGGAAGTCTCGACGATTGTCGACTGCCTCTTCATCGACTTCGTGGAAAATTCAACGAACACGCGCACGACACGACCTTGGACGCCCGTGTCCCAAGCCGTGTTCACTATAGTTCGTCGACCACCCGAGTTCTCCATCGAACACACACATGATATGGCCATGGACACGCCCGTGTCCTAGGCCGTGATCCCTGTCTCGACACTTCGTCGAGAAAAAATCATCAAATTCCCCGGCTCTCGACGAACCCGAGCACGACACGGACATGTACACGCCCGTGTCCTAGGCCGTGTGACCCTTACCAAGACCCAAACTTGGCTCTCGACGCTGCTCGTCCCTTCTTTCGAATTTTGGGGCGTTACAACCTGCAATGGTTTCGAGGACGCGGTTTCGATCAGGCCGATGACGGACGCGTACAAGTGTCATCTTTTTGCCATTACTCTGAAGGACAAGGCTAGGGACTGGTTTTATCAGCTCCCGACATGCTCGATATACAGATTCGAGGACCTGAGTAGGAGCTTTCAGCTGCATTTCTCAACTTCGAAGAAGAGGAAGAAGAACCCGAAGTCAATCTTTTTGATTAAGCAGAGGGCAGATGAGTCCCTATCTCAGTATGTGGACAGATTTCAGGAGGAGATCTTGGATATTCAGGAGGTGCCTGGATTGGCCCACCAAATGGCCTTTACCAATGGGACTACGGGAGGGCCTCTTCAAGATGAGCCTCACTCGGAAGGCACCATTGTCATTTGAGGGATTGATGGAGAATGGCTGCGAAGGAAATAGCCATGGAGGCGGCGAATCCAGCTTTTGCAAAGAAGCTAGCAAGACTGACGGAGGTTGAGTCAAGAGATCCAGGAGGATGGAGGCAGCAAGAGGGGAGGAGAAGAGAAGAGTTGAGGGCTCCGGCATTCCAGGAGTTAGGATGGAGGCAGCAGGGGGGCCCTGCCCAAGGGCAAGGGAGAGGATTTCTCCAGGGAGGAAGGAACCAACTAGGAGGACCTGGAAGTTTTAACCAGCAGGGGTAAGGGTACGGTCATAGACCACCTCTACCCCCCCCCCCCCCCCCCCCCCCCGCCCGCCGCAAGATATGTCCATCGGCCGAGGGAAAGGCAGAGGCCGAGAAAGAGGAAGATGAACATGAGCTGGAAGGAGGAGAAACCCTCAGGAGGGGAGGTGAGGGGAGGAGGTAGCGTTGTCGTACTGTGACTTCCACGAGGAGGAGGGTAATGCAACGGCTACATGCCCAGAATTCTTGGAAATGAGAAGAGCTAAGGGAGCAGGAGAGCAGCAGAGGCCGGTGCGGATAGTGGAAGTGACTGGGATCGGGGAGGAAGATCGATGTGTGGATCGAGCGGATGTAGGGTACCGAGGGGGAATTGGAGTAATCCATGGGGGGGATCGAGGCTGCCCGAAATGCAAGCCTTCATACCATGTACCGTCGGAGTGTAGCTTCGACATCACAATCCCCTCCCCCGGATGAGAAGATCACCTTTCCGAGAAAAGACATGCCGGACCAAGAAGACCCCTTCTCTGACGCATTGGTGATCCGGAACGCCATTGAAAATTTCACGGTGTCGAGGATCCCGGTTGACAATGGAAGCTCAGTAAATGTTATCTTCAAGAAGGAATTTAACGAGATGAGGGTGGAGGCCCGAAGTGTGCTGGCAACGGATGGACCATTGTTTGGATTCTCAGGAGAGAGGAAAGAAGTTTAGGGGGGAGTGGGACTCCAGGTAACCCTGGAGGGCCTATCCAGAAACTGCCGCTTTGTCATAGTGTATGCCCCCAGCAGTTACAATGATATTTTTGGGCGCCCCTTGATCAGTGCTTTTAGATGTGTGTCGTCCTCTTTCCACCAGTGCTTGAAGCTCAATGCCGGAGGTACTCAAATCTGAGTACGGGGAGACCCAAAGGCGGCCAGGGAATGCTACGTGGACGGCGGTGAACACCATCTCATGGCAGGGAGAGGCCGAAGAGATGGAGAAGAGGATGGAATAATGGCAACAGGAATTCGGTGGCGAACCAGAAGAGGAGAAATAAGAAGAAGAGGTCGTAGGAGAGGGGGAAAGTGGAGATGGTAAGAGGCATTGCGGTGGAGCCGGAAATGACGGGAGAGAAGGATGGAGAGACGGGGATGGAAGAGGAGAAAGAAGAAGAAGAGGTCGGAGGAGAGGGAGAAGTGGAGATGGTAGGGGCATTGCGGTGGAGCCGGAAAACCACAGGAGAGAAGGATGGAGAGACGGGGGTGGAAGAGGAGAAAGAAGAAGAGGAAGTCAGAGGAGAGGGAGAAGTGGAGATGGTAGGAGGCATTGCGGTGGAGCCAGAAACGGCGGGAGAGAAGGGTGGAGAGATGGAGGTGGAAGAGGAGAGGTGGTTGAAGTAAGGTGAGGGGAGGAGGAAGGAAAAGAGAAAGATGGGGGAAGCAGGAGGGTCGCCCGAAGGGAGGCCCGGCTGGAAAAAAGAAGAATTACGCTATTGGAAGGAGGGATTACTGGCGAGTTGAAGATGGAGAAGCTCGGGGAAGAAATGGTGGTGACTGTTATGGAGCACGAGGCAACAGGCCAGGAAGCCAGAGAGAAGGATATGCTGGGAGAGCAAGAGAAAAAAGAGGAGCCGTCAAGGCTGAAGGTAGCTGTGGAGGTGCTAGAGATGGAGATCCTTACCAGAAAGGAAGAAAAGAGAAGAGAAAGGTCAGCGGCGAGCTCAGCCCAGAAGACCAGGAGGAGATCAAGGCATGCGTTCAGAGGAATATTGACGTCTTCAGTTGGAGCGCGACTGGCATGTCAGGGGTCGATGCGGACGTGGCCTGCCACCGTCTTAACCTCGACCCCAACACTCGCCCAGTGCAACAGAAGAAGAGGGTCATCGCCACTAATATGGCCGGACCCATCAGAGAGGAGGTACAAAAATTGCTTAAGGCATGGTTTGTGTCTGCCTGTAAGTATTCGGGGTGGGTGAACAATGTTGTAATGGTTAAAAAGGGGGAGGGTAAGTGGAGAATGTGTGTAGATTTCTCTCTCTTAAATAAAGCATGCCCCAAGGATTGTTACCCTCTGCCTTGAATCGACGCGTTGGTTGACTCAGCTGTCATTTTCTCACTAATGAGTTTTCTAGACGCATTTTTAGGAACCACCAAATACGCATGCACCCTCCGGACGTCAAGACGTCACCTTCGTCACGGAGGATGGATGCTTCTGTTTTAACATGATGCCCTTTGGGTTAAAGTATGTGGGGGCAACTTATCAAAGGATGATGGATCAGATGTTCCGAGAGCAGAAGGGGCGGAACCTCGAGGTTTATGTGGATAACCTAATGATCAAAAGTCGTGACCTCAGATCTCACGTCTTGGATCTTGAGGAAACCTTTGGAACCTTAAGAAAATATAAAATGAGGCTCAACCCACTGAAATGAGTTTTTGGAGCCAGTCGTTGAAAGTTCCTCGGGCATCTCCTTTCCCCATCCGGAGTAGAGCTTAATCCCGATAAGCTGAAGGCAATTCTAGAGCTGGAATCTCCCAAGAATACCAAGGAAGTTCAACGTCTCACCAACAAGCTGGCCGGACTAGTTCCTCTCCCGAGCTGGATAAAAATGCTCACCTTTCTTCCAGACGTTAAGAGGGGGTAAGAAGTTCGAATGGACTCCAGAGTGCGAGGAGGCTTTTTAGGCTCTAAAGTAGCAGCTCACCCGGGCGCATCTACTCTAGGGGCCGAGGGAAGGGGAGGTCTTGTTCTTATACCTAGGGGTTTGGACTGGGGCCGTGAGTTTGGTTCTAGTATGAGAGGAAGGAAAAAAACAATTCCCGATCTATTACGTGAGCAGGGTCCTAAAGAAGGTGGAACTCTGGTACCCCATCCTCAAAAAGCTAGCATTTGCCCTCATCATATTGGCCAGGAAGCTTAGGCCATATTTTCAGACCCATTCGATTTAGGTGGTGACGGATCACCCCCTCTGTTGCATCTCGGAGGGGGTGGAACATTTTGGGAGGTTGGCCAAATGGTCAATAGAGCTCAGTGAATTTGACCTCACTTTTACTCCTTGGCTTGCCATCAAGGTGCAAGTGATGGCCGACTTCCTAGCGGATTTCGTGGTTGACATCCAAGAGGCCAAAGCACCCCCACGAGCGGCTTGGAAGATGCTGGGAGATGGTTCGTCAGGAAAAAATTCCTTTGGAGGAGGAATGATCTTGGTAAGTCCACAGTCGACCAGAATCGAGTAAGCTTTGAAGATCCACTTTACAATCACCAACAACCAAGCAGAATATGAAGTGATCATCGCAGGACTCAGGTTGGCTCGGGAGTTAGGCATACAAGACATTAGGGTCTCCATGGACTCTATGGTGGTTGCGGGCCAGATCAAAGGGGAGTTCGAAGAAAGGGAGCCCACCCTCCTGCTATACATGGGAAAGGTCAAAGACATCATCGGTCAGTTCCGTAGTTTTTCGATTCAGCACGTCCCGAGGGATGAAAGCACTCAGGCTGACCAACTCGCCAAATATGTCCATCGAGCCGGAGGAACGGTGACAGAGCTTTTCAGGCCGTCCATAGAAGAGGGAGAACTCATGTAGATAAACCGACAAGGGTCGTGGATGGACCCCTTCATCACTTTCTTGACCTCGGGACAGCTTCCTGAGAGCGATCTCGAGAAGAAGCAGGTCAGGTATAAATCAGCGTACTACCTGTTGAAAGATGGAGCGCTATACCGTAAGACATTATCGGGCCTGCTGGATCGATGCGTATCTGAGGAGGAGGTTTCAAGGGTCCTAGAAGAGATTAACTCAGGAGAATGTGGGAGACATTCAGGAAGTCGGACTTTAGAGGGTAGAGTGTTGAGGCAGGGATACTTCTGGCCTACCCTGAGGAAAGATGCAGAAGAGTTCGCAAAAAGATGTCAAAGGTGTCAGGAGTTCGACCCCCTCCAACTCCTTCCCACCCAAAGGCTACAAACAATCACGGCTCCCTGGCCCTTCACAATATGGGGACTAGGCCTGGTGGGTCCTTTTCCCCAGGCTAGTGGTCAGAGGAAGTTTTTGTTGGTCATGGTGGATTACTTTTCAAAATGGCTGGAGGTGAAGGCGTTGGATAAGGTGACATCGTAGGTGGTCAAATATTTCATATGGGGGAGATCATCTGCAGGCATGGGCTACCGCTGTCCATTGTGACTGACAATAGACCACAATTTGCTAGTAGGGAATTTGTTGATTTTTGCATCCGTCTGGGCATAGATCTTCGTTTTGCCTCGGTTCATCATCCACAGAGTAATGGACAGGTGGAAGCAGCAAACAAGATCATCGCCAATCTTTTAAAGAAGAAGGTGGAAAACCTAAGGGGGAGCTGGGTGGAACAGCTCCCTTCAGTTCTCTGGGCCTTGAGGACCACACCAAACACCGCCACGGGAGAGACCCCATTTAAGCTCTCTCATGGCACAGAGGTCGTTATTCTGATAGAGTTTGAGGTCACATCACCAAGAGTGGCCATCGCAAGGGAAGAAGACGAAGGATGGATGGCCGAGAACGAGGAAGAACAAAAAATCTCTCTTGATCTCATGGAAGAACTCCGGGACTTGGCGTTGATCCGGCAAGAGGAAGTTGAGCACCGGATGTCGAAGTACTTTGACAAGCATATATGGATCAAGCAGTTCCAAAAGGGTGACTTGGTCCTCAAGAAGGTGGATGCAGCAGGAAGAGGGGCATCAGTAGGAAAGCTCAATCCCAACTGGGAAGGTCCCTTTGTAGTAAAAGAGGTCTTGAAGTCAGGAGGGTACCACATCTGGGATGTGGACGGGGTACCCCTCGATCGTGCCTGAAGTGGCGATGACTTAAAGAGATTTTATCCATAACACTTTTTGTTCATTACATTTTTTGATACTTGCACTTTTGATATGGCCTTCCGATATGATGAAACCGCAGGTGTCCTTGTTCATGGCATTAAGAGTGAAGTGGGAGCAAGGAGACCCCGAGCATACCCACTGACCAGGCTCTCATCTAGCTGGCAGGACTGTAGGCTCACTCGGTGGTTGGAGATGGATTGAAGGGGATACCACGAGCAAACCCACTGATCAGGCTCTCATCTAGCTGGCAGGACTGTAGGCTCACTCGGTGGTTGGAGATAGATTGAAGGGGAGACCCCGAACAGACCCACTTACTAGGCTCTCATCTAGCTGGAAGGACTGTAGGCTCACTCGGTGGTTGGAGATGGATTGAAAGGGAGACCCCAAGCAGACCCCTGACCAGGCTCTCATCTAGCTGGCAGGACTGTAGGCTCACTCAGTGGTTGGAGATGGATTGAAGGAGAGACCTCGAGCAGACACGCTGACCAGGCTCTCATCTAGCTAGCAGGATTGTAGGCTTACTCGGTGGTTGGAGCTGGATTGAAGGGGAGACCCCGAGCAGACCCGCTAACCAGGCTCTCATCTAGCTAGCAGGACTGTAGGCTCACTCAGTGGTTCGAGATGGATTAAAGGGGAGACCCCGAGCAGACCTGCTAACCAGGCTCTCATCTAGCTGGCAGGTCTGTAGGCTCACTCGGTGGTTGGAGATGGTTTGGAGAGGGGACCCCTAGAAGACCAGCTGACTAGGCTCTCATCTAGCTGGCAGGACTGTAGGCTCACTCGGTGGTAGGAGATGGATTGAAGGGGAGACCCCAAGCATACCAGTTGACCAGGCTCTCATCTAGCTGGCAGGACTGTAGACTCACTCGGTGGTTGGAGATGAATTGAAGGGGAGACCCAGAGCATACCCGCTGACTAGGCTCTCATCTAGATGGCAAGACTGTAGGCTCACTCTGTGGTTGGAGATGGTTTAGAGAGGAGACCCCTAGCAGACATGCTGACCAGGCTCTCATCTATTTGACAGGACTGTAGGCTCACTCGTTGGTTGGAGATGGATTGAAGGGGAGACCCTGAGCAGACCCGCTGACCAGGCTCTCATCTAGTTGGCAGGACTGTAGGCATCACTCGGTGGTTGGAGATGGTTTGGTGAGGAGACCCTGAGCGGACCCACTGACCAGGCTCTCATCTAGCTAGCAAGACTATAGGCTCACTCGGTGGTTGGAGATCGATTGAAGGGGAGACCCCAAGCAGACCCGCTGACCAGGCTCTCATCTAGATGGCAGGACTGTAGGTTCACTTGGTGGTTGGAGATGGATTGAAGGGGAGACCCCGAGCAGACCCGCTGACCAGACTCTCTTCTAGCTGGTAGGACTGTCGGCTCACTCGGTGGTTGGAGGTGGATTGAAGGGGAGACCCCGAGCAGACCCGCTGACCAGGCTCTCATCTAACTAGCAGGACTGCAGGCTTATTCGGTGGTTGGAGATGGTTTGGAGAGGGGACCCCGAGCAGACCCGCTGACCTGACTCTCATCTAGCTGGCAGGACTGTAGGCTCACTCGGTGGTTGGAGATGGATTGAAGGGGAGACCCCGAGCAGACACGCTGACCAGGCTCTCATATGGCTAACAAACTGTAGGCTCACTCGGTGGTTGGAGATTGATTAAAGGGGAGACCTCGAGCAGACCCGCTGACCAGCCTCTCCTCTAGCTGACAGGACTGTAGGCTCACTCAGTAGTTGTAGATGGTTTGGAGAGGAGACACCGAGCAGACTCGCTAACTAGGCTCTCATCTAGCTGGAAGGACTGTAGGCTCACTCGGTGTTTGGAGATGGATTGAAGGGGAGACCCCGAGCAAACACGCAGACCAGGCTCTCATCTAGCTGGCAGGACTATAGGCTCACTCGGTGGTTGGAGATGATTTGGAGAGGAGACCCCGAGCAGACCTGCTGACCAGGCTCTCATCTAGCTGGCAGGACTATAGGCTCACTCAGTGGTTAGAGATGGATTGAAGGGGATACCCCGAGCAGACCCGCTGACCAGGCTCTCATATAGCTGGCAGAACTGTAGGCTCACTCGGTGGTTGGAGATGGTTTGGAGAGGAGACCCCGAGCAGACCCGCTAACCAGACTCTCATCTAGCTGGCAGGAATGTAGGCTCACTCGATGGTTGGAGATGGATTGAAGGGGAGACCCCAAGGATACCCGCTGACCAGGCTCTCATCTAGCTAGCAGGACTGTAGGCTCACTCAGTGGTTTGAGATGGATTGAAGGGGAGACCTCAAGCAGACCTGCTGACCAGACTCTCATATAGCTGGCAGGACTATAGGCTCACTCGGTGGTTGGAGATGGATTGAGGGGAGACCCCGAGCAGACCCGCTGACCAGGCTCTCATATAGTTGGCAGGACAGTAGGCTCACTCGGTAGTTGGAGATGGTTTGGAGAGGGGACCCCGAGAAAACCCGTTGACCAGGCTCTCATCTAGCTGGCAGCACTGCAGGCTCACTTGGTGGTTGGAGATGGATTGAAGGGGAGACCCCGAGCAGACCCGCTGACCAGGATCTCATCTAGCTTGCAGGACTGTAGGCTCACTCGGTGGTTGGAGATGGGTTGTAGGGGAGACATCGAGCAGACCCGCTGACCATGCTTTCATCTTGCTGACAGGAATGTAGGCTCACTCGGTGGTTGGATATGGTTTGGAGAGGTGATCCCAAGCAGACCCGCTGACCAGGCTCTCATCTAGCTGGCAGGACTATAGGCTCACTCGGTGGTTGGAGATGTATTGAAGGGGAGACTCCGAGCAGAGCCGCTGACCAGGTTCTCATCTAGCTGGAAGGACTGTAGGTCACTCGGTGGTTAGAGATGGATTGGAGAGGAGACCCCTGATGATTTCTTTTGCTAACAAGTAATAACTTGAAGCGGATTCATTCTACACTCTACTATAAACTATGTAGATGGGCACAAACTAGACTGATTTAACCTTCAGGCAAGTGCACCTATCTATCATAGTATAGGAGAAATCTACATCTCGTGTCGTATTCCTCAGGGTCTTTTCAAGTACTCGTACTCACCCTCACTCTATTATCATACCTATAATTAAAACTGATTTTTAACCTAAATTAAACTAACTATGACTACTTGGATAAATAACATTGGAAGATTAAAGGTGATAAAAAGCCGAAAGTCTATGAAACTTCACATGAAAATACTCATTCATTAATTCAATTCTATGTAATCATGAAATAATAAAACAATCAAATTCATTGTATTGTAAAGGGTAAACATCTATCTAATTCTCTCTCGAGCAATTCAAAATCTAAACCTAAGTTGCGTAAATTTTCTCTCGAATAATTTACAACACTCAAATTTGCATTAAATGAAGCACCCTATATACTACATAAAATCATGAAATCCTATCTCTAGAATACCATGAATCCATTTATTTGTATTCCAATTATCCAAACAACATATCTCTCGATCATGGAATTTGAAATACAAAGAGAGCTAACACCAAAATATGAACATATAAATATCATCACAGACATCCAATTTCTCAATCTAGAAATTTGCAATTCATGTAAAACAATTAAGAAATTCATAACTAGGATAAATCTCTTTGTTTGTAAGCCTACATACGAATAAAATACCACAAATTTGATGAAAACAATAAGATACATGATTACCAAATTGTTTAAATTAAAGATTCATGCGAAATAAAAGATAAACAAAGTTGAATCATCAAGAGAAAGGAAAGATTAAGAGGGATACATGAAAGATTAAATGCATAAAAAATACCCTTAAAATCCTTCTTATCTTGGATGCTCCACCCTCGTGCTCCAGAAGCTCTCCCAATGAAAAATGATCCAAAAGTTCTCCTCTAATTTTTCTACAGGTATTTTATAGTCTCATAGCAAATAGGGTCGGACACGGGTTCCAACACGGCCGTGTCACAGGCTGTGTTGATGGTTCTTGGGCAGTTCCACACGAATGGACGTGTCTGTAGTGGGCCATGTCAGATGACACGGGTATGGACACGCCCGTGTCAGATGACACGGGTACGGACACGGCCATGTTGTTCTTCGTGTTCTTCGCACACGGGTTTGGTGGCAGCCGAAACTGGGTTTGTCCCGAAAAAGACACGGGTGGGAACATGGGCGTGTTCCAACCCGTGTGGTGCTCTGTGTATTTCCTTTAGTTTCTTCTATTCCATCCTGGCTAGGACACGGGTAGGCAACACGGGATGTGCCTACCCGTGTGCACCCCAATCTTGTCCTGTCATTAGCCATGTCGAATCTGTGAACTCCTATGTTTGCTCCAAGACTTCTAGCTCCACTGGTTAGCAATACCTGCATTAGAAAAATAACAGAATAAATAGACAGCTTAATATATGAAATACTAGAAACTTCTAATTTGTGCTCTTCTACTCATGATAAAGCAAATTCATAACTATTCTCGCGAAATTACTGCATAAGGAGGTAGAAAATAGTGGACATGATTACAATTATGATATGAAAAAGCTTATCATAATTGTACTCATCAAATACCCCCAGGCTTAGATTTTTGCTTGTCCCTAAGCAAACTAATTCAAACATTTGGGTAACCAATAAATAATTTTGCTTCCGCACACTGGTTACTATGAATTTATAGAGAACTTTGATGATGTAATCGTATAGGAAATAATATAGCAGACTTTTCTAAATATCACTTTATCTTAAAATTCCTCCAATATATCTGTTAACTATCTTTCACTTGTTTTTAGAAATATAAATATAGTCATCCATAGCAATTGTGAGGAGAAAATAACAATCTCAATAAGATATGTATTAGTATTTCAAAACTTATAAGTACCAATATTGATAGTCATGAGCTTACCTGTTCACATCCTCTCTACGACACTAGTTAGAATTAGTGAGGTCGGATCCTTAGGACTTGTATTATGGTGTAACCTTTTTGGCTTAGGATAGGAGATTATAGGTGGGGTAATCAGAGATAAATTTGATGGGGTTTTTTTCACACCTAAATCACGATTGAGCCTTTTGTTTTGTAAATACCTTAACATACATCAATGTTATAAAAGCACCCCTAAACTTTGCAATTATTATACTTCCCACATTTTTGATGGAAACTCTATATTTTATTTGTTTTCTTAACCAAGGGGCCATAGTAGGGATCATTCCGAATGGGTGCCAGTATACACGCACTCAGGCTACATATCACTATGTCTTTTTTTAAGGGTTCATAGTAGGGATCATTCCAAGTGGGTGCAAGTATACATGCACTCAGGCCACGTATCACTATGAACAAACTCATTCCAAGAAGATCTCAACGATAGGTGTGCTAATAGGTAAGGATTTGGCCTTGGTGAATTTTAGTGGTAGAGTATCAAAAGGCATAGGGATTAGGCACAAATTGGGTGTGCAAGGGTATAGTGTTTAAGGTTTTGGGTTTGCAAGGCTCAATCTATCCAAAAGGAGGCCTAAGTCATTTCCGCCCTCACTAATTAACTTATGCAAGAGTTTTGAGGATCACTAGAGGGTAAGTTCTAGATATCAATAGAGAGTATTCTTTATTTTGATTCCCTAATACAAAATTATAAAAATATTACACTCATTGACTCACTTTATCATAGATAATTATATTTTCTAAAATAGAGTGATTGATAGTTAATGATATAAAGGGTTAATCTTAAAATATATTATATAGAGAAAATTAGGCTATTGAATTTCTATACTTAATTATGAGTCAACAAAGTTGAACACTCAATGAGTCTACATCAATTCATTTTAATTAGTGTGTGAAGTTAAATTAGATAGTTATAATCCCAAATGAGTGAATACATAAGAGCTTAAAGGAGTACAAAAATGTTTTTGGGGAATATAACAACCTTGAGTACTATGATAGCAAAAGTATAACTAATTGTAATCATGTCTATCACAGAAATTATAAAAGTGAAGAACATCCACCCCCAGACTTAAAATTAGTAATGTCCTCATTGAAATGTAAAGAGCTGAGAGAGTAATTTCACCAATAAATAAAGAACTAGCTATCATGAAAATAGAAGAGCACACAAATGAAAAAGGAGCTGATATAATATCATATATAGAATTTCTGATAATACACCGCTACAAACAAATGTTGCTACAATACACTGATACAAATAAAGACAGGTAACATACAATGATACATGTCAATAGTAAGCTGGTCGGTCAGTCTGATCGTTGGGGAAGTGAGGCTGGCCAGGAGCTGCCGGTGCTCTAGGAGCGATCCCTAGGTGGTCCCTGATCTGAATGAGGGCATCCTCTGTCCGCTTCTGCGTATCCTCGATATGCTATAATCGTGGCGAGAGCTCGGTCTCTAAGAAGTTCTGGAACTCTCGCGAATACTGCGAACGTGCTCGAGGAGGAGCAGCTGAAGACTCTCCTTGATCATAAGTAGAATGGGCTGGAGGCACCAGAGGGTCATCAAGGTCCGGATCCACCTCGTCATCATTGTCGGCCTGCGCACACGGTCCACGTGACGCAAGAGAATATGTAATGCCACCCCGGACCTGACGGGCGGTGGCGAGGCGGAGGGACCGAAGGCTGGCCATCGTGATGGGCACGGTCTTCACGATCACTGTCATCGGGGGGAGAGATGAGAATATGTTCATGTTCTTCACCAGGCGTGTGATTTAGGGTGCTCCACAAATAGACCATATACGGGAGTTGTCGGCCTGGTGAAGGATGAAATGGGCGAGCAAGAAACCCAGACGAAGGGGGTAACGAGATGACATGTTGTAGAGGTATAGCACGTCCTGCCTACTAACAACGCCGGAGCTTTCGCCCCGGCCGCTCAAGGTATGGCTAAGGAGGTGGTGAATGTAGTGGAGGGTGGGAGAATGCAACTGGGAGGCCTTAGACCTCTTGGCCTCATATGGACTAAGATCAAAAGAGAGCCTTGACCAGATGTCGCCGACAAGGTCTCGAGTGGGGAGATCAAAGTGAAGCTCGGGGTAGGCAACACTGAAGAGGAACGAGTCCTCGTACACCCCTAAGAATTGGGTGAATTGGAGAAGGGTGAGTGTATAAATAGTGCCCGAAATGAGATGACTCCCTCATGCGCGAGTGCGTGCTTGGTGAGATTAGGTCTAAGATTTAAATAGAATGAGGACATGAACTCAAAGGTGAGTTCCTTAAAACCTAGATCCTCGATAGCAAAGAACTGCTCCCATCCCGTTACAGATATCAACTCTCGGACATCCCCTGCTAAATTTATCTCCTCTAATAAACTCCAGTCAATTGTTCGGATGTCTTGATATTTCTTTGACTAGAGGCGATTGTAGTGGGTGATGTGCATGGGATCAGTGAACTCCAGCGGTGCAGTGGCATTGCGCCTCTCTGTAGACAGAGTATGGAGCTCCGGGAGATGACGTCGACCGCCTCGGGCTCGTCCGGACGACATGATCTGTGGAAAAAAATACAAAGATTTTTTTTTGTTTTTTTAAAAAAATGATTAAGAAAAATAAGGATATGAAAATGAAAATGGGAGAGCAAGAATGTGGAGAATAGAGTGGAGAGGAAGAAGAAATTGAGTAAAAACATAAATCAAAAATTGTTACCAAGGAGGAAAGATTGAGAGTAGAGGAGGTGAATCCACGAATATTTGGAGGCAAAAACTTCAAACCCGAGCTCTGGCCTTAGAGGGAATGGGTGCTGGGAGGAATTGCTGAAACCAGGAAGTGGGGAAGAAGAAGGTGACACGACCCTATATAAAGGAGTCGAACACGGTGCGTACACGGCCGTGTGCGTACCCGTGTTGAGGAATCTAAACAGCGTTTAACACGGGTTTTCGTCGGTACGTGTGGTCAAAATCACGGGGTGGCAGCGTGTCGGGTGGACACGGTCAACAACACGGCCGTGTTCACCGCCCATGTCCTTCTCGGGCAGCATTTCGTCGAGCGCAAAACACACACGGCTTCACAATACGGCTGGGTCCTCTGCCGTGTCCTTCTCGGGACAGGTATCATCAAACTGTGACACGGGTTCCAACATGCCCAGGTAACCATCCGTGTAGCGGCACACGGGAATTAACACGGGTGTGTGTTCACCCGTGTCCTGCTCGGGCGCCTGTAGGAAAAAATAATGGCTGAAGACACGGCCACCCACACGGGCATGTGTTCACCCGTGTGGTGCTCAGGATGAATCTTTCCTATTCTAGGTTTTAAATGAAACACGGCTGGGTGAGAGAACATTTACTTCACACACGAGCAGGCACACGGCACACGGCCGTGTGCCTACCCGTGTCCTCCTCTGAATTGGAAATTTCCTCTTAATTGATTTTCTTTGATTTATTTCTATACTAATACTTAACTAGAGTTTTGTCAGAAATTTAATAAACTACAAAAAATTCAACATAACTCTTAATCCTGGTCTAGCCGAAGGCAAGATTCTTGACGAGAGAAGTCCTTGGGAAGCTCACCATAATAAGTCTTTAGTCGGTGTACGTTAATTTTAAAATCTCCCTTCTCAGGGTTGGTAAGTTTGACGGTGCCATAGGGGAAAACTTCTTTGACTTGGAAGGGTCCAGACCACTTATACCTTAACTTCCCTGGGAATAAACGAAGACGGGAGTTGAAAAGGAGGACTTGGTCACTTTTCTGGAATGTCTTAGGTTTGCGCAAGTGACAATCATGAAATATTTTAGTCTTCTCCTTATATATCCTGGAGTTTTCATAGGCCATGGTTCTCCACTCATCTAACTCGTTAAGTTGAAGTTTACGTTTCTCCCCTATAAAATTAGTATCAAAATTCAAAGAGCGTACTTCCCAATACGACTTGTGTTCTAATTCTGTAGGCAGGTAACAAGATTTACCATAGACTAATCTAAAGGGTGTGGTCCCTATATGTGTTTTGAAGGTGGTCCTATATGCCCACAAATAATCGTTTAGCTTTCTAGACCATTGCTTCATATTCCCTTCTATAGACTTTTCTATGATCCTCTTAAGCTCTCTATTTGAAACTTCAACTGGACCACTAGTTTGTGGATGATAAGGAGTGGCTATCCTATGTGTAACTCCATATTTTTGTAATACTTTGTCTAGCTGTAGATTACAAAAATGTGAACCCCTATCGCTAATAAGTGCATGTGGTGTGTCAAATCGTGCAAATAAGGTTTTTAAAAATCGGATTACTACTCTACTATCATTAGTAGGCAAAGCTTGAGCTTCAACCCACTTTGATACATAATCTATCGCTACCAAAATATATTTATTCCCATAAAAAACTGGAAATGGTCCCATAAAATCAATCCCCCACACATCGAATACTTCACATTCAAGAATAATTTTTTGTGGCATTTCATGTAATTTAGAAATATTACCTAATTTCTGACAAGAATCACATGAAAGCACATATCTTTGGGCATCCCTGAATAGAAGGGGCCAATAAAAAACCACAATCAAGAACCTTTTTTGCAGAGCGATATGCTCCATAGTGACCACCAGCAGGACCAGAATGACACTGCTCCAGAATTTTCCAACCCTCCTCTGCTGATGCACACCTTCGTATAATGGAATCTGCACATATCCAAAAAAGAAAGGGGTCCTCCCAGAAGTAATATTTCAAGTCAGAGAAAAATTTCTTTTTCTGCTGATATGAAAATTCTTTTGGAAGGACCTTAGCCACAAGATAGTTTGCGTAATCGACAAACCATGGATAATCAAGATTTATACTTTTAGATAAGGTAAATAGCGATACCTCAGGAAATGTATCATAAATCTCAGATTCATCTAACATTGCTTGTAGTGGATTTTCTAAGCGTGAGAGATGGTCTGTCGCTAATTTTTCTGCTCCTCATTTATCCCTAATTTCTAAATTAAATTCTTATAATAAAAGAACCCAACGGATTAAACGAGGTTTGGCTTCCGCCTTGGCTAATAAATATCTTAGGGTAGAGTGATCGGTATATACTACCACCTTAGACAATGTTAAATAGGATCTAAATTTATCAAAGGCGAATACCACTGCTAGAAGTTCTTTTTCTGTAGTTGTATAATTCTCCTGTGCATTATTAAGTGTTTTGCTAGCATAATATATAGGGTGAAAATGTTTGTTTCGGCGTTGTCCTAAAACATCTCCTACTGCAAAACTGCTAGCGTCACACATAATCTCAAACGGTTGAGAAAAACTGGGTGCGATCATGATAGGATAATTAATTAATCTCTCTTTTAAGAACTCAAAGTCATGCATACACTCTTGTTCAAAAATAAAAGGCGTGTCTTTTTCTAACAGCCTAGTAAGTGGTTTAGCAATTTTAGAGAAGTCCTTAATAAACCAGCGATAAAATCCCGCATGTCCTAAGAAACTTCTCACTGCCTTAATAGAGGTTGGTGGTGGTAATTTTTCTATGGTTTCAATTTTCGCTCTATCTACTTGAATTCCTTGGCTTGAGATTTTATGGCCTAGTACTAACCCTTCTTTCACAATGAAATGACACTTCTCCCAACTAAGCACTAGGTTAGTCTCCTCACACCTCCTAAGAACTTTCTCTAAATTATTCAGACACAATTCAAACGAATCACCAAATACCAAAACATCATCCATAAACACTTCCATGATATCTTCAACATATTCGTTAAAGATGGCTAGCATACACCTTTGAAAAGTGGCGGGTGCATTACACAAACCGAAAGGCATACGTCTATAGGTAAAGGTACCAAATGGGCAGGTGAATGTTGTTTTTTCCTGGTCTTCTGGTGCTATTGGAATTTGGAAATATCCAGAAAGTCCATCTAGAAAACAATAATAAGAATGTCCCGATAAACGTTCTAATATTTGGTCAATGAAAGGAAGATGGAAATGGTCCTTCCTAGTGGCATCGTTTAACTTCCTATAGTCAATACAAACACGCCAACCTGTTACCGTTCGCGTTGGAATTAACTCATTATTATCATTAGCTGCCACTGTTAGACCACCCTTCTTAGGAATGACTTGGACAGGACTAACCCATGAACTATCCGAAATAGGATATATCATACCAGCATCTAATAACTTAACAATCTCCGCCTTAACTACCTCTTTCATATTGGGGTTTAGCCTACGTTGCGGTTGAATAGAAGGTTTATAGTTTTCTTCCAAAAGGATTTTGTGAGTGCAAAAACGAGGATTAATATCCTTTATATCAGATATTTGCCATGCTATTTCACCTTTACATTTCTTTAGCACAGTTATTAATTTAGCTTTTTTAGTATTAGAAAGTTTGGAAGAGATAATAACTGGGTAAGAAGAATTAGCTCCTAAGAATGCATACTCAAGATGATCCGGTAATTTTTTTAGTTCTAATATCAGTGGATCCTTAGTATTATTATTAAGAGCTTCACGATCTCCTTATGTAATCAAACTATATTCAGTCGTTCTATTCATCGAAACTCAATTATCTAGAAAAAATAAAAGTTCAACAATGTCTTCATTTTTTTCACTTTCTAGATAACAGTTAGTAATGCAAATTTCTAAAGGATATCTATAATAAAAATTGGAATTCATAGAAGTCATATAATTATCAACACCATGAGAAAAATAGCAATAATCATCATTATCTAAGGATTGTTTCATTGTATTGCCTATTTGAAAAGTGACTTCATCTTCCCCTACTCGCAAAACTAACTTACCATCAAAAACATTAATAAGAGCTCTAGATGTAGCTAAGAATGGACGACCTAATATGAGTGGTACTTCGATATTTTCATCCATATCTAGAATAACAAAATCGATAGAGAATATAAACTTATCTTCCTTAACCAATACATTCTCCACTATTCCTCTAGGGTACTTAACCGATCGATCTGCTAGTTGAATACTCATTCTGGTTGGGCTAAGTTCTCCTAGACATTAAATTTATACTTGCTCCTAAATCCGCTAAAGCTTTATTTACTTGTAAATCAACGATTAAACAGGGAATTGAAAATGAACCGTGATCCTTAATTTTTTGTGGTAATTTATTTTGCAAAATAGCAGAACATTCTTCACTAAGTGTTACTAAAGATAATTCCTCTATTTTTCTTTTATTTGAAATTAAATCCTTAAGAAATTTAGCATACTTAGGCATTTGAATAATTTCATAAAATGGTAAATTGACATGTAATTGTTTAAACATAGATAAAAATTTACCATACTGCGCATCCATGCGCGCCATGCTAAGCTTTGCTGGGTATGGTACTACTGGTTGATACTCCATTGGTTGCACGTTCATCTCGCTCGATCCTTCGCCGCTAGACTCCACTTGGGGTGCTTCCTTCATAAGCCTTGGGTCTTGTAACTCCTTTCCGCTCCTCAATTGAATGGCTTTTGCAAGCTCCCTCGGATTTGTCTCAGTATTTCCTGGAAGTGTTCCTTGTTGCCTTTCAGATACCATCCTTGCGAGCTGTCCAATCTGGTTCTCCAAATTCCGAATCGAGCCCTCTTGATTCCGGAAGGCTACATCGGTAGTTTGCATGAACTTGGTAAGCACATCTTCCAATGTTGGCTTCCTTTGCTTCGGTTGTTGCAGTTGTCCAAATACAGGTTGCTTGCCTTGATTTCCTTGCCCTCCCCAAGAGAATTTAGGGTGTTTCCTCCATCCAGGATTGTATGTAGAACTATATGGGTTGTTTGCTTGGTTGAAAGGAGGTCTAATATTGTTGCCCATATAGTCAACATGCACTTGTACTTAAGGTTCACAACCAGGCATTCCATTACATGAAGGGTCCCATTATTGAGGTACCATGGAGGGTGATGCTAAGGAAAGGTTATCCATCTTCTGGTGAAGCTTCTCCACTTGAATGGTTAAGGCGGTGACGACATCCACTTCATAAATTCCTGCAGGCTTGTTAGGCTTTTGTCTCACGGTAGTCCATTGATAGTTATTCATAGTCATATCTTCTATCAACTGCTGAGCCGCTTCAGGTGTCTTGTTGTTCAAGGTGCCTCCACTAGCCACATCAATCATTTGTTTAGTGGCCAGATTGAGACCATTGTAGAAGGTCTGAATCTGAAGCCAAGAAGGCAATGTGTGGTGGGGACATCTCCTTAAAAGGTCCTTGAATCGTTCCCATGTATCGTACAATGATTCAGAATCCATTTGAATATATGTAGAGATGTCATTCCTTAGCTTTGCAGTCTTCGCTGGTGGGAAATACTTCATCAAAAACTTCTCAACCATCATATCCCAAGTAGTTATCGATCCTCTAGGTAGTGAGTTCAACCACTGCTTCGCCTTATGCCTTAGTGAAAATGGGAACAATCTTAATCGAATGGCATCATTGGAAACGCCATTGATCTTAAACGTGTCACATATCTCTAAGAATCTGGCTAAGTGGGTATTAGGATCTTCATCTTACAGGCCATCATATTGGACATACTGTTGAACCATCTGTATAACACTAGGTTTTAATTCAAAATTATTGGTGACTATTGACAGTCTAACGATGCTTGACCCAGTTCCTTGGAGATAAGGTATAGCAAACTCAGATATAGTTTGCTCGTTTTGGTTTGCCAAGGTATCTAAATCTTCTGGATGATGCTCTCTTGGTTCACTGTCTCCTCTTCTGATAGTCCGTTTGAACTGTCTGTGGTATTAACTCCCACATCCCTTTTGTTAGTGTTATGAATAATTCACTCTGGGTTAGGATGAAATGGTGCTAGCCCAAAATTTCTGCCCCTGGTCATAGACTAACAAACTACAAAACATAGATTAAGCGATATAATTATTCCATACTAATTTACAGTTATATATTAATAAACAAAAATTGGTAGATTAATAAAGTTTAGGCTTTCAAAATATTGAAAACGGTCCCCGACAACGATGCCAAAAACTTGATAATTTCTTTTGCTAATAAGTAATAATTTGATGCGGATTCATTCTACACTCTAGTATAAACTATGTAGATGAGCATAAGCTAGACTGATTTAACCTTCAGGCAAGTGCACCTATCTATTATAGTATAGGAGAATTCTACATCTCGTGTTGTATTCCTCAGGGTCTTTTTAAGTACTCATACTCACCCTCACTCTATTATCATACCAATAATTAAAACTGATTTTTAACCTAAATTAAACTAACTATGACTACTTGGATAAATAACATTGGAAGATTAAAGGTGATAAATAGCCGAAAGTTTATGAAACTTCACATGAAAATACTCATTCATTAACTCAATTCTATGTAATCATGAAATAATAAAACAATCAAATTCATTGTATTGTAATGGGTAAACATCTATCGAATTCTCTCTCGAGCAATTCAAAATCTAAACCTAAGTTGCGTAAATGTTCTCTCGAACAATTTACAACACTCAAATTTGCATTAAATGAAGCACCCTATATACTACATAAAATCATGAAATCATATCTCTAGAATACCATGAATCCATTTATTCGTATTCCAATTATCCAAACAACATATCTCTCGATCATGGAATTTGAAATACAAAGAGAGCTAACACCAAAATATGAACATATAAATATCATCACAAACATCCAATTTCTCAATCTAGAAATTTGCAATTCATGTAAAATAATTAAGCAATTCATAACTACGATAAATCTCTTTGTTTGTAAGCCTACATACGAATAAAATACCACAAATTTGATGAAAACAATAAAATACATGATTACCAAATTGTTCAAATTAAAGATTCATGCGAAATAAAATATAAACACAGTTGAATCACCAAGAGAAAGAAAAGATTAAGAGGGATACATGAAAGATTAAATGCATACAAAAATACCCTTCAAATCCTCCTTCTCTTGGATGCTCCACCCTCGTACTCCAGAAACTCTCCCAATGAAAAATGATCCAAAAGTTCTCCTCTAATTTTTCTACAAGTATTTTATAGTCTACTAGCAAACAGGGTCGGACACGGGTTCCAACACGGTCGTGTCACAGGCCGTGTTGACACGAACATGCGTGTCTGTAGTGGGCCGTGTCAGATGACACGGGTATGGACACGGCCGTGTCAGATGACACGGGTACGGACACGACCGTGTTGTTCTTCGTGTTCTTTGCACACGATTTGGGTGGCAGCCGAAAATGGGTTTGTCCTGAAAAGGACACGGGTGGGAACACGTGCGTGTTCCAACCCGTGTGGTACCCTGTCTATTTCCTTTAGTTTCTTCTATTCCATCCCGGCTTGGACACGGGTAGGCAACATGGGCGTGTGCCTACCCTTGTGTGCCCCAATCTTGTCCTGTCATCAGCCATGTCAAATCTGTGAACTCCTTTGTTTGCTCCAAGACTTCTAGCTCCACTGGTTAGTAATACCTGCATTAGAAAAATAACAGAATAAATAGACAGCTTAATATATGAAATACTAGAAACTTCTAATCTGTGCTCTTCTACTCATGATAAAGCAAATTCATAACTATTCTCGCGAAATTACTGCATAAGGAGGTATAAAATAGTGGACATGATTACAATTATGATAGTAAAAAGTCTATCATAATTGTACTCATCAACCCCGAGCAGACCCGCTGACCAAGCTCTCATCTAGCTGGAGGGACTGTAGGCTCACTCGGTGGTTGGAGATGGATTGAAGGGGAGACCCTGAGCAGACCCGCTGACCAGGCTCTCATCTAGCTGGCAGGACTGTAGGCTCACTCGGTGGTTGGAGATGGATTGAAGGGGAGAGCCCGAGCAGACCCGCTGACCAGACTCTCATCTAGCTGGCAGGACTGTAGGTTCACTCGGTGGTTGGAGATGTTTTGGAGAGGAGAACCCAAGTAGACCCGCTCACCAGGCTCTCATCTAGCTGGCAGGGCTGTAGGCTCACTCGGTGGTGGGAGATAGATTGGAGTAGAGACCCCGAGCAGACTCGTTGACCAGGCTCTCATCAAGCTGGCAGGGATGTAGGCTAACTCGGAGGCAAGTCGAGTGGTAAGAGCTCGCGAGGAAAGGTGTCTATATTTATCGAAGAATTGGTAGAGGATTCCTATGAAAAGGAAGGATTGGAGGCAATGCAAGAGAGGATGAGCATTTCAGACTAGTGCTCGGCGAGGATGGTCTCGCCCACAGCAAGCGGGTATTCACTGTCAAAGGCACAGGTCTCGCATAAAAGAGGGGATTTATCGTAAGTAGCAGTTTGGTCTCTGGGCTCTAATCGCGCGGGGTGCATCTCGCGGCGAGACGAGAGTAAAAGGGCAAACTATATCGTGCTCGGTAGGGGTGAGGAGAAGGCTAACGGCCAGCACTCTAAGTTAAATTTCATGCAAGACAACAATGGATAAAGCATGATGAAATAAAAAGAGTGAAAGGTTATAATAAAGATCTCTTTGTTCATCATAGAAAGAAGAAGCATTTCACTATCAAAAAATTTACAGGTACATGAGACAAAAAAAAGAGGGGGGGGGGAGTCCGAAGACTCTGACACCCTTTCACTCCTCGTCACTGGAGGCAGAGCTGTCATCAGTCTCGCCATACAACTGGGGGACCAAGTCGCGGACCGTGACCGTCTCGGCATCGTCCCTGACAACCCCCAGCTCCTTCATCATCTTCAGGACGAGCTCAGCCGTCTTGATGTCGGCATCTCGGCAAAAGGCGTTGACCTCGTCCAGAGAGTAGTGAGTTGGCGTGGGAGCTTGGAATGGATCTGGGTGGAGCATGGTGCTGTCCAGGAGATGAGCGTTCTCAGCATTCAACTTCTTATTCTCCCCCTCCAAAGCCGCGATGCGCGAGCGCATTCGATCAGCCTTCTTGGCATCCTGTGAGAGAGCAATCAGTCCACAAAAGTCCATGCAAAGCTAACAAGTAAAATGGATAAGTGGCAGTTAAAAAGCTTACCACACCGCCCTGGCTTCGTGCGAAAAGATTGTCAGCGATGACCAACCGCTTCTCGAGGTCATTTGACTTCTCACATTCCGCAGCAAGGTTGGTCTCGGTCTCATTCCACTTCTTGTTGTTGAAGACAAGGCAGTGTGAGATGCGATGCGAGAGCTCCATGGAGCGAAGCTGGGCGCGAGCAGTCTTCAAAACGAGGTCTCACAACGGCTCGTTGTCGAAGGGCTCAACCCCAAGACCACCATAAAGCCCATACCCGAGGGAGAAGGCATGGCTGGTGGGTGGGTCTTGCTCCTTCCAGGAGGGGAGGAGAGTAAACACCGACACACGGTTGCAGTCCTTCTCCCACAAGAGTACCGGCTTGTCGGCGGCGTCATTCACCACATGCACATATTATAATTTGGATGTGAGGAGGCGGTCGGGCGGCTGGAAGAGCTAGTCTCGCGAGGGGGAAGCTTGGCGGGCTGGACTTAGGTAGTAGCGGTCTGGTCAGGTGGCGTCGTCTCGTGGGCAGGTGAGACGGCATGATGGCGAGGTGAGGAAGATCTTTCCACAGAAAAGGGGGTCAGGGACCCCGACATTTCCTTCCTTTCCTTAGGAGAAGCTTCTTTCTTCTCCTTCGGGAATGACACAGCCTTTTTATTTTTTTCTTTTGGCTATGCTGAGAGGTAGCGGCATCGTCCCCAGACCTCTTCTTCGAGGTGGGGGTCGGCATTTCCTTCGCCGCCTCCGCCTCCATGCTAGCAAGGGAGAGAACCTTATTGCTCTGGTAAGGGGGGCAGATGGGGATAGTTCTCTCTCCTGAGCAAGAAAATGGTTAGAATGAAATGAGACGATAAGCATAATATTGAGAGGGCGCGAATGTACCTTCACCGGGGAGGATGGGAAGGAGCGAGTCGAGGTCTCGCCGAAGGTAGTTGACCTCGAAATGTTTCCCTGCGAAGAAGTCGCAGAGAGCCTTCTCGGCACCAACAACCTTGTGGGTCTCATAGTACACCTCGGCAGGCGATACCAGAGCGAGAGGGACGTCTCCTAAGTTCCCGCGAATGAAGACGAAGCGGGTGAGCCAATAGTGGTTCTTGTTAGGCGTCTCGCACACCTTGAGACCCTGGCCTATGAAGTAGGATACGCTATCGTCTTTCGTATGGTAGATGAACAGCTTGCGGAAGATAGTCAGACTGAACTCGATGCGCTCGCAATGCAGGTACCCCTCAGCTAGAGGCATTTGGGTTGAACTGCGCGGGGACAACACTGAAGTATTTCAAAGCCTATTTTACCTTAGGACAGAGGGGGAGTCTTAGCCCCGCCTCAAAGTGCGAGACGGGGAAGGCGATTTCGCTGGAGTAGAAGGTGTTGATCGCCTCGCCGACCTATGGCGGGCAAGACTCATACCCCTCAACCAGGAACTCGCTGGTGAAGCGTGTTGGGTATTGTATCCACAACATACCTGATTTGAAGAAGCCCCTGGACAAGCTAAGGTAAATAGACAATGTATTTGACAAAATATTTCTAGTTGTGCTTGTAGTTATTCCACGCTAAGTGCACACCAATGTCAGGGTGCAGTAGGTCAATATACACGGGTCTACACAACATAATCCCTCGTTGAGAAGATCAGTGTGTTGGCCTACGTGTACTCTCTCTATTGGAGTGCACTTACTTTCAAGTACAGGGCTGTGTTTATGCAAGAGCAGACAAGGAGCAAGGATGAGTTAAAGAGCAGCTCAGAGGCGTAAGACGAAAAATCATCTAAGTAAGAATCGACGAGAATCACCAAGTGATTCTCGCCGAATCGTCGAGAATCACTGGCTGATTCTCGCCGGCTAAATCAGAGTGCAATCAAGTCCAATTCGACGAGAATCACTTTGTGATTCTCCACGAATCGCCGGGAATCACTTTGTGATTCTCGCCGAATCGTCGAGAATCACCCTTGATTCTCGACGATTCGACGAGAATCACATGTGATTCTCGTCGATTTTTACTTGGGCAATTTTCGGGAAAAAGTTGGACCGGATTCTGCCGCTGACACTATTTTGAACCGGATTTCGGGTTTCTTCTTGTGGGACCCACAACGGTCTTTAAGGTGTTTACTTGTGTATATATATACGGGTATTTTTTGAACAGTACACACACAGAAAGAAGCCGAGCCGATCTTAACCTAAAATCGCGAAACTGCTCCGCCGCCGCTGTCACCGCTCGCGCTAGTTGGTCGCCGCTTTTGATCGCGATTCTTCCTGATCTTTCGGCGATAGAAGCTTAGCCAAGCTTAGAGTCTCACGTGTCTAACCGGAGATCTCTTGTCTCTTGATTTGTAGATCGGGAAAATCTTCCCCATCCGAATCGATCGAGACGATTGATCCTAGTGTGACCGTTGGTAGACCTAGCTAGCTTCGCTACGAAGTTTGGATCTCCAAAGTACAGCAGCCGCACATCGTTGTCGCCGCCTATCTCGTGAACCTAGCCGCCGCCCATCTTGCCGCCGCCGGTTCCGGGGAGATTCTCTCCAAGAGAGATCTAGGGTTGTGGACTCTTCGTGGACTTCAAAAACACGTCGTCAACGAAGAGGGACACCTTAGTCTCCAAACGTAGTTTGTATCTCTTGTACATTCTAGTTTTACTTTTATTGTAAAGGAACGTTGGTTCCTAGTTGTAAGGGTTGGGTGCAACCCGTGTTGTGGGAGTGTTGACTCCTACGTGTGGAAGGATTCCTTACGATAGTGCAAGGATTGGATTTCAATCCTGTTGGAGAAGTGACCGAGTCGTCCCTGGTTGGGAGATAGGTCGAAGGGGGAAAGTGGATGTACCCAAATCGGGGAACCACTATAAATAACTTGTGTACTCTTTTGTGCTGTGTTGTTTTATTTTCGTGTGCAGGTACAATTTAAATTCCGCAAAAACGCTGCACGTCACCTATTCCCCCCCGCCCCCCATAGGTGAAGATAGTTGACACTAGGTGGACTTTCAAGTGGTATCAAAGCGAGGTTACTCATCAAAAAGGTTAACACCTTGAGTTGAATCCTGCCGCTAGTGTCAAGAAGAAGGCAAACATCTACTATGGACGGGCTCAAGTTCACAGGCAAGATCCCCGTGTGCACCAGGCTCAACTTTCCTATCTGGAAGGAAAGTATCAGATTCTACATGGAGGCAGTTGATCCTAGACTCTTCATGATCGTGGAGGAGGGACCTTATGTCCCCACTAAGGTCTCCACCATTGATCCTACCAAGAAAGTGCCGAAGAAACTTTCTGAAATGGACAAGGACGAGATGGTGCTAGTGGGACTTGACAAGAAGGCGCAGAACATTCTGGTCAGCGCGGTCGATGACTCAATGATGCAGAACTTCAGCAACTGCAGGAAAGCAAAGGAGATCTGGCATTGCCTGATTATCCTAATGGAGGGCACTGATGAAGTGAGGGATGATCGGAGATCCCTTCTGAACCAGAAATATGAGGCCTTCAGACAAGGGCCTAAGGAAGAGATCGGAGTCACCTTCGAGAACTTCCTCAAGATTGTCAATGCGCTCAAAGGATACGGAAGAGTGTTTACTAATGGTGAACTCAATGATAAATTCCTTAGGTCCCTTACTAAGGAATGGGACACAAAGATCTGCGCCATCCGAGAGTTTGGCAGACTAGCTGAAACAGACCCGCAAATTCTGTTCGGGAAGCTGATGTCCTATGAGCTTCAACTGAACACCAGGAAAGCAGAAGAAGAAGCAGAGAAGGCTGCAGCCAAAGAAAAGACTGTGGCTCTAAAAGCCAGTCACTCCAGAAAAGGCAAGGGTGCGGTTTCATACCGTGCCAGGAAAAAGGATGAGGAGGAGGACTCCGAGCCATGCTCCTCCAGCTCAGAGCTGTCGGAGGAGGATTTCTCCCTCATCACCCGAGAGTTCAAGAAGTTCCTCAAAATGAGGAATCAAAGAAAGAAAGACGGCTCCTCCTCCAGGCATCAGAAGAAAAATTATTCTTCTGACAGGTATGCTTCTAAACCGAACAAACATCGCTCCTCTGACATTATTTGCTTTGGATGCAATAAGCCAGGACACGTCGTGGCCGACTGCTATCAAGGGAAGAGAGAAAAAGGGAAAGGAGAGGAGAACAAATCCTCTAGAGATAAGAAGAAAGAGAGGAGCTACATCGCCAAAAGGCCAAAGACACTGAGTGAGTCTGATTCCTCAGACTCTAGTGATGATGAGGAAGCCTACTTCGGGCTGGTGGGTCGCTCCGACTCTGAAGGAGAATGCCCCCCATTTACTGGGAAGGTAAAAGCTCACACCCCTCTCTCCGACTCCGACTCTGATCCTGAGTCTCAGGATGATGACCCTGAGGATAGCCTTTCGGCCCGTGAAGCAGAGCTCCTCGAGAAGTATGAGCTTCTGCTCAACACTTTCGAGGAGTGCCGTAAGAGATTGAAGGCTGAGAAAAAGGAAGTGAAATTCCTTAAAGGTGAGAGTGTCTCCCTAAGGGAAGAGATCACCAGTTTGATTTCTCTCCGACAGGAGCACCTTGACCTGACTTCAAAGCACTCAGAGTCTCTTAAGCTCCTTGATCTTAAGCAGGAGGAAGTCGACAAATTGGAAGAACAGCTTGCGGCAGAAAGGAAGATCGTCAAGAGCTTCTCTATGCCAAAAACAGTTCTTCCAGTTGTTGATACCTTCTCTGCTCAGGCCAAAGGAGCTGGCTTGGGGCATGTAGGGGTATCTGGTTCCTCATCCAGGAGAAACAGGAACTAGAGGAAGAATAAGGCCGCCAAGAAGGCCTCTGCTGCTGAAAAGGGAAAGGCTCCGCTCAGTCCTGTTGCATTCAGAAAGCCTGGCTTTCCTTGCAACCAACATGACTTTGAATCAACCTTTGGTCATCATTTCCGGCCCTCGGTTGCAAAGCCAACGAGCCGATATAATGGTTGGACCTTTCCCCGGAACTTCGGTGAGAGTGCCTTCAAGGCACCTTATGAAGAAATCCACATGGGAAATTATGGTCAATTCTCTAGCGGCCATAATGGAAAGCAGGCTCCAAAAGTCAAGCCTGTTATACAGAAGGTGAAGAAGTCATGTGACTGCAATCACTGTGAGGCCCCCACCTCCAGATCCAAAGCCCCGGCTGTACCCACCGTTCCCAGGGTAAGGCAGGAGTCTAGGAAGAGGTACAACAGATTTGACTGTTGGTGTTGTGGCAAAGTCGGTCACTTTGCCGTGGATTGTTGGTTTAACCCGAGGTATAACGAGACTCCCTATGTTAGCACTGCGAGGCCGACCACTCGTAAGGTTAACCAACCGAGAGGGAGTATGCTAACCAGGAATCTAGGACCCAAGTTCGATTGGGTTCCTAAGGAAAATTAATTTTGTTTTGCAGGAATGTCCAAAGGCCACCAAAATGCCGATCTAGTATTTGGACAGTGGATGCTCCCGGCATATGACTGGGACAAGAAGCCTGCTGCGTGATTACACTCCAGTCGAGAATGGACCCAAAGTCATCTTTGGAGGGTCAGATCGAGGAGTCACCAGAGGTTATGGTATGATTTCCAACGGTATAATCTCTATCACCGACGTGGCTTATGTTGAAGGGTTAAACCATAACCTGATCAGTGTAAGTCAGTTATGTGACAAAGGTTATGACGTTAAGTTCTGAAAGGATAAATGTCTGATAATTTCACGTATCTCTTCTGAGACGGTATTATCAGGCATTAGAAGCAGAAATATCTTCTGCTTAGATTTTCTCAGTTTAGATTCATCTACCCCCGTATGCCTTGTAGCAATAGGCAGTGCATCTCTTTGTGAACAATGGCACAAGAGATTGGCACATATTAATTTCAAAACAATTAGTATGCTGTTTTCTAAAAACTTAGTAAGGGATGCTCCCGTTATCAAGTGCATCAAAGATAGCCCCTGTCCTGCATGCCAGATGGGCAAACAGACTCGGGCTACCTTTAAGAGCATTGCAGACAATGACTCTTCCCGATGTCTTTACCTTCTACATATGGACTTGTTTGGTCCAATGCAAGTTCATAGCTTGGGAGGCAAGTCCTATACGCTAGTGATAGTTGATGATCATTCTCGGTTTACATGGGTGTTCTTCTTAAAACGAAAGTCGGATACGTTTGACATCTTCACTAGTTTTGTCAAGCAGGTTCAGAACGAATTTTACTGCCCAGTGGTCAAAATCAGAAGTGACCATGGAACAGAATTCGAATCTGGTGCTATGACTGAGTTTTGTGAAGAACAAGGTATCTTTCATGAGTTTTCCTCCCCGCGCACTCCTCAGCAAAATGGAGTTGCGGAGAGGAGAAATAGAACTCTCATTGAAGCCTACACGACAATGTTGAAAGAAGCTTCTCTCCCAGAATACTTCTGGGCAGAGGCTGTCAACACAGCTTGTCATGTACAAAACCGAGCATTGATCAACAAGCATCATCATAAGACGCCTTACGAGCTACTGAAAGGCAGGAAACCAACCATGTCCTACTTGAGAATCTTTGGTTGCAGATGCTATGTACTGAATAATGGGAAGTACCCGCGTACTAAATTTGGTGAAAAATGCTTCGAAGGCATATTCATGGGCTATTGTTCCCACAGTCGGGCATATAGGGTCTTCAATAAGAAAACCCTAGTGGTAGAAGAATCAATTAATGTTGTATTTGATGAAGGAAGTTTGCTTAACAGCAATTCTTCCAGTGGTATTCTTGAAGATGCAGGTGCACGACTTGAACAGTTGAGTCTCAATGAGACCGCTAAAGATGAAACTCCTAAGTATGTCAAAGTTTCCACCTCCACGTCATCTGGGAATGTTGAAGATCAAAATAGAACAAATCTCTTAGAAGAAGGAGAAGCCCAAGAAGTAGTCGAAGCTCCAGACGCCAGACTTCTAGAGCTCCGGCACGTGAGGGATCATCCTAGAGATCAGATCATCGGAGATCCTTGTGTCGGTGTCAGAACTCGAAGATGTACTATTAACGAAGTTTTGCATCTTAGCTTCCTGTCACAGGTTGAGCCAAAGAAGTTCGACGAGGCGAACAAAGATGCGGCATGGATTTTGGCCATGCAAGATGAACTACATCGATTCGAACGATGCAACATTTGGACGCTGGTTCCCAGACCACACAAGCAGAATGTGATTGGCACCAAGTGGATCTTCAGAAACAAACTGGATGAACATGGTGTCATCATAAAGAACAAGGCCAGGCTAGTGGCTCAAAGTTATAGACAGGAGGAGGGGATTGACTTCGACCAGACCTTTGCACCGGTAGCAAGGCTCGAGGCAATCAGATTGTTCCTGGCGTATGCTTCGCACAAAGGATTCACAGTCTATCAAATGGATGTGAAATCGGCATTCTTGAACGGAGACCTGAAAGAGGAAGTATACGTCGCTCAACCCCCAGGTTTTGTCAATCCTACTTATCCCAATCATGTTTATTTTCTTAATAAAGCTTTATATGGTTTAAAACAAGCTCCACGAGCTTGGTATGAGACTTTATCTAGTTTTCTTCTTGAGAACAAGTTCTCTAGAGGTAAAACAAATAAGACATTGTTTCTCAGGGAAGTCAAAGGCAAGATTTTGCTGGTGCAAATCTATGTCGATGACATTATATTCGGCTCAACGGACAACAATCTTTGCAAAACGTTTTCTAAACTTATGCAAGGAAAATTTGAAATGAGCAGTATGGGAGAGCTCAAGTATTTCTTGGGACTTCAAGTGAAACAGTCTGAGGATGGAATCTTCATCTCTCAGACGAAGTTCACAAATGAACTCCTTAAGAAATTCGGTATGAAGAATGCAACCTCTATGAGGACTCCAATGGGATCCACTATGTCTCTGGATAAGGATGAGAAAGGTAAACCTTTCGATGAAACCAAATACAGAAGCATCATTGGATCATTGCTCTACCTTACTGCCAGTAGACCATATATTATGTTCTCCACATGTGTCTGTGCCCGATATCAGGTGAACACTAAGGAATCTCACTATGTCGCTGCCAAGCGAATTCTAAGATACCTTAAAGGTACTCCCAATCTTGGCTTGTGGTACCCGAGAAACAATGATGTCGAGCTAATAGGTTTTTCAGATGCTGATTTTGCAGGGAGTAGGGATGACAGGAAAAGCACTTCCGGGACGTGTCAATTCCTCGGAAGAAGGCTTATCTCATGGAACAGCAAGAAGCAGAATTGTGTAGCTACCTCCACAGCAGAGTCTGAGTACATCTCGGCTGGCAGTTGTTGCGCACAACTCCTATGGATCAGAAACCAGTTAGCCGACTACGACCTTCAGTTCAAGGAAGTGCCGATGTACTGCGACTCCTCCAGTGCATTTGCGATTGACAACAATCCGGTATCGCACAGCAGAACGAAGCATATTGAAGTGCGCTACCACTTCATTCGGGAGCACGTGGAGAACAAGGACATCTCTCTCTGTTATGTCCCCACAGACAAGCAGATTGCAGATATATTCACAAAGCCCTTAGACGAAGCCAAGTTCAGTCTTTTCAAAACTGAATTGGGAATGCTAAACTATGAGGAATGAAGACTATAGAAGCTCCAGGCTCGTGCAAGAACTGAGGGGGAGCAAGGAACTCATGTGTGAGCACAGATGCAAGAACTGAGGGGGAGCAAGGGGTCAAATGCCACAGACCCAGTTTTGCAGAAGCCGAAAAGGGGGAGATTACCCTCTCGGCTAAGGCTAAGGTGGCTCCCAGTTTGCTCCCAAGAAATTGGTTTTGGTAATGAATACCTCATTCAACTCAATTTCAAATTTATGATTTTCATTCCCATATGCTCTATTCACCTTAGCTTGTAGGGTTTAGGCTTCTTCAAATAGGGAGAGATTGTTGGGTATTGTATCCACAACGTACCTGATTTGAAGAAGCCCCTGGACAAGCTAAGGTAAATAGACAATGTATTTGACAAAATATTTCAAGTTGTGCTTGCAGTTATTCCACGCTAAGTGCACACCAAAGTCATGGTGCAGTAGGTCAATATACACGGGTCTGCACGACGTAATCCATCGTTGAGCAGATCAGTGTGTTGGCCTACGTGTACTCTCTCTATTGGAGTGCACTTAATTTCAAGTACAGGGCTGTGTTTATGCAAGAGTAGACAAGGAGCAAGGATGAGTCAAAGAGCAGCTCAGAGACGTAAGACGAAAAATCATCTAAGTAAGAATCGACGAGAATCACCAAGTCATTCTCGCCGATTCGGAGAGAATCACTAGTGATTCTCGCCGAATCTTCGAGAATCACTGGCTGATTCTCGCCGGCTAAATCAGAGTGCAATCAAGTCCAATTCGACGAGAATCACTTTGTGATTCTCGACGAATCGTCGGAATCACTTTGTGATTCTCGCCGAATCGTCGAGAATCACCCTTGATTCTCGACGATTCGACGAGAATCACAGGTGATTCTCGCCGATTTTTACTTGGGCAATTTTCGGGAAAAAGTTGGACCGGATTCTGCCGCTGGCACTATTTTGAACCGGATTTCGGGTTTCTTCTTGTGGGACCCACAACGGTCTTTAAGGTGTTTACTTGTGTATATATATACGGGTATTTTTTGAACAGTACACACACAGAAAGAAGCCGAGCCGATCTTAACCTAAAATCGCGAAACTGCTCCGCTGCCGCTGTCACCGCTCGCGCTAGTTGGTCGCCGCTTTTGATCGCGATTCTTCCTGATCTTCCGGCGACAGAAGCTTAGCCAATCTTAGAGTCTCACGTGTCTAATCGGAGATCTCTTGTCCCTTGATTTGTAGATCGGGAAAATCTTCCCCATCCGAATCGATCGAGATGATTGATCCTAGTGTGACCGTTGGTAGACCTAGCTAGCTTCGCTACGAAGTTTGGATCTCCAAAGTACAGCAGCCGCACGTCGTTGTCGCCGCCGATCCCGTGAACCTAGCCGCCGCCCATCTTGCCGCCGCCGGTTCCGGGGAGATTCTCTCCAAGAGAGATCTAGGGTTGTGGACTCTTCGTGGACTTCAAAAACATGTCGTCAACGAAGAGGGACACCTTAGTCTCCAAACGTAGTTTGTATCTCTTGTACATTCTAGTTTTACTTTTGTTGTAAAGGAACGTTGGTTCCTAGTTGTAAGGGTTGGTTGCAACCCGTGTTGTGGGAGTGTTGACTCCTACGTGTGGAAGGATTCCTTCCGATAGTGCAAGGATTGGATTTCAATCCTGTTGGAGAAGTGACCGAGTCGTCCCTGGTTGGGAGATAGGTCGAAGGGGGAAAGTGGATGTACCCAAATCGGGGAACCACTATAAATAGCTTGTGTACTCTTTTGTGCTGTGTTGTTTTATTTTCGTGTGCAGGTACAATTTAAATTCCACAAAAACGCTGCACGTCACCTATTCCCCCCCCCCATAGGTGAAGATAGTTGACACTAGGGGGACTTTCAAAGCGGTTGTAATCATCTTCAGAGATTCTGCCGGGAGGGAAGTCATGGTCGATGAATCACCTTCCGCAGCGGCTGCGGCCCTCTCCTTCTTCTGCTCTCTTCTTTCCCATAGCAAGCGAGACAGCAGAAATGGAGGAGGAGTAAAAAAGAATGAAGCGGAAGCGGGACACGAGAAGAAGTAGGCGAGGAGGAGTAGGCGAGAACTCTGGATCCCGACAGCAGTAGGAGGAGACAGCGCAAGTGTAGAGCTTCTGGATCCGGGGGAGGGTATTTATAGCAGATGAGGAGAAGGGAAAAATGGGCACGAAAATAAGAATGAAGAAGCCGAAGGGGCAACCCGACGTTTCACATTCTCTCTCTCCACTAACCCCGAGGCGCGAAACACCGCGGCGGATTTTCCGATGAGCCAAAAATAAAATAAAATAAAGGGATAGATTAATTAAACACAGCAATAATGAGAATCCAGCATGAAAGAAATTGACAAAAATATCATAATAAATTATTTCGTTTCGCATGAAGCCGTCATCTCATCCAGGGGGACCTATATAACAAATTAATAATTAAAAAGGCGGGTGGCCGATCAATACATAACAAAGTTATAAGGAAGCATTAAACAGGCAAGACGAATCCATGACCCCTCAATTCTTATGGCACTTCCAATGGCCACCGCGAGATCCCGCGCATGGAGGGCGACCAGGTAGATGGAAGGAGCGGACGACGTCTAGACCACGGCGTGCGAGACAAAGATGTTTGTCAGTCTCGCTTAAGATGGCCTGGGGATCTGTCCCATCTATTACGACGTTAGTATCGACCTCGACAGAGAGGCGAGCGCATTCAGTTTCCAGCCAGTCAATGCGTCAATCGGTGGCTTGCTTCTCCCGTTCCATCTCGCGGATGACGTGAGTGTATTTTTGAAACATCTGTGCCGTCCGGCGCTTCATCTCCAGAGGGTCCATAGGATCACCCAGGTAGTCTTCGATCTCATCTAGGCGAGGAATAGACGAGAGGGGAGGTGGAGCGGGGGAATCCTCAGTACCCGAGTCAAACTGGATACCTGTGCGACAAAAAAGTGGAAGATCATAATGAAGGGTGGTATCGAAAGAAGGCTACCCAGTGGTCTCGAATATATCTGATAGGGGAATAGGAATCTGTGTGAAGCGAGAGGATATGATGAGTTTACTTACTTGGAATGTGAGAGTTCCCCACGAGGCGCGAGATGTCTTCTTTACTCGTGATAGGGGGAGGATTCCTGAGATTAGTTGGAGCGTTGATAATGTTGGTCAGTAATGTCAGGAGGATTCGCAGGCATGGGAGAGTCAGCGAGGTTTCCCTGAGAGACCATGGTCAATAAGCGAGACGATAAAAGAAAAGTGGCGAGTGGAGGAGTCAAGAATCACCTGTCTCTCCCCGGAAGATGCGGGAGGAAGTGCATCAGCTGCCAAGGGGGCCGAGGAGGTCGCGCCGGCCGAGAGTGGAGGGCCGGCAGTTTTGGACTTCATTAGGCGAGATGATGCAGGTGTTGAAGCGGGGGTGCAGACCAAAGATGGGATCAGGGCAGCCACATTGGCTTTTTTTGCTTCTGAACCATCGCGAGACGCTCACGGAAACTCTAGCTGTGAGACATGTTGAGGGTAGAAGAGAGGTGGAAATGAGAAAAGGGGCACTCCATGATGAGGTGGGGTCTCATATTTATAGACTCCAGGAGGAGGCCCCGCCAAAGATTCTCATAAACAAATCCCAACACCGCGAGCCTCGGTTGGACTTTCTTTCCGAGCTTGGCGCAACCTCGAAAAGAGAGGGGATTGTGTAAAACCTTGGGTTCGCGAGAGGCGGCTTAAGCAGCAAACAGGAGAAGCTGGCGAGAGGAACTGGAAAGGCGAGTGGGAGCATGTGGTCCACTCACAGGAGGCGAGACGGGGGGATTCTCTGCAATAGGCGAGACGCCCTTCAGGTGCGCGAGCAGGCCCTTGAGGGCGAGATGGCTGCCATAATGCTGGAGGCCTACGAGATGAGCAGGAGGGCTCGTCTCACCGCTGGTCATTTCCCCACTCGCCAGAGAGGAGGAAAGATGTTTCTACCTTCCTACCCCCAAGGGGGATTTTACTCTTCTACCCCGGGTAATTTTACCCTTTTTCCCTTGGTGGTCTGCATATAGGCCTTCAGAACAGCGGAGTTTGGCTGTTGGCAGACCCAACGCAGGGTATTTTGGTAATTTCAGGTCAGTTCAGTATGGTTATTTGCAGATCCAACTCAGAGGCCTATAAATAGATCGATAAGATGCCTGGGAAAAGGGTTGTTGAACCTTCCTATATTCTTCCTTAGAGGCACCTAGCTCAGCATTAGCTAGGGAGGGGAAGAACTTCAGATTCTTCCGGGTAAGAGGTGGGACCTCCGAGCTGAGACCTTCGGTATGTTTCCGGTCTTGTGACTCACGTCAGGAGGGCGTTTCGAGAAGAGTGTGTGTTGTAATTTCAGGTCTAAACTCTAGGAGGAACCGGGTGACTTGTTTCAATAATGACCTTGCGGACAGGGTTCAGCGAGCAACAGAACTTGATGAAAGTTTGCAACGTTATGCAGTGGATGGATCAAATGGCCAATTATCATGGGATGACGGCCATTTGCGAAAAGATGGTCATTTATGCGCCTCGAATATGGGTAAGCTAAGAGATGAATTGATGTATGAAGCTCACTTTACGACGTATTCAATTCACCTAGGGAGCGCAAAGATGTATAAAGACATGAAAAAGCTGTTCTGGTGGTCGGGTTCGAAGAAAGACATAGCACATTACGTGGCTAAATGTCAGACTCGTGCCTTAGTGAAAGCTGAATGCAAGAAGCCTGGAGATTTCCTGAAGTTGCTACATATTCCGGAATGGAAGTTTGATGATATTTCAATGGATTTTGTGCATGGTTTGCCGAGATCTCAACGTGATAACGATCCGATTTGGGTGATCGTAGACCGGTTGACTAAAGTGGCTCACTTTATTCCGAACAAGAGGGACGATTCAGTGGAAGTCTTGGCTAATATTTATGTTGAGCAAATAGCACGGTTGCACGGTATTCCCCGTAGCAACGTAAGTGATCGAGACGAGCGCTTCACTTCGAATGATTGGAGGCTAATCCATCAGTTGTTGCGGACAATATTGACATTCAGTACGACCTTTCATCCACAAACGAATGGCCAGACTGAGAGGACCAACAGAACGATTGAGGATATGCTCTGAATGTGCGCCTTGGATTTCGGGAAGAGGTGGAAAGACCATCTCTATATGGTAGAGTTCCCCTAAAATAATAGCTATCAAGCTAGTTTAAATATGGCGCCTTTTGAAGCTTTGTATGGTAGGAAGTGTCATACACCATTAGCATGGGCGGAAATAGGAGAATCGAAGTTGTAAAAGCGTAAGGAAGTCGAAGAGGCTAATTCGACAATACACTCAATTCGAGAGAGGCTATTGATATCCCAAGACCGGTAGGCAAAGTACTATAACGCCAAACACTGAAAGGTAGAGTTTGCGGTTGGCGAATGGGTATACTTGAAAATCAAACCTTTCAAGGGCGTGTCCAGGATTCAGCGCTTGAAAAAGTTAAGTCCGAGGTATCTTGGTACGTTCAAAGTAGTGGAGCGAGTTGGAGAAGCTGCCTATCAGCTAGCTCTTTCAGCAGAATTGAGTGGATTGCATGATGTGTTCCACATATCAGTGCTTCGAAAAGCCATGAAAGATCCAGCTCAAGTGACAGTGAATGATCACGTACCGATCGAATTTGGGGTAACAACGAAGGTTAGACCCATTCGGATCGAGGATAAGACAGTTAAGAAACTGCAAAACAAGACCATCGGGATGGTCAAGGTTCGGTGGGACAACTGTGGTTGTGAAGAGCTAACATGGGAGCGGGAGCAGACCATGTGTGCTGAATTTCGTGAGTTGTTTGTATAAAATGTTGTAACATTTTTTTATTGAAGAAAATGTATGTTGTAATAGATTTGTTACTGTGTTTTGGGTGCTCTATGCAAATTTCAGGAGGAAATTTCTATAAGGAGGGGAGGTTTGTAACACTCCAAAAAGGAATAAGGGGTAACAGGCTAAAAATTCGACCTAAACTCGATAAAAATAGTCGAGCGGAGCTCGACGAACATCATTGAGTGGAGCTCGACAAAAATATCGAACGTCAACCAGAGATCGATGATTGTGGCCTGTTATGTGAAATCAAGCCCGTTCGACAAACTCACTCCCGATCAACGAAGTTCGTTTGACGAAATCAGTCCTGTTTCACGATTGGTCGAAAAATGAAGATATGGCCGAGCGGTGACTCGTGTCAGATGGCTGGTGAGCGACCAGTAAGCAGTGGATGACTTTTCAGCTTAATCCTGAGCCGTTGCTGTGTTTTGATGAGAAGAGATCATGTGGCTGGGGTAAAATCCAAGGCCTTATCGGTAGAGGAATTGGATTCAGGAAATCATTCTTTCCCTTCTCTCTCTCTTCCTTACTTCCCGAGTTATGGAGCAGAGAACTCTCGGCTGGTTCTAGGGTTTGAGTGGACTTGTTGAGTTGCTAGAGGAGATCTTTGGGCTGGAATCAAGAGCCGAAGCTAGAATCGCGAAGGAGAAAGTGAGGCGATCATTTCCATCCATGTAGAAAAGCTTTGTCATGGTTCCGAAGAAAACTCCAAGGGTAACGATCTTCCTCCTTGGACATGTGAAGTCCTTATTTTGGCATATGCATGGATTTTCCCCACCAAAAGGTGGAATGTTGAGGGATTTTTGTTAGGTTGATTCTTGAAATCCCCAAGAAGTCTTGCATATAGATCCAGAAATGTGTAGTACGAAATAGACATACTGTGTGAAGCCCATCTGGACAAGTTGGTATGGATTGGTGATGTTTTATTTTGCGCATCGGAGAAGATTCCGCGTATAAATAAGTATTTTGTGGAGTCGGTGAGATGTGCCTGTGAAGTGGAGTAGTAGGAAGTACTGAAGTGGAATTTCAGGAAAATACCCTCGAAGTGCATATGTTATATGCTATGAAAGTCCAGTGTTTCTGGAACTGTAGGTGGCTGCAGGGTTTTCTGGATAGTTGGACCAGATATGGTTTGGGCTGGGTACAAAAAGAGAGTTCTTTCACAAACGCCAGGCGATAGTGGTTGTCGTTGGTGATAGCTCCTAGCTAACCTGTGATTGTGAAAGCCAGTCCTTCGGGCACAGTGTGGCTATTGTTAGCTATATACTCTTAAAGGCCAGTGAGCCGAACGAACAACTGGATGCCGACCCGAGTCAGTCTAGATATTGAACTAGCAATTTGAGCAACGGGAAAGGGCTGAACTGTATCCGCATAATGGTTGTCTAACTTGAGTACCTAAGTGAATGGCTTCGTTAGGATCACATCATGAGAGTCTTGGGCTATTCTCCATCAATACTAAAGTCTCCTGTCGTGGGCCATGGAGTATGAATGCTCAAAGTTTACCGTTGGGTTTGAAACCTGAGAACGGTGGTGGGGCCTTGGTTTTCCGATACACCAATAATGTGCCCTAAGTGCACGGAGCGTCGGGTCGTATTGTTGACATTTGTGATATATTGACTATGCGTGAGTGCACGTCTTGTGATATATCTGCTTGTGAAAATGCTATGCCTACAAGGAAGGAATACCGTTGTCGCGGGAAAGGGGTATGGTCGTTATAAATTGGTCCGCTAAATGCTGACCGTTGCTTTGTTTTCCATTGTTGCGGTGGATTGTCCCCATGCATGTGCTGGAGAGCTGTGCAGGAAATAGTGGGACGAAGCCTTGCTGCTGCTATGCTGGCCCTCGAAGGCTGAAAGAATAAATGTTTTTTGTTTATTTTTCTGTGTAGCCGGCCTGCGTGCCGATGTATGTAATCGACACTTGTGAAGAAAACCTGTAACGCCATAAGGCCAAACATTTTCTGTATTTTATATACATTCCTGTGAGATATATATAAATGTGGTTGTTTATATATAGTGGACATTCATGGTTAATGAGTTCAAGTATAACCCGTAATGCTTCCGCTAGAATGCTCTGAGTTAGGATGTGTGTTTTAGTCTTTGATATTAACCTGTAATCCCACCGCTTGTTGTGGCATATGGTGTGGGCCCCCGACCGGACGCTCTATTATAAGTTGAAAGTGAAGGTAGATCTGAAATACTCTAGAGGGGGGGGGGGGTGAATAGAGTATTGTGCTCTCTAAAAAAATCGTTACAACTTTTGTTGTATTCCTAAGTGAACAGGTCAGTAGATAAAATAAAAAGCACAGCAACCTATCTAATCACAGATCACAGCCAAAACAAAAGAAAAGGGGCAACCAGACGACACAAGAAATTTTATAGTGGTTCTCCAACCTGGGTATATCCACTCTTCTACCACCCTGGTAGGAATCCACTCAGGTTTTTGATCAGGTGCTTGACACCAATGAGCTTTTGTTCAGGTGCTCAAAAACCAAAACCTCAAGTCTTTTGGTAGGAGACTTGTAACCAGGAATAATTTTGAAGGGAATTAAAACCCTGTACAGGAGATGGAAAAGAGGGTGATGGTGTCTTCTCTTTCTCAAAACAACTGAGAAGACTGTGGATTGATTTCAGCAGATTGCTCCCCCTGAGATCTTGAATGGATCAGGAATTCTGGAGCACTGCTTCAGGGTGACAGGTCTTCAAAATTTGAGTGCCTGGACCAGAGATTGCTTCAGGAACTTCTTTGACAGATAGAATTTTTGTTGTCCTTTTGAAGTAGTCCTGTAGGATTGAAGATGTTCTCTGGCCTGGGCTGATTGCAGAAACGAACTTTTGATTGTTGTAAGATTGTTCTTCTGTGCAATGACTGTCTGTGTCTGTCTAATTACTTGTATCTGTATGACTGTATCTTTTTTTGTATGAATCTATGTAGTAGTACTTGATCCTTTTCTTTTCTGATGATTTGACTGACTGAGGAACATTCGAAATTTGAATGTTTGAGCAGTAAATGCAGTCGGCCTGGGAAGGAAGCGGCAATCAATGTTTTCCCTAACTGCCCCATGGAAAAACGACATGTAATAATCCAAGATTAATGCACGTTCTAATGGTAACATTCCGAGAAGATCTGACATTAATTACTCAGGAATCATTGCCAAGAAAGGGACGAGAAAACTGGAGAAGACCTAATCTGGAATCGTCGAACATAGAACAAGAATCGTCGAGCTGAGTTCACAGTTCGTCGAGCTGAATTGAGGAGTTCGTCGTCCAGATAATAGAAATAGTCTTCAAGTCAATACTGCTACAATCTTCGTCGAACTGACAATCTTCATTCGTCGAGCTGAGAATCATCACTCGTCGAGCAGACAATCATCACTGTCAATCTTTATTCGTCAAACAGAGATCCACATTCATCGAGCGAAGAAAGATTGTGGACTTAGAATCTGAGAAGTCTCTGACTGAGAAGAATATAAATCGTTGACCACAAATCGTCGAGCAGAGTCCTGAATTCGTCGTCCTGAGAAGTTGACTTCGTCGACTTGAGAAGTTGTGAACTTGAGATCCAAGTTCGTCGAGCTCAGAATCCTGTTCGTCGACCTGAGCCTGAAGTTGGACTTAGAAAAAAATCTGGAGTATCCTAACTTTAGCTAGTTGAAGAATCTCAGTCTTCGTCAAACAGAGAACAAAGATCGTCGAGCTCAGCACAAAGAAATGTCTCAAGATCGTCGAGCTCAGAACACCTTTCGTCGATCTGAGTTTGACAAACGTCGAACTCATTTTACTTGGTCTTGAAATCTTCTAAGTCTGGAGTCTCTGATGGTCTTGTTGATAGCTGGTCCATCTGAAGTTGACTCTAAGGACTTGGCCTAGACTCTAGGACACAAATTTGACCCTGGCTATACATGACGGGTCACATCCTAAGCTATTGAACCTAGCCCAAATCAACTAGGGATCCAACAATCTCCCCCTATTTGGGTGAGGTCACTAAGAGACTTAAAACAAAAACAAATAGAAAAACAAACAAGATAAGAAATATATCTGGCAGAGAATTACTAACACATGCAGCAGATATATATATACATGGCTTTGTTTAAACACATATCATAGGTTTGAAAACAAATGCAGAAAGAAATAGAAACAGAATAAAGATTACTTCTTATTTTTCTACAAAGACTTGTCTTCTATTGACTTTTCTCCTGGCTTTTTGAAGATAATTTCTCTGTTAGGATCTAGAGCTTGTGCCTGAGTCATGGTCATGTCAGCTGCCCCAATGATCTTCAGTGATGTAGCTCTGGGGACAACTACTTCAGGATGGAGCTTCATATAATCATCAACATTGAAAAGCTTGTTGCCTTTGTCAAACCTTTTTAATTCTTCCTTTCTGTACTTAGACATGGTTGAGTATCCAGAAATATCTTTACCTTCAGCTTTGGCTTTATTAATCAAAGACAGACCAATAAGTTCCTGGAACCTAGTCATTCTTGTAGTGTTGGCAGTTTCAGGATCTTCAAATGGAATAGGAGGAGAGAGAGGTCTTTTGGGACTGTCAGTTTTTTGTTCTTTAGATGTTTATTGTTGCTGCTGCTGATGCTGTTGTTGTTGATTTCCTGAGCATGGTTTCCTCTGCTGGCTGCTTCCAGAGGATCTCCCTGAATGTCTCTGATAGGTTTGCATGGGGGCAGATCTCTGAGAGCTAGAGCCAGTGGCACCAGCTGCTGGAGGAGGAGGTGGTGGATCCTTTCTATATCTGTGAACTGGAGGAGGAGAATATCTCCTACTTCTTTTCCTTTCCTTCTGCTGGTTCTTAGATAACCACATCCATGCAGGCATTCCCTTATAAGGTGTAACATTATGCAAAATGTAATAAGGGGTGTCAGTAGTTGGATTAGGCTTAGGAGCTGGAGAAGGAGGAGTCTTCCTTTTATTTAACAACATTTTCTTTTTCTTCTTGGAGGCTTCTTCATCTAAATCATCATCATCATATGCTTCATTATCTTCAGTATTAGATCCCTGAGGGTTATCATATAAAGCATCCAATGCTTTTAAAGCTTTATCATCAATAACAGCTTTTGCTGTAGCAGGGGCAGAAGGTTCAGGAACTGGAGTTTCAGCAACATTTGGGGAGGAGACTGTACAGGAATCAGAAATAGTAGGGACAGAGCTTTCAGCTGCTGCCTTATTTTCCTCTCCAATATCATCTAGGATTAGCTCATCCAAATCAGGCATAGGAGAGTCATCCATAAGAAAAACTGGTACTGGGATATCTTCTGGAATAGCTTCAGATGTTGGAGCAACAACAGGAAAGGCAAAACTGTCACAGAGTTGCTTAGCAACTGCTAGACTTACTGGAGAAGTATAGGGAACAATATCCAACTGTGGTTTAGTAAAGTCTTCTGGAAGAGACTGCATATCTACAGTATCAAAATTTCTCAACAAAACAGACAAATTAACTGTGGGATTTTAAGTGGAAATCACCAACAAATTTTATTTGCTCTGGTACTGACTCATCTAAGTCACTGTCAGTATCCATAAAATGAATCAATTCAATCAACTCAGAATCAAATGCTGGCAAAATTTCTGCATCTGCATCTGCATCTGCTGTAGAAGGAACCGCTGCCGTGTCTGCTGTTGTACCTGCTGCTGTTGCTTCTACATCTGCATCTGCTGCTGCTTCATCACTGAGCATCTCCCCTTGCCTGGGTTCAGGAGAACCTGGAGCCAGGCCCCTGAATGAAGAGGGGGCAGCAGAGAGGAGAGAAACTTTGGCATATAAAGAATTGATAGAAGTCACAAGAGCTGTAATGGCCTCTTAGATGAGAGATTTGATGAGGGGAGTGAGCAGGGATATGATTGTAGATACAGTGGAGGATTCCAAGGATGGAGGGGGAGTTGGTGAAGGGAGGGGAACAGATGAAGGGAATAGAGGTGGAATTGCATCTGTTATGGTGGTGTCTGAGGGTAGGGTGTAAGATGCAATGGAGGATAAATGAGGGGGAAGTGGAGACTGAGGAGTAGGAATATGTGTGTCATGAGGTGAAGCTGGAGGTGTTGGTTGTTGATTAGCTTGCAGTGGGGAAGATGGAGGTGGAGATGGGATGTTGGTGATGTCCAGAGGTGGAGATGGAGGTGGAGTAGGCATAAAGGTATGCTGTGGTGATGGAGACACATGAGTGGGGGAAGTTGGAGGAATTTGAAGAGTGGTTGATGATGGAAGATGGGTTTCTGGAAGAGGTTATGGAGATGGGATGACCTCTTCTGCAGTGTGGGGAGTGGCCTTCACAGCCATGGTGCTCTCAGAAGCTGGGATGGAAGAGGAGGAAGCCTTGGAGGGCTTGGAGATAATCCTCTCCCATCTACCAAACAAGGCGCATGTGAGGCGCTTGCTGGCATTGATGAAGATGGTCGGGGAGACCATTAATTCACCAGCCTTTTCTTGAAGAAAAATCCCCAAGATTCTTCCGAAGCAGACCTCTTTCTTGCTGTTCTTCTTCTTTATCAACTCAAAGAAGATTTTGCTCCAATCCACGGGACGCTTATTCACCACCGCGCACATGATAAGAAATTGATGTCGGGTAATGTAGTCATGTGCGGTGTGCTTGCCCATCAGTACCTTGCCCACAATATCCGCCAAGAACTGGTAGGCAACAGACAATTGTTTCTTTAACAACTTCTTAGGGTTACTCCCTGTAAACCCCATCAACTTCAGCATTGAACTGTATTCTTCAGAATCCATATCCATGTCATCTTCTCCATTTACCAACCCAAAAATTTCAGAGAGAATGGCGGGAGATAAAGAAACAACATTACTCCCGATATTGCATGTCAATGTATCATCCTCAAAAACAGAAGAAGTGTATACCCATACTCTGATTTCAGTTGCATGCAGTTTAATCCTTCTAGTCATTACCAAAAGGAGGATCTACTCCGCCTGTGTATATTGGATACGGGGAAGCCTTGGGAAAAGCTACTACCAGTGATTGAATTCTCCTACAATAATAGCCACCAGGCTAGCATCAGGATGGCTCCACACGAGGCACTTTATGGGAGGAAATGCCGGACACCGCTGTCATGGGTTCAGGATGTGGATACCAAGGCTCTTGGATCTGATTATATGAAGGATACTAAGGCTCAGGTACATTTGATCAGGGATCAACTGCTAGAGGCCCAGAGCAGACAGACAAAGTATTATGATGCTCGGCACCGAAAGGTGGAGTTCCAGGTTGGAGACAGGGTTTTCTTGAAGATACGTCTGGTACACGCTGTCTCTCGTGTGCGGAGGCACAAGAATCTCAGTCCTCGATACATGGGGCCATACTTGATCCTGGAGCGGATTGGCCCCTTAGCTTACCGACTGTAGCTGCCACCGGAGTTGTGTGCCCTACACGACGTTTTCCATGTCTCTTCCTTGCGAAGAGCTCTCCTACGGCCGGAGCAGTATGTTACTACTACAGCCGGTCCGATAGCTCCAGATAGATCCGTCAGACTGGAGCCGATTCGGATTGATGATACAGATGTCAGGGTGTTGCGGAAAAAGAAGGTCCCTCTCGTGAAGGTGTTGTGGTCCAATCATGGATAGGAGGAGCACACCTGAGAGCCAAGGGATCTAATACTGGAGCGACACCCGGAGCTGTTCACTTCAGGTATACTTTAGTTTATACATTTAAAATTTCTTATAACTCTTGTAAGTAGAACCCCGTACACCCGAACTTAAATTTTGGGGATGAAATTATTTTCTTGTTTATTGGGATTTATAACATCCCATGTTACTTCTAGGCCACCCTCACTTAGATTGGGTTAGGCATGGGGTGGGTGATAGGGGATTTAGCTAGGTTTGACCCTAGTTAGTGATTTGTAGCCATGTGGGGCCCACTAAGGGGCCAAAGTCAAACTAGGTCAAACTAGCCTAAATAGGAACCTTAGCCACACCATGACCCCACCACGTTGCCCTAACCCTAAAACAATCTAAGTGGACCCTAGGGCATGCCATTAGGTCAACCCTTTGACCATAGTTGACCAAAGTCAACCATGGCCCTAATTTGGTCAAACCTATACCTATAGGCCCAATTAGCCTAAGTCGGGCACCCCCCTTGGCCCAACCCAAGTTGGGTGGTGCCACTAGGCTCATGACCATTAAGTGGGGTCAGCCCACTCATCATGTTGACCAAGTCAACTCAAAAAGTCAAATTGGTCAACATGAGGCCTAATGAAGGGAGAAATGAACCCAAGCCCATTTCTATTGGGCTAAGCCCATCCAACTCAGCCCAAGGCCAACCCAAATGGCCAAATACAACTCCTAACCCCCAAAATCAGGAGAGAGAGTACATGCAAAGGGGTAGAAAAGGAATTTGGAGATGAAGAGGAGAGAGAAGGGGGAATGAAGAGGAAGGATGGCCACATGGCCACTCATTCAGCTGCTATTCAGCTGCCTAAGCTTGCTGGCCGGCCTACTCAGATAATTCCAGAGGAATTTGGAGCATGGTGACCACTTGGCACCATGGGTGGAGCAACCAAAGCTCAACCCTCCCCCCTCCCCCTCTTGGGATTATCTTTCCACACACCCCCTCTCAGCCCAATCCAGCCACACCATCAGCTTCAGAGAGGGGAAACGACTAGGGAACGAGTCCTGGAATAAGGAATTCGCTGGAGAATCAAGGAAGCGGGGAGGAGTTGCCGGAGGAAGCTCGGCCATGGATCACCGCCGCGAAACCCGCCGCCAAGCCTCAATTCAGGTTCGTTTCACCGTCGCTCTACCCGTACTAGAATTCTAGATCAACTAGGGGAGATATCTGGCTCAATTGAGCCCGATGACAAGGGAGAAATGTGTGATTTTTCAAGTTTCTTCTTACCGCTCGGGATCGCCGCCGCCGCCGTCTTCCGCCGCCTCATCACCGGCAAAGGATAGCCACCACTACCGTGAAGGTGATGGCACCGTTGGCCGGGGGTGGCGCCGCCTTAGGTGGCCGGAAATGGCCCTGCAATATCCCCCAGGTCGGCTCAATCTCAGCCGTTGGATGCTTGGGGAAGATAAACAGATGCCGTCAATTGTGCTTTAGGATTCGTGCTTGATCATGAAATTAAGTCAAATTAATACTATAACATTATGATATTTGTCACACTTATTCAGTGCTTTTGCATGAATGTTTTAGGCCTCTTAGAAGCATTTCCAGGACCTGACCCTTATATGAAAATTGTAGATTAATGGCTTAACTTTAATTTGGCACCATAATCATGTAATTTGGAGCAGTATACTATCCTGTAGGTCAATTCTCCTAGGACTGGTCCTTAGCTAGGATAGAAATTCAAAATGATGCCCAAGTCAATACTATCATCCAAATGGCCCAAAAGTTTGGGAGCGTGCATGTTTAGGGCTTGGTTAACCCCTGTAAAAAAATGAGAATTTTTGTGTAAACTTTTTCTATAGTTTTTACTAAAATAACCAAAATGAACTAAATGAAATATTTGGAGTTGTGAACTCCAAATGGCCCCAAAGTTTGGTGGCATATCCTTAGGGGCATTATAAGTGCATATTTAAAATTTCAGCCAATTTGGACCACGACATGATGGGTTAACCCACTTGCATGTGTTGGCTTGTATTAGGCTTGGTGTGCACTTAGCCTAAAATGAAATAATGTGTATTCAGCCAACTTGGAACATTTAAAAATCATGATTTTCATTATGAAGATACATGAAGGTGTAATACACCTCTCATGGTAATGGTTGAAATTTTGGGAACAAAAATCCCATTATTTTGAATTTTTTGGAAATTTGGCCCTTTTTAGGAAATAAATATAAAATAGGCTTAACTTATTATAAAATGCTAAATTTCCGTTGAGGTCTAAGGAGTGACATAATAAACACTAGAAATAATTTATAGCCCTGTTGGATGAAGTTTAAGTAGTTTAAGGAACAAAATGACCATTTTACCCTTATGGAATTTTGTGTAGAAATGATGGATATATTCCTTTGAAAAATCTGAGAAATTTCATATTGCTGTAATTGTATGTTTTATACCTTGTTTAATTATTTCAGAATTTTCGTAGTTCAAACTAAGGTACTTAGGCCCCATAATGGCATTTTGGTAAATAACTCAAATTGATCATGAATAGGCCATTTCAACCTAGATGTAAATAAAAATCTGGACATAGCATTATTTCATTATTATCAATGCTCTGTGATTTAATTAGAATTTTTGAAATAATATTTTGTGTACTTCCTTTGGAAAATGCTAGATTTGTGGATTTAGTATTAAATAGAAATTAATTATAAATCTGAATTGAAAAGGCATGAAATTTTGGTATGCCCCATTAATTGTCATATTATATACCTGGAAGAATCCCTAGGACAGTAGGTTCAACATTGACTATACTTCATGTGCAAAATGACTAGGGATTACATTTAAAGGAATTAATTTAATGGTGTAAGTAATTTGGAAATTATGGAAGCTCATCCTAGTCATCATATAGGTCCATACCATCCTAGGATAAATAATTTGAGGCATATGGCCAGAGGAATTTGAAGGTCACATTTGTGGGTGGTATCGGGACATGGGTAAGGGTCTAGCACCGATGTTCGTACTAGTAAGGCCACCAGGGGAGGAATTTGAATAACTAGTAAAGTGAGGATCTTAGTGGAGGAATTAACCCTGGTTGGTCTCCTAGAGGATTCCTTAACCATGTGTGGAAGAGTGCAAGTCCTGTGACAGCAACAATAACGGGGACCGGCGGAAGACCGTCGCGCTCCTAATAACACCTTAAGTCTTTAGGGTCGTTCTAAACTAATACGAGAGTTGGGGTATAAATCTTGGGTAGTCGCCAATAAAAGTAATTATCCTTGAGAAAGGGAACTTTGGGCGTAATCCCATCGTAGTTCCTAGTGCCCCAAGAGCCCTTCACCGGGTATACCCTGTGCAGTCCTGGGATTAACCTTAAACCGCTAAGTATAATAACCCGTAGACAAGAGTAGTCTATTAGGTTAGGACAATGTGGTTCATGCTCACCCATGTAGGGTTGGAGGGATTGTGGTTTATTCTCACCCATGATGGGTTGGAGGGAAACTTGTGTAATATGCTCACCCGTGACAGGTTGGAGGGATTGTGCTAAATGCTCACCCGTGTAGGGTTTGAGGGATTCAGGACGGGTTGGTCCTGCGAGCTGAAGGCTCGGGATGAATACTTGCATGTGCATAAATATAGTGGCGGGGCATGCAGTACTGGCCATTCGTCACACCGATGGCAGTACGGTGCACCAGGCGGTTGTGAGGGTTAGAGGGGTCAGTGGGTTGTTTAACACTGCGGTCTGGAGGACGATCCCCTATAACGCACATCCGACCCAACAAGACTTATGGGTTGTCAGCAAAGTATATATGCAGAGACTCTAGAGTGCACCTTGGACGTGTACGAAGGTGTATGAGAGGGGTCTAAGGTTTGGTATTGTGCATACCGGCCTAGAAGTTGAGACGCCCGCTCCGATGCTGCCGTAGCCACAGCGGTGGTACCCTAGAGTGGTGCTAGCTCTCAAAAAGTGGGAACTAAAGGTCTGTGATCACAGAGTCGTTATGTGTGAGTTGCACTTGCCTGTGCATAAAATTGCATCATAATATTCATTCATATTAGGTCATACGCTTCATAGATCCTTATCATATAAATTAGTATGGGCTCTTTTATATGATAAGTTAAATTTCCTGGAAATCCTAACTTATATATTTGTATGGGCATTTATATAAGTTAGGGTACTTTTGTGATAGTAGTATAATGGTAGTGTAGTTTTATTTCCATGCTCTTACTTACTGTTCTTTTCTTCCTTTACTAGTACTGCACTTTACTTACTTGTACTATATACTTAGAACTGCTAGAGTAGAATAATAATAACTATTACTACTGATAGTTAGTTCTTGTCACCTACTTCCACTTTTGCTACCCCTTGTTGTCCTCTGCTTTGTCCTCCCGCTCGGTGCCTAGGAGCTGCGGGGCGAGGTGCAGAGGAAACGACTTAGTCTTTTTGACTAATGGTCGGTGATCATACTATTTTTAGGAGCTCGTGGAGATGGAGCACCAGAACGACGAGGAGACAGGACTTGAGGAGCAGATAACGCTACCGCAGGCTACTACTACTACTACTACTGTGTGTCGTCAGGTGGGACGAGTTTGATGTATTAGTTTAGCTTCCGCTTTGATTTGAGAGAGAGAGTTGATATGATGTACTGGGCATAAGCCCTTATTACTCTTCCATTTTTGTACTCTTTGTGGACTATGTTTTGTACTTTTCATTTCATATATATGATATGTACTCTGTGACTTGTGGACTAGTGGATTTGATATACTACTTTACATCTATTTCTCATATTGGCCTACAGGTTATATGATCGTACTAGCCGTCAGAATCGGCGTGTTGCGGTGTCGACTAACCCGTGCGTTAGTGTCACCGTAAGACGGCGGTTCTGGGCATAAGACCCGGTAGCCCTCCTTGGTAAGGAGGAGGGGGGGGGGGTCTTACACTCTTCACTCGGGAGAGCCAGTCTTCAGCTTGCGATGGGGTTCCCAACCCCGAGAACACAGGAGGATTAAAGCTCAAAACGTGCTTGAGCTGCCTTTCAGTTGCCCGCCTCGGCACCAAAGGCTCCACTACTACCTGCTCCACTCTTCTCGGCTCAGCCTCTTGAAGAGGTACCTGCTCCATCATAGGAGCGGGCTGCTACATCTGCCTTACAGGCTGCGCATTGATCATGGAAAACACTGCTTCGGCCACCAATCATATGCTCTCAGCCGATGGAGGTGTTACAGGAGCATCATTTGGTACACTACTAGCCTCTGAAACTCAGCGTTCTGATGGCCCAGCACCGCTTCTAGTCACCTATAGTTGTATAAAATACCGTTAAATGACCAAACAAAATTGCAAACAACAATTATAGGAACACGCAGGTTCCTCAAACACGTGTATTTTCATTCCTAAGTGGACATTCATGGGTTCTTTTGATGTTATAACGATGACCTCAAACACGTGTATTTTCATTCCTAAGTGGATATTCATGGGTTCTTTTGATGTTATAACGATGACGCACACACATGTGCTCACCACCCCTTAAAAAGAATTCGTCCACTAATTCAGTTTAAGCCTGACCAAAACCAGTAGTCTGATACCAAATTGTAACACCCCCTATCCGTCACATAACATATAGCAGTAGGTCCAGCCGAGGCCCGACGCCATATACCACAGACAGACCGGGTGGTTACTCAATGGAAACCATCCAACAAATATCCAACGTCTTACACAGAGTCATTCTAGCGGAAGCAATTATAATAGTTGCAAATAAAAGAACCCTGCTACTAGCATGAATGTCCACTACAAAGCCAACATGAATGAACGTACAAATACACAAGTACTGGACTTAAGGCCTTACAATAGTTTGCTTGAATATCAATGTTTTCCAAACCTCGGCACGCAGGCCGGCCATACATGAATAACAAAAAACACTCAAAATTAGGCCTTGGAGGGCCGGCTCAGCAACTTGGGCTTTGGCCCGCTATTTAGCACTCGGCTCCGCAGCACCTGCAAGCAACAATCCACCGTACCGTGGCAAACAAAGGCAACGGTCAGCTATGCTGACAAAATTATAATGATCACGCCCCCAACTCAGGGCGGCGATGCTCCTTCCCTGCACTTTGTTGGCATAATCCAGTAGTATAGTGTAATCACACAACAACATAGGCGTAGGCACTCACGACCACACACCCCATACACTCAGGGCACATTCTCGATGAACCGGTCAATGTCATGTCAGTTTAGCCATAGACATCTCGGTCTCACCACCGCCACAAGGACGGCCAAATCTCGTGAGCATTTAGGTCCTTCCGGCCGATGTCACGTTAATTTAAGCCATAGACAACCCGAGACCTCCTATCTATGCCAACGATAAGTCCCATGTAGCTTTAGGCCGCTTGTACCGAACGACATAGACCAGACACAGTTCCGCTTAACCCATTTCTCACACCGCAACGTCAATTCAAGCCATATGCGCGGGTTAGCTCCCCAAGTCCCAAATCCTTTACACACAACACATAACCCAGTTATGTTCAAGTTGGCTCCCACGCCACCATGTTTGGCAGAATCACTCATCTGCCCAGTTTTTCGGGTGCACCTTGGAGTTAATCCCCAAGGCTCCCTGTTGCAATCTACCTCGTAGAAAACCCGAAAAACAAACATTTGCACGGAGTCTTCTCTGGCCATTTATGCAATGCAACATCACCGATCCAGACCAACTTGTCCGGGTAGGCTTCACACATCATTCCTATGTCCGTTCTTGAATACGGACTCTACATGTACACAACGAGGAGTATTCATGTCTACCCGAAGGAACGCCTCAACTCACCGCAAACTCGTGAGAGCGGGCTTCCTATGCAAAGGAAACGAGAGCTTCACATGCTCAAGTAGAGAATCATTACTCTAGCGCTTTTCCTTGGCGCCATGGAAATCTATGCGGATGAAAGGCACCACAATCTCATTGCCTCCGTAGATCCGAAGTCGGCTCGCGATTTGGAGCTCCGAAGCTCCGCCGGTAACCGGATTTAGCCTCCTTTCTTCTTCCTTGATCTCCCCTCTCTCTAGACTTTAGAAAGAGACTTAAGTGAAAGAAGTGAGGGATTTGAAACCCTATTCCCTGGTATATCCCAGTAGGAACAACCCCCAGCCGTCGGATCCCAAAATAAGGAAACGAATGGCCATGATCCGGAGCAAAAAAGCAAAACCTGGGCCGAACACGGCCTGCGACATGCCCGTGTCCAGGGCCGTGTCCCCCATTCGCCGTCAAAATCGACGCATCTTGAAAAACACACGGGCACCCGATATGCCCGTGTTTGGCCTGACACGCCCGTGTCTTCCAGTACACGCCCGTGTTCCCGGGCGTGTTCCTCCATCAACACAGGACCAACACCAACCCGAGACTCACATGGGTCTTGGACATGCCCATATCCTATTTTACACGCCCGTGTCATACCCGAACACGCCTGGGCTCCAGGCTGTGTTCACTGTCTCGACACTTCGTCGACACCCCCGACACGGCCATGGACACGCCCATGTCCTAGGTCGTGTTCCTATCTCGACACATTGTCGAGAAATAATATCGACTTCCCGGGCAGATCATCGACACGAGCTCGACACGCCCTAAGACACGCTCGTGTCTCTGGTCGTGTTCGCTGCTCGACGATCGTCGACTCCAAAATTCGTCGACCTCTCGGCCAAATCGTCGACCCAAACACGACACGCCCTGGGACACGCCCGTGTCCCAGGCCGTGTGCCCCCTGCCAAATTCCAAACTTGGCTCAAAACGCCTCCAGTCGTTTTTTTGAGTTTCGGGGTGTTACATTTTATGGTATCTTGCTACAACATTATTGGGCATCTCATTCTGATACTGCATGGCATCCTATTCTCACGTTGCAGGGCATCTCACATCCAAGATGTAGAGCACCTCACTCCTATGCTGCAGTGCATATCACTCTCATATTGTAGCGTACCTCGATCCTGCATTGTAAGGCATATAGCTCCCACATTCCAGGGCATCTCGCTCCCAATCTATAGGGCATCCTACTCCCAAGCTGTATGCCATCACACACCCAAGTTGTAGGGCATCTCGCTCCCACATTATAGGGCATCTCACTCACACACTATAGGGCATCTCACTCCTATACTGCATGGCATCTTGCTCCCGCATTTTAAGGTATCTCAATAGAATGGAACTCGTGTCCTTCCGAGGTGAGAAAGAATAAAGGCCCTTCACCACTGTAAAGCCCTTGATTTTTAGACGTTTACTTTAAATTTTTGTAGTGACGTAATAATGATGTTAGGGCGTTACGTTGACTCGTAGTTAACAAGCGCCGTTGTTGGAGCATGATTTTGCTCATCGGAATCCGAGGTCTTAACTCGGTGGATTTTAGTAGGTTGATGTTGGTTGTAGATTCGGGGAATTTTAACCCGAGTTTGGTTTGTAGAATCCTAGTTTCAACTTTGTCGTTAGTTTTGTAGCATTGATATTTAGCATTGGTGCGAATTTCATGAAAATCCTAGGTGATTTGGGTTTTCTTGTCGTTTGTACGTTTAGCTAATAATATATATATATATATATATATATATTTATATATATATATATAAGCTTGTACGTTATAGCAAAACCCTATTCATTATCTCTCCCAAGCCGTCAGACCAAATCGTGGGAGAAATAAAACGGCGGACATTGCGAAGCCTTCAACCGCCGATTGTAGGGGTTTCGATGCTAGGAATCGTCATCTGAGGGTATATTCAGAAAGCTCTCGCCGAGATATATGCGTGCTGTAATGCCCCGAATTTTGTCTGCGAGTCGGTCGCGGAAAAATAGTTTTTGGTGCCTGTAGGGGTACACGGCCTAGGACACGGGCGTGTCCAAGGCCGTGTCTGGCTGGTGATTTATTGGCCGTTTCCAACCCGAGAAGGACATGGCCAGGAACACGGCCAGATGACACGGGCGTGTCATCCGACACGGGCGTGTGCCAACCCGTGTCCCTACCCGTGTCCTGATGGGTCGTGTCCGTTTCCGTGGCGGTTATGCGTGACACGCCCACGAACACGGGCGTGTCGAGGAACCCAACACGGGCGTGTCAGGTAAGACACGGGCGTGTCTTGGCCCGTGTGCGTTTCTCAGTTCGACGATCGTGCCTGGATCGAGGCACACGGCCATGGACACGGCCGTGTGCCAAGCCGTGTGCGGCCCAGGTCTGGGGAATTTTGTGCAGATCCGAGCCATTCGTTTCCTTTAATTTAGATCCGACGGCCCATAGGAAATTCTGCTCTGTTAAGGCCGGGAATAGGGGGTTATTTCCTCATTTTCTCTCCAAAATTCTCCTTTTCCAAAGTGAGAGAGAAGAGGAAGAAGAAGGAGGTTTCCGGCCGCCGGCGGAGCATCGGAGCACCGTTTCGAAATCGGAGAGCGGATCCGTGGAGGGAAGGTCATTGCGAAGAGTTCTAACCGCGTAGTTTTTCCATGGCGCCAAAACGGACTACAAGGGTAACGATTCTCAACTTGAGCGCTTGAAGCTCTTTCTTTCTGCATAGGGAATCCCGCTCCCGCGAGTATGCGGTGAGTGCGTGGTGTTCCTTGGGGTTGACGGGAATAGTCCCCCTTGTGTTGCATGTAGAGCCGGAATCGTAAGTACGGGCATAGGCATTGTGTGTGAAGCCTACCCGGACGTGTTTTGTCTGGATCGGTGATGTTGCATTTGATGTGGTTTTGCCGGAGAAGACTCCGTGCTTTGGATTTTTCGGGTTTCTACGCGGTAGATTGCAGCAGGGATCCTTGAAGGTTAGCTTCAAGGCGCACCCGGAAAATTGAGCGGAAACGTGTTCTGCTAACGTGGCGGTCTGGGAACCGGCCTTGATCATAACTGGGTTATGAGATTGTTTTGGAAAATTTGGGATCCGAGAGAAGCTTGGCCCGTGCAAAGGACTTAAATTGGACATGCGGCGTGAGCAACGGGCAAGTGGAATTGGACCTAGGCTATGTGGTTCGGTGCGAGAGACCCGAAGACGGGGACTGGCCGTTGGCATAGTCGGAGCCTTAGACGGTGGTCAGAAAGGCTAAATGCTCACATGTTGTTGCCATCCTGGGGATGGTGGTGAATGCACTGATTTGTCAGGGTTCACCGTGAATGTGCCCTGAGTGCACGGGGTGTTTGGCCGTGCGAGCCTACACCTGTGGCGAATTATAATTGCGATATATATATTGTTGGGCTAATGTTTTGCAGGGAAAGAGCACCGCTGTCCCGAGTAAGGGACGGGGTCGTTATAATTTGGTCGGCTTTTAGCTGACCGTTGCTTTATTTTCCACCGTGCGGTGGTATGTGCTTGTAGGTGCTGCGGAGCCGAGCGCCAAATAGCGGGCTGGAGCCCATGTTGCTGTGCTGGCCCTAGAAGGCCGTAGAATAGCTGTTTTTATATATTTCATGTGTGGCCGGCCTGCGAGCCGATGTATGTAAAACACTATTTATGAAGTGAACATTTGTAAGGCCATAAGGCCATGTACCCGTTTCTGTGTATTTGAGGTTTCATTCCTATTGTTGTAGTTGTGGACATTCATATTGATGGATTTAATTTTGGGTTCTTTCAAATTTAAAATCTTCCGCTAGAATGCTCTGTGATTAGGACGAGTAGTTGTAGTTGGTTGGTTTGATTATTCATTTAGTATCCCTTCCGACTGTCTGTGGTATATGACGTCGGGTTCCAGCTGGACCTTCTGTTATATGCCATGCGACAGATGGGGGTGTTATAATTTGGTATCAGACTTCTGGTTTCGATCAGGCTTAAATGAATTCGTGGGCGAATTCTTTTAAGGGGTGGTGAGCACATGTGTGCGTCATCGTTATAACATCAAAAAGAACCCATGAATGTCCACTTAGGAATGAAAAATACACTTGTTTGGTGGAACCTGAGTGTTCCAATGATTGCTTTTAGCAATTTGTTTGTCGTCTAATCGTGTGTCTTTGCTATTATAGGCAGCTAGGAGCGGTGCTGGTCAGTCAGAGCGTCCGCAATCAGCGGAAAGTAGTGCACCAAGGGACGTGCCTGCTACACCTCCTTCAGTAGAAACCATCAGGATGGTGGCTGAAGCCGTGTTCGCAATGATAAATGCCCAACCTGCAGGGCAAATGCATCGCGCACCTCCTGCGAATGAGCAAGAACCGGTTAGGGCGGCAGAGCCGAGAGTGGTGGAACGTGCAACAGTGGAGTTAGTAGAGCCGAGAAGAATCACGGAGGGGCAGCTAAAGCATGTGATGGGCTTTAATCCTCCAAGGTTTAATGGGGTTGGAACGCCAACTCAAGCTGAGGACTGGCTCTCTTCCATAAAGAGGGTGTTGATGGCCACAATGACTGAGGAGTGGCAGAAGACCACCATAGCGACTTTTCTTTTGGAGGGTGAAGCGAGGCTTTGGTGGGACGAGATGGAGTTTCATCTTCTAGTGGGAAGGCAACTTGCGGATGTGCCGATGGAGGAATTTTCAAGATTGTTCCTAGCCAGATTTGTACCTTCTGCTCAGAAGTTGGAGATGGAGAATCAATTTCTTGGATTGTCTCAGGGATCCAGAAGCGTGGACGAATATCTGCATGAGTTCACACGGTTGGGTCGTTATGCTGGTGCTATGTTTTCAGAAGAAGAGAGGAAGACCAACCGATTCTATGAGGGTCTTCGCGGCGATTTATAGTTACTCCTTGCTGGGCCTAAGGCGCAGGGCTTCCTAGCCTTGGTCAATTCAGCCCGATCGTTGGAAAAGGTTACGAAGAAGGTTCAAGAGAAGAGGGACCCAGGAGAAAGGAAGACTGAGTTCAAGGTGCCAAGTAACAAGACAGGTTTCCGCAGATGGAACAAGAAGCGGAGGACTTCAAACTCAGCCCCTACGGCTGATGCATCAGGGGCAACTACAAGTCGAGTCCCCGGAGCTTGCTACAACTGCGGGAAGACGGGGCATTTTGCTCGGGAGTGTTGGAGCGGACGTTCAAAGTCCGAGAGGAGACCTGGAGCGACTTATGAGGAGAAAGGGAAGGTGGTGGAGTCAACCGCATCCCATCATGCTCCAGCCCAGCCTAGAGTCTACAACCTTGGTCTGCAGGAGGCCATAAAGCAAGCGGACGTGGTGACAGGCTTTGTGTTAATCTTTGGGTTTCCGGCGAGAGCCCTTTTTGATACGGGAGCATCACATTCCTTCTTGTCTGAAAAGTGTATATCGCGCATCGGAGTTCCCTTCTCGATGGCAGAAAACAAGTTGGATGTGTTGTTGCCTAATGGGTGCTCAATGCGTGCGGATAGGATTTGTGTTGTGAAGATTCGGATTGGAGACCGGGAGTTTGATTTGCGGGCGTTGGTTCTACCGTTGGTGGAGTTCGACGTAATTTTCGGTATGGATTGGCTCTCGGAGCAAAGTGCATGTATTGATTGCAACCGTAAAGAAGTCAAGTTGGGTCTGGACACTGGTGGAGAGACTACTTTTGCCGGCATGAAGGGGTCAGGGAAAGTTCTGATATCGGCCCTTCAGGTGTTCAAGGAAGTTCGGTTTGGGGCAGAACTGTATGTCACTCTAGTGCAGACTGCGACGCCTAAACCTAGTTTGGGCAACATCCCAGTTGTGTCCGAGTATCCTGATGTGTTTCCAGACGATCTCCCAGGAGCCCCTCCTCAGCGGGAGATAGACTTTACTATAGAGCTGGTACCGGGTGCCAAACCGGTGTCACGCTCCCCCTATCAGATAGCCCCAAGAGAAATGGCAGAGTTGAAGGTGCAACTGCAAGAGTTGCTAGAGAAAGGTTATGTGCGTCCAAGTTCGTCGCCTTGGAGCGCACCAGTTCTCTTTGTTAAGAAGAAAGATGGGAGCTTGCGGCTTTGTATCGATTATCGGGAATTGAACAAACTTACGGAGAAGAACAAATATCCAATCCCGAGGATTGACGATCTATTCGATCAGCTGGTTGGATCAACTGTATATTCGAAGTTAGATTTGAAGTCCGGTTACTATCAGTTGAGGATAAGGGAGAGCGACATCCCAAAGACAGCATTCAGTACGCGGTTTGGGCATTATGAGTTCACGGTTATGCCGTTTGGGTTGACGAATGCGCCATCCGTATTTATGGATCTGATGAATAGGACGTTCAGAGAATACCTGGATCAGTTTGTGATAGTATTTATCGATGATATTCTGGTGTATTCGCGGTGCGAGGAGGATCACTACAAGCATTTACACATGGTGTTGGAGACATTGAGGAGAAGACAGTTGTATGCAAATTTCTCCAAGTGTGAGTTCTGGTTATCCTCGATAGCGTTCCTTGGTCATGTTGTCAGTGGAGAAGGAATAGCTGTAGATCCGGCGAAGATAGTAGCGATACGAGAGTGGCCTTCTTTGACTACGGTGGCAGAGGTCCGGAGTTTTCTGGGGCTTGCTGGCTACTATAGGCGCTTCGTAGAGAACTTCTCGCGGATAGCACTACCACTCACGACGTTGACAAGAAAGGATCAGAAGTTTGTGTGGTCTTAGGAGTGCGAACATGCGTTTGTAGAGTTGAAGAGGCGGTTAACCACGACGCCTATTTTATGTTCGCCAAGTGGAACCGAAGGGTTCGAGATCTATAGTGATGCTTCGGGCAGTGGTTTGGGCTGTGTTCTGCTACAGCATGGGAGAGTGATAGCGTATGGTTCACGACAACTGAAGGTTCACGAGAGGAATTATCCGGTCCACGACTTAGAGTTAGCGGCCGTGATATTTGCTCTAAAGCTTTGGAGGCACTATCTGTACGGTGTCAAGGTGGATATTTACACCGATCACAAAAGTTTGAAGTACCTATTGGACCAAAAGGATTTGAACATGAGGCAGAGGAGGTGGATGGAGTTCTTAGGGGACTACACCTTCAAGATACACTATGTACCTGGGAAGGGAAATGCAGTGGCGGATGCGTTGAGTCGTAAGATTCCCGCACAAGCCAACTGGTTATCAGTGCATGATAAGAGATTGGTCCAAGAGTTGGAGGCATTGGAGATATCTTGCGTTGACAAGCAGTCTAGTGCCGAGGCGAAACTGTTTTGGACAGAGGTGCAGTGTGACCTAGCGGATAGAGTTCGGCGGGCTTTGGTTCAGGATAGCAGCATGAAGCAAATCTTAGATGGATCTTTGGATGGGTCAAATTCCCAGTTTGTGGTTGAAGATGGGTTGCTAAGGAAGGACGGTCGTCTATGCGTTCCTAGTGCGGATAATATTCGGGAGGAGTTGATGTATGAGGCTCATCATACCAAATACTCAATCCACCCGGGAAGCACGAAGATGTATAGAGACATGAAGAAATTATTCTGGTGGCCGGGTTTGAAGAAGGATGTGGCGCTTTATGTGGCCAAGTGCCGTACTTGTGCATTGGTGAAAGCGGAATGCCAGAAGCCCGGAGGTTTCTTGAAATCCCTTCCTATCCCAGAATGGAAGTTTGACGACATATCTATGGATTTTGTGCACGGTTTGCCGAAGTCGCAGAAGGGAAACGACGCCATTTGGGTGGTCGTTGATAGATTGACAAAAGTGTCGCACTTTATCCCAGTGAGAAAGGAGGATCCTGTGGAAAAGTTAGCCAAACTCTACATGGATAATATTGTACGATTGCATGGTGTGCCTAGAAGTATTGTTAGTGATCGAGATGGACGCTTCACGTCAAATGACTGGAGGTTAGTGCATTGTCTGTTGGGTACTAAGCTAAAGTTCAGCACAGCCTTTCACCCACAGACAGATGGCCAAACCGAGAGAGTCAACAGGACTATGGAGGACATGCTTCGCATGTGCGTCCTAGATTTCGGGAAGAACTGGGAGGATCACTTGTACATGGTGGAGTTTGCGTACAACAACAGCTTTCAGGCAAGTATTGGAATGGCGCCTTTCGAAGCCTTGTACGGGAGGAAGTGTCGTACGCCGTTGTCTTGGTTGGAGGCAGGCGAATCAAAGTTGTATAAACGTCAAGCGGTGGAAGATGCCACTTCAATGATACGGACAATTCAGGAAAGGCTGAAGATTGCTCAGGATAGACAGTCAAAGTATTACAATGCCAAACATAGAAATGTGGAGTTCAACGTTGGCGACATGGTATACTTGAAGATCAAGCCGTTCAAGGGTGTATCGCGGGTTCGACGCTTGAAGAAGCTGAGTCCGAGATACCTTGGACCATTTGAAATCCTGGAGCCTGTTGGCGAGGCGGCGTATAGATTAAAGCTGTCGAAGGAGTTGAGTGGGCTGCATGACGTATTCCACGTATCGGTGTTGCATAAGGCAGTGCAAGAGTCTTCGCAGATCGATACGGACAATCAGGTACCGGTTGATTATGAGTTAACAACAAGGGTCAAGCCAGTACGAATTGAAGATGTTGCAGTCAAACGACTCCGCAACAAGGAGGTCCGAATGGTTAAAGTCCGTTGGGATAATTGCGGACGTGAGGAGCTTTCTTGGGAGCGAGAGCAAGCTATGTTGGAGGAATACCCCGAGTTATTCCAGTCAGGTATCATTTAGCTTTTGTGTACCTTTGCTTAATTTCGGGACGAAATTCCTTAAGTGGGGGAGATTTGTAACGCCCCGAATTTTGTGTGCGAGTCGGTCGTGGAAAAAGAGTTTTTGGTGCCTGTAGGGGTACACGGCCTAGGACACGGGCGTGTCCAAGGCCGTGTCTGGCTGGTGATTTTTTGGCCGTTTCCAACCCGAGAAGGACACGGCCAGGAACACGGCCAGATGACACGGGCGTGTCATCCGACACGGGCGTGTGCCAACCCGTGTCCCTAACCGTGTCCTGATGGGTCATGTCCGTTGCCGTGGCGGTTATGCGTGACACGCCCATGAACACGGGCGTGTCGAGGAACCCGACACGGGCGTGTCAGGTAAGACACGGGCGTGTCTTGGCCCGTGTGCGTTTCTCAGTTCGACGATCGTGCCTGGATCGAGGCACACGGCCATGGACACGGCCGTGTGCCAAGCCGTGTGCGGCCCAGGTCTGGGGAATTTTGTGCAGATCCGAGCCATTTGTTTCCTTTAATTTAGATCCGACGGCCCATAGGAAATTCTGCTCTGTTAAGGCCGGGAATAGGGGGTTATTTCCTCATTTTCTCTCCAAAATTCTCCTTTTCCAAAGTGAGAGAGAAGAGGAAGAAGAAGGAGGTTTCCGGCCGCCGGCGGAGCATCGGAGCACCGTTTTGAAATCGGAGAGCGGATCCGTGGAGGGAAGGTCATTGCGAAGAGTTCTAACCGCGTAGTTTTTCCATGGCGCCAAAACGGACTACAAGGGTAACGATTCTCAACTTGAGCGCTTGAAGCTCTTTCTTTCTGCATAGGGAATCCCGCTCCCGCGAGTATGCGGTGAGTGCGTGGTGTTCCTTGGGGTTGACGGGAATAGTCCCCCTTGTGTTGCATGTAGAGCCCAGAATCGTAAGTACGGGCATAGGCATTGTGTGTGAAGCCTACCCGGACGTGTTTTGTCTGGATCGGTGATGTTGCATTTGATGTGGTTTTGCCGGAGAAGACTCCGTGCTTTGGATTTTTCGGGTTTCTACGCGGTAGATTGCAACAGGGATCCTTGAAGGTTAGCTTCAAGGCGCACCCGGAAAATTGAGCGGAAACGTGTTCTGCTAGCGTGGCGGTCTGGGAACCGGCCTTGATCATAACTGGGTTATGAGATTGTTTTGGAAAATTTGGGATCCGAGAGAAGCTTGGCCCGCGCAAAGGACTTAAATTGGACATGCAGCGTGAGCAACGGGCAAGTGGAATTGGACCTAGGCTATGTTGTTCGGTGCGAGAGACCCGAAGATGGGGACTGGCCGTTGGCATAGTCGGAGCCTTAGACGGTGGTCAGAAAGGCTAAATGCTCACATGTTGTTGCCATCCTGGGGATGGTGGTGAATGCACTGATTTGTCAGGGTTCACCGTGAATGTGCCCTGAGTGCACGGGGTGTTTGGCCGTGCGAGCCTACACCTGTGGCGAATTATAATTGCGATATATATATTGTTGGGCTAATGTTTTGCAGGGAAAGAGCACCGCCGTCCCGAGTAAGGGGCGGGGTCGTTATAATTTGGTCGGCTTTTAGCTGACCGTTGCTTTATTTTCCACCGTGCGGTGGTATGTGCTTGCAGGTGCTGTGGAGCCGAGCGCCAAATAGCGGGCTGGAGCCCATGTTGCTGTGCTGGCCCTAGAAGGCCGTAGAATAGCTGTTTTTATATATTTCATGTGTGGCCGGCCTGCGAGCCGATGTATGTAAAACACTATTTATGAAGTGAACATTTATAAGGCCATAAGGCCATGTACCCGTTTTTGTGTATTTGAGGTTTCATTCCTATTGTTGTAGTTGTGGACATTCATATTGATGGATTTAATTTTGGGTTCTTTCAACTTTAAAATCTTCCGCTAGAATGCTCTGTGATTAGGACGAGTAGTTGTAGTTGGTTGGTTTGATTATTCATTTAGTATCCCTTCCGACTGTCTGTGGTATATGACGTCGGGTTCCAGCTGGACCTTCTGTTATATGTCATGCGACAGATGGGGGTGTTACACGTGCAGGGTAAGTTTTCCCTGTTTCTTGAATTTTTGGGGTTAGGGTTATGATATTGACCCTCATTTGTCCCGAAAAGTTTCAGGAATTGTTGCCAAGGAGTTCTTGCGGCAAATCCATGTAGCGAAGTGCACGTGAGAACAGATTTCAGAAGGTTTGAAGCAAGTGGTGAATCTTCCCCTTACTAAGTTCCTTGCTTTTATTTCTTTCCTCTTGTTTTTCCTCCTTAGAAGATATGAGTAGCGTAGGGTTTGACTAGGTTGAAGTTCGCCCTGTTGTATAGAAGGCCGCCTGTCTCGTATTCGTCGAGTATGGGTGTGTAAGTCGGAGTGAAATTCGCCAAGTATGGAATTTGGACCAAGTAAAATTCGTCGAATGGATATGGCATTGAGTTCGTCGAGTGAAATCGGTTGGCGTCGAGTGAAGTCTAATTCGTCGAGTATTCTCGACGAATTCGTTGAGTGTGGTCTAGGCGTCAAATGCATCAAGTGATTCAGTGACAGTATTTTTCGTCGAGTATGATTCGTCGAATGGATGTGGTGTCGAGTTCGTCGAGTGAAATCGGTTGGCGTTGAGTGAATTCTAATTCGTCGTGTATTCTCGACGAATTCGTCGAGTTTGATCTAGGCACCAAAACCATCAAGTGATCCGATGACTAAGTCTTTTTCGTCGAGTATTGTTAAGTATTAAATTTTACTAAGTAAAATTCATTGAGTTTTGCCTTGAGGTATGGAGTAATCGTCGAGTATTATCGACGAATTCCTCGGGTTCTTAGAGTATTATGCACCAATTCGCCAGGTATCGAAGTAAGATCAGGCCGATTCGTCAGTTATTGCTAGGTTTAGTTCTATTATGCCAAGTAGAATTCGTCGAGTGTCTCCTATATTCGTCGAGTATATTCGATGAATCAGGGTGGATCTGGCCGAATGAAGTCAATTCATCGAGTATTGGCCTTAGGGTGAATTTTTGGAATTTTCCTTCCACTTTGTCGTTGAGGAAATCCTGTGGTTAGGCTTGGGTTTTATTGGTGTTCTGGAGTATGGCTGTGGCTAGGTTGGCTGTGGATAAAGGACCCCGAACTTGATGGTGGTTCGTGAATCATTACACATGGTGGTTTGTATTTTCTTATGGACTATTGGATTGTGTTGGACAATATGGCCACCACCATAGTGCCGTTTTGAGATGTTTGGACTGTAGGGTTGTGTTGGACAATGTTGCCACCACTACAATACCTTATTGAGATGTTTGGGTCTGATAGTTCGTGATGGACAATGGGACCACCGGCTCAGAGGCATTTTTATCAATTGTAAATGATTCACATGTTTAGAGCTATTCAGTCTCTTTCCCCTTATTATATGGACATGTTATTATGATTACTCTTGCAGATCTTATCGAAGCATGACTTCATTTCGCACTTGGTGAAACTTCTCTTATTACATTGTTTGAGAATTCTTCTTTGCTTATTATATAATGACTTATCTACTGCAGTTTGATAGTTACTCTTATATTTGAGTTGGTAACCCTTTTATCCCCTTTTGATTATTGCTATTATTGATCTTTGATCGCCACTTGTATATTCTTACCGAGGTATTCTTTTCTTTTGAATGCCTCAGGCTCGGAGCTGTATCCGTTTGAGCAGTTAGAGTTGGTAGTTATTGTTGTTCTGCAGTTGTTGTTGTGATTCTCTCCTCACTATTGTGAGGTAGTTTTGTTATTTTATTTCTTTAGTTCAGTCATGCATGATGTTTGGTGGGTTCGTGTCAGGTTGTTGATGCCCATTGGAGTTTATTGTAGGATGTTGATTTACTTGCTAGCTGCTGTGCCATTTTCTAGATGATTTTTTTGGATTAACTTGCTCTCTAGGAAGGATTTATGCTAGGATTGCATGTTAGTTTTTTTCTAAGTTATAAAAGTATTATTATGCTTATCTCATACTCATGACATCTTCTTAAAACAAATGACACTATATTTTAATGACCGTAAAAGCTCTTTTTATACTTATATTAAATTTAGAAGTATGCATATCATGAGTTGTCCTTTTGGATGTTTCTGCTCATGTTGGATAATAATTAAATTAAGTAAAATATTTTTCACAGCGTATATTTATATTTTTATCTGTGTATTAGTTGATCCAATGAGCCGAGGGATATGACTGTCAAAACTTAACTAAAAATACATTTTCTTCATGATAAACACGAGAATTCTTTGAAAACTCATATTAGGAGTAGGTTATTGCCTGAGCGTCTATAGTTATCCTCTGTATGCACAGCATCACGGCACGTGTTTTCTCTTACTCTGACATATTGTTTTATGTTGAGAAAATACGGGTTGTGACAGTTGGTATCAGAGATGTAGTTTTAGTGGTCTTGTTCCTTTTCATAAACACACCGATGTGTCATCAGTATGTCTTGGCTGAAGCATGAACACTACACTCATAAGCATGATAAGAAGTATACATGGCATATTATGTAATATGAGATGCATAATATGTGTTTGTATATGGATCCTCATAGGAAGTAACATGTGACAGTTATGTAGTATGAGATGCATAACAATCATCACATGAATGCCCATTAGATTTTGCTTTCCTTACATGCGATATTATGTAGTATGGGATACATAATATTTCATGTGTATGCCGCTCATAGCATGCATTAATGCCTTTATTAGAATGTATATCACGATATGCATGACATAACATAGCATTAGCATGCGTGCCAAACCAAGATCTACATGATGACATACATACACACATGGATTTAAACAAAAACGAATAAGAATTCATGCATTCATAGTTTATGCACATGAGTCAATAAGATGTCAGAATACCATCCTAAGTTTAAGCATAACATCATTTATGAAAATCACAGAGCAAGTTAGTAGCAAGAGCAAGTACCCATACATGTATGGTGTGAACTAAGTTGTGTAGTTCTAGCATTAAGCTGGGTTTTGATTAGCTTTTTGTTGTACTATTAGGAATGCCGCCTAAGCGTGTTGCGACGAAGTCGACTCCATAGTCTGAGGGCGAGTCGTCAAGTGTGCAGAGTGAGGTTGTGATTGAAGGGTTGCGTCAGAGCAATGAGGCTCTGTCAGGGCAGATGGTTGAGATGCAATCGCAAATTCAGGCATTGTTGACTGTCGTTCCGGGACAGCAGCCAAGAGTGAAAGACCTTGTAGTGGGTCAAGCCATTCTTATTTCTTCTGCTCCTTTGGTGCCTCCAGTTTTGCTGCCACTAGAGATGAATTTTATTTTGCATTTTCAGCGATTAGGACATCCTACCTATAACAATAGAGCTAATTTCATGACATTTGATGACTGGATTATTACTATCAAGTAGATGTTTTCATATTCGAGAATTTCTGCTGCCCAAAGAGTGATGGTCGCCGCTTACCAGCTGAAGGGCCTTGTGAAGGGCTGGTGGTTAAGGGAAAAGGAGAACCTTACAAATGAATGTTTGTGGGAATCTTTCAAGGAGTTATTGTTGAGGAAATTTCTACCGTTAGTCGAGTAAGACCGTTTCATGAACAACTTTTTGCATATGAAGCAAAGATAACTCTCAATCAGTGAGTATGATATAGAGTTCAACAAGTTGAGCAGGTTTGCCCCGGATTTGGTAGCCTTTGAAGCGAACAGAGTAAAGCGCTTTCTGGTTAGTCTTAGGAGCAACATCCAGTAATTTGTTAGTGTGTATGGATCTGAGAATTATGCTGAGGCAGTAGAAGATGCTCTGAAAGTCGAAGCAATCGATAACGTAAAGAATCGAGGTATGTAAATGAGAAAAGACAAGAGAAAGTCTGATGATGGTAAGAGATCTCGGGATTCTAGCCCTACTTCAAAGAAAGGAAGCAAGGAGGTGCATAGTTTCCGTGGCCGGCCAGGCCATCCATTCGAAAAGTGTTTCAAGAGGTTGGTAGCTCAGAAGTAGCAACAAGTGCTTGCAATTCAGAGCATACCCAAAGGAGATCTGGTCTGTCTCTCTTGCAAGCAGAAATGACATGATGTTGCCTGCTGTTGGAGTAAATATAAGGTATGCTTATAGTGTGGACAAAAAGGGTATTTGAATTTTCGATGCCCTCGGTCTCAAGCCCCGCTGCAGCCAGTTCCACTTCAAGCCTTACCGCCGCCGCAGCTTGATAAAGGGAAGGGCATGCTGAATGTGATAACTTTGGAAGAAGTGCAGACGTCCACCCAAGTGATCTCAGGTTAGTTTCTAATCTATTTCTTAGCACATAACTATAGTTTCGATGTTGTTCGGCTAGTTACGTATATGATTTTATAGGGAAGTTTAAGGTATAGAATTGTTGGGTGCGTGTTCTTTTTGATTCTGCTGCTACCCGCTCATTCGTGGCTAGGACTTTCGTAGAACATCATCTTCTGACTCTTGATCAGGTTGACGATTAGTTTCACGGTAAGTTTCCCTATGGTGACTCGGTGGTGTTGGACCAGGGTATCCGGAGTTTTCCTATTCTTTTAAGCGATTTTCTAGCTTTTGCTGATCTGAAGGTGGTAAAATTGGAGGACTTTGATTAGATTCTGAGCATGGAATGATTTTCCAGATATGATGCTGCTATCCAATGCAAGGTAAAGCATTTGGACTTCAAGATGAACAACAACCACCCCAGGAGTGTGTATTGCTTTCCATGTCAGGAATCCCCAATTATTTCTACGGTATGTGCTCAGAAGCTTTTAGATTCCGATTGTTGGGCTTATTTGGTTTCTGTTTTGGGAACCGTTCGTAGTTTGCCGCATGTCGAGCATATTCACGTTGTGCGAGAGTTTCCTGATGTTTTCCCAGTTAGTGTTCCTGGTCTTCTATCTGAAAGAGATGTGGAGTTTGTTATAGATCTGGAGCCAGGTACACGCCCTATTCCTAGGGTACCGTACCGTATGGCCCCACATGAGATGGAAGAGTTGCATACCCATCTAGACGAGTTGTTGCAATGCGGATTCATTAGGCTAAGTTCTTCGCCTTGTGGTGCTCTTGTCTTTTTTGTTAAGAAGAAGGATGGATCTATTAGGCTGTGCATTGACTATAGGGAATTGAATAAGGTAACTATCAAGATCAGGTATCCCTTGCCCTAGATAGATGATTTGTTTGATTAGTTGCATGGTACTACGGTGTTTTCTAAGATTTACCTTCATTTAGGCTACCGTCAGTTGAGAATCCGTGAGACGGATGTTCCGCAGACCACTTTTCGTTCTTGGCATGGACATTTTGAGTTCTTAGTAATGTCCATCAGATTAACGAATGCACCCTCTGCCTTCATGAACATAATGAATAGAGTGTTTAAGGATTTCTTGGATCAGTTGGTGGTTTTTTTTATTGACGATGTTCTGGTTTATTCCCGAAGTGCTGAGGAGCATGCTCAGCATTTACGCCAAGTTCTGTCTATCTTAAGAGAGCATAAGCTATATGCAAAATTGAGTAAGTGCGAGTTTTGACTTCCCCTAGTATCTTTTTGTGTCATGTTGTGAATAAGGATGGAATTTCAGGTTACCCAGAGAAGATAGTAGTTGTTATGGATTGGAAAAGACCTACCACACCTAAAGAGATAAGGAGTTTCCTAGGGTTGGCAAGCTATTACAGAAGGTTTGTGGAAGGATTTTCCTTATTATCTGCACCTTTTACTAAGCTTACACAGAAGAATGCTGAGTTTGTGTGGAGCAATGAGTGCGAAGGAGGCTTTCAGGAATTGAAGCGAAAATTGCGCATTGCTCTAGTATTGACTTTTCCTATCAAGGGAGTAGAGTATGTAGTTTATGTGGATGCATCACACATCGGGCTTGGATGTGTCTTCATACAAGAGGGAAAAGTGATTGTGTATGGGTCGAGGTAATTGAAGATTCATGAAAATAATTACCCTACTGACGATTTGGATTTTGCGACAGTGATCTATTCCTTGAAGCAGTGGAGACATTTATTGTATTACGCGTTGTGCAAGATTTACACAGACTATAGGATCTTAAGGTAAGTGTTCACTCAAAAGGAGTTGAATTTGTGCCAACATAGATGGTTAGAGTATGTCGTGGATTATGATGTTGATATCCTATATCATCCAAGTAAGGCTAATGTGGTGGCCGACGCCTTGAGTAGGAAGACCGTGCAGATCTTTAAACTTTCTGTGGAATCCTTGGTGGAAGAGTTTTTATTAATGGGCATATTTGTCAGAAGTAGCGATTCGCCAAGCAGCCTGGAAGTGGCAGAGCCTTCTTGGAATACGCTTACAAGGCTTCATCAAAATGATGACACTGATTTGCAGCTTCGTCGTAGTAGAACTGAGAAAGAGGAATTACCAAACTTTTTAATTGATGATGTGGGTACTTTTAAGTACCGTGGTAGATATTGTATTCCCGCTATTGAGGATATTCGAGCAAAGATATGTAGTGAGGCGCATGGTTTCAGTGTAGCCTTCCACCCTGGTTCTAAAAAGATGTTTAGAGATCTGAAGCAGATCGTTTAGTGGTTTGAGATGAAGAATCATATAACCAAGTTTGTGTTTGAGTGTCAAGTTAAGGTAGATCATAGAAGGCCTGGTGGAAAGCAGACGCCTTTGGATATTCCAAGTTGGAAGTGGGAGATTATTTCTATGGACTGTATTACTGGTTTGTCGAGATCTCCTCGAGGGCATGATTTTGTGTGGGTCATAGTTGATAGATTGATGAAGTGTGCTCACTTTGTGTCGTTCAAGATTGGTTACTCCATGAAGAAGATAACAGAGTTATATTTGGAAGAGATCATTAGATTGTGTGGAGTACCTGTAAGTATCGTGTCAGATTGAGATTCCAGGTTTTCATCTCATTTTTTGAAAAGTTTGCTAGAAGGGTTTGGTACTGTCCTCAGATATTCAACCACCTATCATCTGCAGACCAATGGTCAGACGAATAGAGTTAATCAGATTTTGGAAGATATGATTAGATGTTGCATCTTGGACCACGGAGGAGCATGGGACGAGCGGCTTAGATTGATGGAATTTGCCTATAATAATAGTTATCATGAGAGTTTGCAAATTGCCCCCTTTGAGGCTTTGTATGGGAGGCATTGTCGAACCCCTTATTTTGGGCTGAAGTTGGTGAAAGACCATTGATGGGTCTGGAAGCCTTGGAAGAGATGAGTACTTCTGTGATGAACCGGGTCATGCTTGATAAGTAATATTTACGCGTATTTTTACTATAATATTTAGTTTAATATTTAGTTTTAATTAATCATATTTTATTTATTCTGTTTAATAAATTATATCTTTTTGATATCTGTTAAATAATTTAAGTCTTATTTATTTTTGTAGGATTTATAACTATTTTTTAGTATTTATTTTAGTTTAATAATTAATATAAAATTAATAATAATTCAGGTATTTTCATTTATAAATCATTTATTTTGTATTTTAGTTTACTAATTTAATGTATATTTATTTTTGTAGGTTTATTGACGTGGTCGCGCTCCCGACGTTTGCAAAAGAAATATTTACCGAAGTCATCACGTTGGCCGAGCAATTCATGTAGTCTACATGAAATCAAGTCAAAGTCTCGCTGACTCGTTCAAGCAGATCAAGCGTTCACGTCGCAACTACCCATTCAGCTCTTCTTCATGCAAGCTCATGACAAATATATTATTATGCATTTATGCTGCCATGCCATCTTCGCCAACTCTCAAAATGACCGGTGCCAAGCAAGTCTTCGACATTCAACTATATTCATCATTTCCATGCACAACGCCATTGCCGTCACCTTTTCATGTCAAAGCCCCCATCTCATCATACAACCTACATCACCACCCATTTCTCTTTCTAAAAACCTCCACAGTTAAATACATGCACTTTATTATTATTATTATTATTATTAATAATAATAATATAACTGTTTACTTCCCCTCTTCATTTCTCCATGAAACCGCTAGCTCCTCTTTATTTCATGAAACCACCACCTTTATATTCTTCTTCATTATATCCTCCCTCCATTTAACTCCTCTTAAATATTTGATAAATATTTGATGTTTCAACTCCATCTTAATTTTAGTATTTATGTCCACCATTCATCTCCTCTTTATAAACTATGAAACTCCCCCATTTAATTTGGTTGTTTTTTCATATATTTCATTAATATTTAATTATTATTACCACTTTATTTTCCTCCTCTTACCCTTGGCCTTCAAACCTTTCATGTGTCTTTCATCCTTTCTTTTTTCCTATAAATAATGGCCAAGGGGGAATGATGAGAGGAGTCCACCATTGGGGTTGAAATTTGGGTTGGGTGGCTTATTTTCGAGATATTTTTGGAGTTAGTTTTACTTTATGCAATTTTATTTTATTTGCAATATAGTTTAGATTTTTCTTTTCATGCAATTGTACTCTTTTATTTCACAGTGATAGAATGCATTTTTCAATTATGAGTAGCTAAATTTTCATAAGCACTTGACCATGATTAACTTTGGAATGAAATAAACTTTCTTTATTTTTCTCAAAATTGCAAAGCTCTCTATTTTGCTCGCTATCGATTTATCTTTGATTTATATTTTGTCGAATTCATATTTCGCGGATATGTTTTTCGATCTAAGATCCGTATCCTAAATGACCGAGAGGTTGCAGATATGAGTAGATCACTCAAAGATAAAAGGAGTTGATTGCACTCCTCGAGAGAGGACGATATAAATCTTCCGGATTGGAGTCAAATCCAATAGAGAGGTTCACCTCCTAAAGCAAGCTTAGGGGTTTCGACTGGCCGAGAGGTCTTAATCGATCAACCTAAGGTTATTCAAAAGCATGAGCTCGAGAGAGACGCTTTTGTACTGTAGGAACCTCCACGGTCGAGTGAGCGATTTAAGTGTCTTGCGTACTTTATGTTCATGAAGGTTCATCTTAATCCAACGAGATTCTTGATCAAGTGCTATCTTTTAGTTTGTTTTCTAGCTTTAGTTTTAATTTACCTTCAATTTATATTCCGATAAAATAATATCAATTTGTGTGAGTAGAAGTACTCAACAGGCCCCGAGTCTAATACGACATTTCCTATACTATATTTTGATAGGTACGCTTGCCTATTTGAGATTATAGTTTGGATACATTTTAAAACTATAAAATTCCTCATCAAGTTTTTGGCGCCGTTGTCGGGGACTATTTTGTTAATATTTTGAAAACGCAAATTTTATTACTTTTATCACTCTCTTTCACTATCCCCAATTCTTTTTCTTTTCTTTTCTTTTTCAAATTCATTTTTATTAGGTAACGGTTGTTTTATTTTTCTTTTTATAAAAAATGTTATCTCAATTGGCCGCTCAAATAGCCAGGCTTCAAAATCAACTCAATATTTTGCAAGCCGCAAGACAGCGTCAAATATCTTGTTCTTATTGTGGTGCTCCTCATCATAGTGATAATTGTTATTGTAATTATTATAAAAAATTTTGCTATGAAAATAATTTTGAAATTAACAATTATCCTCACTTTGATGATAATTCTGCTTCAAAGTTTCATGAAACTAATTGTTCCAATTCACTTATTTTTCATGAAAATAATTTTTCTAATGCGAATGATTATTTTGATTTAAATAATTTTACTTCTAACTCGTATTTTGGTTTTTCTTGTTCGCAAGATCAACCGAAAAACTTTCCGAGTTATGAGAACAACTATTTAGATCCTAATTTTCGTTCTTCTTCTTACGCACCGCACACTCTCTCTCTTAATTTTGGGGAATCTTCTCAATTTCAATTTGATTCTTTCCCCCAAAATTTGGGTGAGAATTTTCTTACTTTTGATGATTTTTCTTCTCCTTCGGATAATGTCGCTAATGAGGAACATGACTCTTCATGTACCCCAGTAGTTGTTTATACCGAACAAGAACAACAACTTTTATTTCAAGAGCTTGTTCGGTTTATGGATGCGCAGGGTGGAGAAGAAGAAGAATATGTTTCTCCTCCTACTATTCCCAATTTTCCTCCTATTAATGAATCTCTATGCACAATTTATGACTTTTTAGGAGCAAAAATTTATGAACTTGATGCTTCCGACGATTTTATTTTAAATAAAATTTCGGATGAAAAATTAATTTTAGAAAATAAACAACCCGAGCCTAATCTTATAACTTCACAAGAGCCTCCTCCTTGCGAAGATTTTTCTGACGCATTTGCTTTTTATTTTTCTTTAACTAATAAATTTCATGAAGATGATGAGCCGTTGCAATCACACGTCGTCAATGATCCATTTGCCGCTCATCTACAAAAATTCACATCACCTCAGGTATGTATATGTGATGTGAATTTACATTTTCAAGTCAAATGTTCTAAGAAGACAAATCAAGAAGCAAGCGGAGGAGTAGTTGGTGGATCGTCTTCGGCGTATTCACCTAAGCGCGAATTAAGGGAGTTACCCATTCACTTACATTTTTATTTTTCATTCTCCTAACAATAATCGTCTAGCTTAAAGACGGGAAAAAGAAAAGCGCTATTGGGAGACACCCCTTGCTTATCTTTTAATTTTTTTGAATTTTTCTTAAAATTTTCACAAATTGTTTTTCTTTCCCCCTTCCTACTTGATTTATAGACATTGGAGACAATGTTTATTTTTAAGTATGGGGGTGGATTCTTATTTATTATTTTTATCGAAAAAATGAAAAAAATCTTTAAAAATTAAAACAAAAAATAGAAAAATCTTAAAAAATTAAAGTTTTTTTAATTTTAATATAAAAAAGAGAAAAAAAAGGAAAAAAAGTAAAAAAATATATAATAAACCCATGCTTACATTTTTGTGACTTTTCAGAAATTTATTTTGAGTTAATTTATAAGAATTTCTATAATTTTTGATTTTCTAATTTTTTGTTTCATCATAGTTAGTTAGATTTAATTTTTAGGCGATTTGATTTTAAGAAATAAATTTATGAAATAAATTTGTTTAGAGTAATCTATTTAGCCCTTTTCTCTTTTAATTCAAATTAGTTTCAATTTTATAGTGCTTAGTTAAATAATTTCTAGATTTTAATTATAATCACTTATGCTTCAAGATTCTTAGGAAATTTTAATTTACTATAGTTGCTCTCTAATTATTTTAATTTAATCTAAATATTGTTTAGCCTTCCCTTGTTTTTAATTTTTCTTGTTAGATCATATGTCACGGGGATAAGAGGATAAAATTCATTATCTCCTGGTACACATATGCAACCCCAAAAAAGGAGTAAGAGGATAAAATTCATTACTCCTAAGCAATTTTATTTTTAATTGAAGAGAAAAAAATATCAAAAAGAAAAAAAATTGTGTGGGGTGAGAGGATAAAATTCATCACCCCCAATCTAAGATCTCTTCAATTTTCTTATTCCCAAAACCCAATAGCCAATATTATTGTTTTAGAATTAAATTAAAATTTTAAGAGAGCATAAGTAGTAGTTTAAATTTTCCTTTAAGTTTCTTTTTAGTGAAAAAGTGTTAATAATTTTTAATCTAACTTTGTTTGCTAAATACTTAATTTTGAGCTCTAATTAATTTATCACAAAAAACTTTGCTAAATATTTAGCTCTTCACATTTTACTTTCATATTTTAGGGCTTAAAATTTTGAATCCCTAAAATTTTATTTTTAACTTTCTTTTGATTTAATAAAT
>CM077163.1:163376494-163473759 GCA_039583875.1 Platanthera guangdongensis | reverse complement strand
GCAACCCGCTTCTCTTCATCCTTAACCATAGGGCTTCGGTGTGCGCATTCAAATCCGCTTGTAATGTCGACCTCCTTCTGGAAGTCAGCCATCTCTTTCTCGCGAACACTTGGCGGGGATGGCAGCAGCATGGACAAAATTAATGTCAAGTCGCCCGGTTTCATCGCGGTCTCTGGTTCACCTGCAGAAGATAAACCGCAGTCAGGTTCAGCCGGATAATTGCGACGTTGTAGCAAGGGAATTGGTAGGATAAGACCGTCGGTTTGATTTTTATCTCCTTCAGAGGTCGCGGTATGGTTTCTAAACACAGGCCGCCTGAATCGTTCGGGATCTATCCTCTTTAGCTTTTCTTTACATACCCTCTCGGCTTCTTTAGCTCGGCCTTTCAGTTGAGCCGTGGTCAGGAAAAAGCTGGCCGGCAGATTTAATTTTATGTTCGCCCCCTTCTTCCTTGACCGCGACTTGTAGAAGTTAACAATTCGCTTAACTTCCCTGTGTTTACCTTGCAGCAATGGAATTGTGGTCGCCACTGGCTTCCCTGCGATCAGCTTCTTCATCTCCTCCATCTTATCTCGAAGCTTCATCTTCTCAGCTCCTTCAGAAGGTGTGGAAGCCGGATCGCCAAGCTTCTCCCCAATGACCTCGACTTCGGGGCGGTCAACCTCTTCAGAAGACGCTGGGGTCGACAGTAGCGCATCCTGCTGCCGGAGGGTCCCCATGCCCTTGAGGAGGTCGCTAAGCATCACGCTATCCATGGATACATCCTCCGGCTCGTTCGGCTTGTAATCCGTTGTGGACGGACTATCGGGTACGTCTTTCTCGTGCGGTCTATGTTGAAGACTGTCTGCGCCGGTCTTTACGGAAATATTCCGGTTTTCGGACTGCATCTTCCTCATCTTCCTCTTCATCCTTTCCCCAAGGGTCTCGCTCCGTTTCTTCTGCCGTTTCAAGGAGCCGAACACCATTTCTGTCTGTTTGCTCTGTTCAGCCAAAATCTGTCCGGTCTCCAGCGCCTTCTCCGGCTCGTTGTCGTCCACAACGACTAGGTCGACGTTGGCCTGCAATTCACGCCGCTTGCCAGATTCAACACTTTTCTCCTCCGTATCATGTATTTTTAAGAGTGGTTCGCCCGATGGAGAGAAATTCATATCGAAGGATTTGGCAGTTCCGGTTTGTGGTGGAGCAATCTTCGAAACTGCTTCAAGATCGGTTGAGGCCTGCGATGATTCGCCGACGGTCTGCGTTAGCCTCATTTCAGATCCAGAAGCCGCTGGAGTAATCGGTTTACTAATCTACTTCGCAGGCTGTCAGTCAGAGTCATCTTATTTCTGGCCCCGGTTTTTCAACTTTTCAGCCGATTTCTTCTCGCGGGAAAGCATCGACGACATGGCGTCCATCTTGTGAAAGACCGCATCGGCTAGAAAGATTCTAACTGTAGGTGGCGAGTAGCGACCCATGGCTTGGCAGATATCTTGAAGAATGTCAAGGGCCAGGGGATTTTATAGACGCCGATAAGGCAGTCGCGGTCTCCGGCTTAGTTGTACATTTTCGAAGTTTTTTCGGAACTTAAAAATGTGCGGGGATTATGTTAAGCCCGGAATCCGCGACCTATTCGTACAGCTTTCCAGACCGGGCGGCCTGGTTGTTCTAGCCGCCCAGTCTCCCAATTCGGAAGGCCACCAGAGGGCACCTGGTCAGCTACCCGCATCTCATATCAACTCGACTGGTAATAACCAATGCCGGGAGGTCTCCATGTCAGGCCGCCGTCAGCACCGGCCCTGCTTAGAGACAAGGCCCAGGACCCAGACCATCAGCTCGCTAGGAGGAATCCGCCAGGCCGCGCGGCTTCCCTCCTTTCTCGTTTTCTGCTCATTTGCTTCCCCTCACCTCTTCCCGGTTCTCCTGTACCCCGGGCAGCCGGTAACTTTAGCCCTGCCTGCTTGGGCAGGCCCCCGAGCCTATAAATACGGGGAGGGTGCACTCCCCAAGACACGCTGCTTGTATACAGGAGCTCGCCTGTTAAGAGCTGCGGTCTCAAGTCTAGTGTTTTGCGGCTTGCAATCCAGCCGGCTTCCTTTTTTTCTCCTTCATGTAACTGTTTCTCACTTTAAATAAAGAAAAGCCCGTCACAGGAGTGGCATTTAAGCCGCGACGGGCGAACTCTGTTGTTGCTGCTGCCAGTGGCCTCTTTTTTCATCTGTTTGCTACGACCGCTAGTAACCGACTACTCGACAGTCTCCTCTTTTCCCTTCTTTCCCCCGGTGCTCGAACCGTTAGCTGGTGATGCCCGACTCCCTGTCCGTTTTCATGCTTCAACACAAGGGTTCGTTTTGCAGGGCCTATTGTATAAGTGTCCCATACCACTTATACAATAGGTGACATCGGTTTTATGATAAGATTATGCTATGACATGCAAGTGGGTTATGATGCGATCATGCAAGTGCAACTCACCCACCCGACTTTGTGCACACAGACCTTTAGTTCAATCTTTTTGGAGCCGAACCTCCCAGGATACCTCCGTAGTGGCAGATGGAAGCGGTGGGTTGGGCCTCGCCCACCTCTAAACCAGTAAAGCACTACCGGTCAGACCTATCGTACGCCTCAACGCTGGTGCACTAAGCGGACTCCTGCATACTCTTGTCGGCTGGCGCACCGGACTTCTGTTGGCGAAGTGCTAGCCACACTTACCGAGTCAACGTATTGGCGTCGGTGTATCGACACTCCAATACTGAAGACCCTCGACCTTTATTTTATGCACATGCAACCTTATGTATCAGCACCGAGCCAAAGCTCCCCGGACCATCCTGTCCGTCACAAACATCAACCGAGCCAAAGCTCGCCGGGCCATCCTGCCCGTTACCAATATCAACCGAGTCAAACCAACTTCTTGAGACACCGGTGTGTGTGAAAGTGAACCCCTAATTATTCTAGTTGCTCTTTAAGATTTATCACTCCTACAGTTTACGTTAGCCCAGGACTGCCCCTGGGATACCCCGTGGAGGGCTCTCGAAGGCACCAGGAACTACGATGGGATTACTCCCAAAGCTCCCTTTCTCAAGGAACTTACTGTTATTGGTTGCTACCCGATTTTCCAACCATTAATTAATTTTACTGAATCTAGCTCTAGTGCATTAAACACTTCCTCCCTACGGGAGGGACGATCTTTCGCCGATCCCGAGCAACACCTAACACTAGTCAACCTCTCACTCTACAAATCCTGTCTTCCAATGATGAACTCCTTTATTTACCCAAACTAGCAACCTACTGAGGATTCAATTCTTCAAAGTTCATACCCACTCTAGTTCAGTTTCCGCAATTACTATATGCAGACCACCCTATACCATATGAGATGTATAAAGCAGGTACTCCGGATTTCTTCCAAATCTCTTATAAATTTTACCGGAGATCTATCATTACAAATTTAGTCTAAAATCAGAGACCCATAATTTTATAATTAATTTGGTATTTATTGAATTTTCCCAAATGTTTGGCCATGGGTAATTTTGAACATGAACTATATGATCTACTCAAGTAATGGCCACCCAAAAATTTTGATCACTAAAGTAACAGAGATATATGACTAGATAGAAATTTCCATAATTTTTCAGAAAATATTTGATCTCTAATTAATTTATCCAAAATATTTCCCTTAATCATATGTAAAGAAGGAAGTACCAAAATTATTCATCAGAAAATTATATAAAAATTACAGAATCTTAATATGGTTCATAAAAGATCATTGTACAAAAATCAGAATTTTACAGGTTTGCTAGACTCCAAAATAAATTAAATTAACTTTTCATGGAAAACCATACTTAATGAAGCAACCCTTAATAATAATCATCCAAAAATTCTATAAAAATTCGCAGAGCTTTAAAGCATAATAATAATTCCTCAGAATAAATTTCATAAATTTCCAGCAAGTGTTTCTTCCTAATAAATTTCTAAGTAAATGATACAAATTAAAAATTTGTTAATGAAGTATCCAAAATAATAATGCTAAATTCATAATAAAATTTTCAGAGCTTGTACTAACCCCAAAAACTACTCAACCCAAATCTCATCACCTTTCAAAGAGTTTTTGGGACATTTTCCATCCCTACAAGGTTTGTGCCCTAAGCTAGGGTTTGTAACGTCCCAAATCGCACTAGGCCCCTCGTGTGTGTTTTTTAGTCAGGAGGGTTGACTCGAGTCCTGAGAAGTGCAGGGAATTGGACTGCACTTGTGGAGGAGTGGAGAAATCAGTGTAGAGAAGGACACGCGTAATGACATGGGCGTGTAACTACCCGTGTGAATGTGACACGGGTAGAGACACGGGCGTGTCCCTACCCGTGTGCCAATGTGTCGAGTTGAGCTCTATGAGATGTGCCGAGATCGACGAACTGCGCGTCGACATCGACGAATTACATGACACAGGTAGCGACACGGGCGTGTCCCTACCCGTGTGGCATTATGTCGAGTTGAGCTCGACGAGATGTGTCGAGATCGACGAACTGCGCATCGACACCGACGAATTACATGACACGGGTAGCGACACGGGAGTGTCCCTACCCGTGTGGTATTGTGTCGAGTTGAACTCGACGAGATGTGTCGAGACTGACAAATTATATGGCACGGGTAGAGACACGGGCGTGTCCCTACCCGTCTGCTCCAGTGAACGGTTTTGATCGAGATCGATGAAGTGTTGAGATCGTCGAAATGCATCCAGAGAAGGACATGGCCAGGGAACATGACTGTGTCATGTGGACATGGGTCGGGACACGGGCGTGTCCCTACCCGTGTCGAGTGTTGAACCGACACTAAAAACCGTCGTAACGCTTCGCTGGAGCAGGACACGGGTAAGGACATGGGCGTGTCCCTACCCGTGTCACTTGTTATATATATGGAGTGGGAAAAAACCCTAGCCGTTTCACTCGTCTTCCCAGCCGTATTTTTTGATAGAAGTCATGTGGAGAAGGAGAGTTTACTGGAGGAAGATCTAGGGAAGGAGATCCTCCATCGCCGTAAAGGAGAGGATGCCGCCGCGAAGAATCACATGATCTATGGCCAGAAATGGAACCTCCGGAAGTGAAGTGAGTTTCCTACCCTCTCCCTTGGTGCTAGATCTATAGTTATTTTCCCTAGGTGAGATATCGACTTAAGAGAGTCTTGATGGAGAGGAGGAGTTTTCTAGGAAAGGCCATGCTAGGACTTGTGTCCTAGGTTTTAGATCTCGTCAACCACTCCCTTCTTCTATGTGAAGATAGGGGATGGTTTCGTGAAGGGTATTGGCCTCTTGAGGTTGAATAAGGGTGGAGGAAAATTCTGGAGGTGATCGGAGAGGATCGACTTGAGGTGGAAGATGAACCGATGTCGTTCATTCCTCCTCAAGATGCATGCTGAATCTGTATTCTGCGCGCAGCGTTCTTCTAGGCCATTTTCACAAGGGATAAGTCCAGATCTGGGCTTTCGGCTAAACACGAAAGTTGAAGTCCTTTAAAATACCTTTCCAACAAATGGCTGCATTACTTCAGGAGATGTAGGTATCCACAGGAAAGTCTGAACGAAAATGGTGTTCTATAAATCCTGCATGCAGAAATTGTGTTATGTACGCAGCGGACTTCAAGTCTGATTTCAATTAGGATAATTTAAAATTTGGGCTGAGGTCTAAATACGATAGTTGTAGCCCATGTAAAGACCTTTCCATTGAGGGGTTACACGTCTTCTCCGGATTCCTGTAGCTTCGGAAATCTCCGGTTAAATTGCAATCCAGATTTACTCTGCATCTAAATTCTGGGCTTTATATAATATGGATTTGGATTCGGTGGAATTAATATTGCTAGTAACTTGGCTTGAGTGAACTCTTTATAGCTAAACATTTTAGTTGCATGATTGATGAAGCTTATAAATCAGATTTCATATAATCAAATTATGAAGCAAGCTTATTTAAGTAAATTGACTTGATAGAAATTGATAGAGTGTTATTTATGCGCATCGTGTTTATAATATGTCGTTATCATTTGGAAGGAGTGATAGATCTTTATATGCGCATCATGTTATATTATGTTGTTACCATTTTGGAAGGTCATGTAGAAGCATAAAGTATGGCCATGAGTATGTTTGACTAATGGAATGGGTATAGTAGTCCAATACTTAGAGTGTCGTCTCCCTACAGGTAGTGTTGTAAATGGATGTAAGTGCGGTGTTGACCGTCACTTGTTTGGTTTACGTTGGGACAGTGTATGGATAGATGGTTGGGCTGTGTCCTCGTGCCTTCTTCCGAGTCCCCTTCCATGCCACGGTGGTGTGAAATTACATGAGGTGTGAGTCGACACGCGGTGTCGTAATCCTGGGTTAAGGATAGTGTGGCAGGTCTACGGGCTTGCCGATCGTCACAATGACGGGAGTTGACAGTTAGACTTTAGGCGGTTGGGCTTGGTACTCGGTGTTCATGTCCCGGGGCTCCTTCCGTGCAGAGTGAACGGTTGGGATATGTCCTCGTGCTTACTTCCGAGACCCCTTCTGGGTCACACAAGGGCAGTTCGAGCTGTGTTCTTGGTGCACATCTACACATGACACCGCTGGGCCATAGTACGCATGGGCTATGCTGTTGTGTTCTTAGCGTTGAGGCGTACGGAGGCCTAGGTGAAGTAGTGTGGATACCCTCCTAGGAGTAGAAGTGCCCGTTCTACTATCACCGCCTGGCCACGGCGGCTGATGCCTGAGAGGTTAGCTATCTGCTCGAAAAGTGGGAACTATAGTCTGTGTCGACATAGCAATTGCATGGGTGTGATCATGGGTGAGTCATTGCATATCATTCATAGCATTTCATAACATTGCACAATAAGATCCTCATCGTATAAGTTTGTATGGGCACTCTTATACGATGAGTTACCTTTATGTAACCCGATCTTTAACTTATAAGTTTTTATGGGCATTCTTATAAGTTAAGTTACCTTCATGTTGTTACTTACACATGTTAGTTTGCTGTAGCTCGTAAATATTTGCAAGATCATGCTACTATTACTCTTACACTACTGCCACCTGCTTGTACTTCTTTTATTTGCATACTTATTATATATTGTACTCTTGTTCCTTTTCCCCGCCCGGTGCCGAGGAGTCGCCGGGGGAGCGGATGTGAAACCACTTAGTCGTTTCGACTAACGGTTGCTACATCTTCCTTTTTTAGGAGGTCACACCGCAGGTAGAGCAGCCACAGACTATGCAGCAGGACAACCAGGCCAGGACGATAGGGCCTGAAGTGACGGTGTCGTCGATAAAGTCAGTTACTGATGTTAGTATTTTGATACTCTGATGTAACCCGATTAGGCAATGTTTAGTTGTACTCTGACATATTGTAGAAGCATGTTTTAGCTTCTCCTTTATTGATGTATTTGGACATTATTACTTAGTGAGGATTTGACTTCTCTTGCTTATTATATTTGGTTTAGTTGGCATGTTCTATTGATATTGTTGAAACCGGCGGAATAGGCGTCTTGTGGTACAGGTTAGCCCGTGTGCTAATGCTACTGCAAGATGGTTGTTCCGGGCATAAGACTTCCCCTTCGTGCCGTGTTTTGAGATCCGGGAGGAGGGGGTCTTACAAATGGTATAAGTTTTTCCAGGATCCTAATTAGGAAGTCATTCAACAATGGTGCCACCCCCGTTTGATTGCAGTTTGGGGACAAACTTGCTTAGCGGAAGCAGTGGTGTGCCCATATGTAATCACGCTAAGTATGTCCAACTTTGACCTTAAGATTAGCAACCTGACCATACGTTTGCATTTTATGTGTAGATTCCAGCGCTCGTTGAGCAGGTGCGAGGCACTCCTACGCCCACCACACCCACTCCCACTCAGTTAAAACAATCTGAGTTGGGGCAGATGCTCACTGCCATCCTCGATGCTTTTAGGGCGTAGCAGCCCCCGGTGCAACAACAGTACACGAGCTCCAACTGGCTGAGCACCTTCCGGGCTCTCTCCCCTTCCACCTACCTTAGGACGGAGTCAGCCGTACGTACAGAGGAATGGCTAGACACGGTTCAGGAGTTGTTGGCTGGTATCCATTGCCCGGCCAACATGGCAGTGACATTGGCGGTGTCCGTCTTGGACTCACATGCTAAGAGGTGGTGGAAGTCCCTCATGGGCTCTACCTTCCAAGGCCGGGTCTACAAAGAGATAGGTTGGAGTGAATTCTTGGGTGTTTTCTTGGAGCACTATATCCCTACATCGGCCTGAGATGAGCTTGAGCAGAGGTTTCTTCTACTAAAGCAGGGAACAAAGTCGGTTACGGAATACCAGCGGGAAATCCAGCATATCGCAAGGTTTGCAGATTCTTACGAGTTAGATGATAGAGGTTATGCCAAGCGCTTCTACAAAGGGCTGCGAGATCCCCTAACATAGTCCCTTTTGTTTATAGCGGATGGTAGCTTGGCAGAGATCATTGATATGGCGAAACAATTGGAGGCGGGCAAGTTGGGATGCAGTAAGAGGCCCGTGGAGGACGTGATGGAAGCCGGCCCATGGAATAGAAGGAGGCGAGACTTCAGAGGAGGAAGAGGATATCAAACAGGTGGAGGGAGTGTCCGCCGAAACTATAGAGTGGAGCATCCAGTTCCGCAGCCGCCTGCGTTGCCTCCACCACCACAGCCTCAGCAATTTCAACAACCTGAAGGGCGTCGTGGTCTGGTGTGCTTCGAATCCAACTAGCCGGGCCACATCCGATGTTTCTGCCCGTAGCTATTTGGGAACGTCCCTCCCGCTCTCCCACCGGCAGCTCCTCGAGGGCAGGGTCACGTGCGTGGTCGAGGACGAGGACCGCGAGGAGGTAACCCTGGCCCTGCTAGGGATCAGGTGTACGTGCTTGACATGGCGCAGGAACGGAACACCCAAGCTATTATTGTAGGTTTGATTTAATTAATTAACATATTTTCATGGTCTAACTTGAATTGATTAAGACTTACTAGACACCTAGCAATAAGTTTTGGTTGTTGGTACTTAGGCACCGTGATTATTGGCAGGAAGACGGCCTATGCGCTGTTCAATACCGGTGCCTCACACTCCTTTGTGTTCGAGGATTTCATAAAAGACGTGGAGGGTGTACAGTACTTCACTGGCATAGCCCGACGTGTACGCCTTCCGTACGGCTCGGAGATGATCGCGACCGCCAAGTGCGAGTTGGAGTTATTTATTGATGGGGAAGGCTTTGATACGCCGGCCACGGTTATGAGAATGCCGAGTTTGACATCATTTGGGCATGGGATGGCTGTGGACTGCACTTCGCGAGGTTCGACTGTGCGGAGAAGCGGATCTATTTGAGACATGGAGACTCTGACGTCATCTTCCAAGGTATTGGCTTCGCGCCTCGCATGATGTTATCTTCCATCCAGGTTGTAAAAGCTCATATGAAGGGGGACGAGGTCTTCATGATATTGTTCGAGTTGAAGGAAGAAGCATTGGAATTAAAGGATGTACGGGTAGTGCGGGATTTTCCAGAGGTATTTCCTGAGAAGCTGCCAGGATTGCCCCCGCATAGAGAGGTTGACTTCTAGATTAATCTAGTAACAGGTGCCAAACCTATATCCAAGGCTCCGTACAGAATGACCCCGAAAGAACTTGCGGAGTTTAGAGTTCAATTGCAAGAACTTGTGGAGTCGGGGTTCGTTCGCCCCAGTTCATCGCCCTGGGGAGCTCCTGTACTATTCGTGAAGAAGAAGGATGGAACCTTGCGGTTGTGCATAGATTATCGGGAACTCAATCGATTGACGATGCGGAACACTTATCCACTACCTCGGATCGACGAGTTGTTCGATCAACTAGTGGGAGCACATTGGTTTTCCAAACTGGATTTGCGCTCTGGATACTATCAGTTGAGGATTCGAGAAGGAGACATCCAGAAAATGGCCTTCAGTTCAAGATATGGTTTGTATGAGTTCACGGTAATGCCATTTGGGCTCACAAATGCCCCTTCGGCCTTCATGAGCCTGATGAACAAGGTGTTTGAACCGTATTTGTACATCTTTGTTATTGTTTTTATCGACGACATCTTGGTCTACCCAAAGACAGAGGAGGAGCATGTCGAGCATCTAACCTTGGTGTTGAAGAAAATTAAGGAGCACGCCTTGTAGGCCAAGTTTAGCAAGTGTAAATTCTGGCTTAAGGTGGTTGCTTTCTTGGGGCATGTGATCAGTGGGGCAGGATTAGCAGTGGATCCAGCAAAGGTGCGAGCCATGAAGGAGTGGTCTCCCTTGAAGTCGACGGCTGATGTACGAAGCTTTCTTGGACTTGCTGGGTACTACCGCAACTTCGTGAAAGGATTCTCCAAGATTGCCCTTCCTCTTACTTCGTTGACGAAGAAAGGTGTGCCATTTGAGTGGACTCCCCAATGTGAAGTGGCGTTCCAAGAGCTAAAGGATAGGCTTGCCTCCGCCCCCATCCTTTCTCTTCCGTCTGGGAAGGAAGGATTTCAGGTTTACACGGACGCGTCATATCAAGGGATGGGAGCGGTATTGATGCAGCACGGGCACGTAATCGTATATGCATCAAGGCAGTTAAAGAAACATGAAATCAACTACCCAGTTCATGATTTGGAGTTGGGAGCAGTGGTGTTCTCTTTGAAGGTATTGAGGCATTATCTATATGGAGTCCACTGCGAGATCTTTTCCTATCACAAAAACTTGAAGTATGTCCACACTCAGAAGGATTTGAACCTGAGACAACGGCGGTGGTTGGAATTTCTATGCGACTATGAGCTCACCATGAACTACCACCCCGGGAAAGCAAACTCGGTAGCCGATGCATTGAGTAGAAAAGTGTCAGGCTCTAGCCCAGAGTCTCGGTTGATGAGTATGGAGTTGGCTCGGATGATCGAGGAGATGGAAATTACTCTAGTATTCAAGGCTCCTTTTGTAGAGTATGCGGAGTATTTGGCCAGCATGAGCATAGTTTGTGATATCCGGGACCGGATTCGGGTGGAGCAAGGCATGGATGCGGCCTTGGCCCTGACAATCAAGGCTATGGAAGATGGGACCACTGATGAGTACATACTAAAAGTCAGCCTTGTTTATTTTCGTGGCCGGCTCTATATTCCCAACGGCGGCAAAATCCGGGAGGATATCTTGAGAGAGGCACATTCCTCTCAATATTCTATACACCCGGGTATTGCCAAGATGTATGCCGGCTTACGGAAGTCCATGTGCTGGCCAGGAATGAAGAAGGATGTTCGTTACTATGTTACACATTGCGAAGCTTGTCAAAGGGTGAAGGCTGAATGCTGGAGTCCCGGTGGTTTGTTGCAGTCGTTGCCCATCCCCGACTGGAAGTTCGAGGATATCTCCATGGACTTTGTCCATGGGCTACCTCACTCCCACTCCGGGAGTGATTCAGTGTGGTTATTGTTGATCGACTGACAAAGGTGGCCCGGTTCATTCCAATGAAGAAGGAAGCACACGTGGATGTTTTGGTACGACTATTTGTGGAGCAATTCGTACGGTATCATGGCGTGCCCAAGACAATTGTTTCGGATCGGGATGGTCGGTTTACATCCTAGGAGTGGATGGCGGTACATGCGTATTTGGGCTCGCGCCTAACCTTTAGTACTGCATTTCACCCTCAGACGGATGGGCAGTCTGAGCAGACCATCAGAACACTGGAGGATTTATTGAGGTTGTGTGTGGTGGACAGAGGAGAACCATGGGAAAGACTGATACCACTGGTGGAATTCTCCTAAAATAATAGCCATCAGGCGAGCATCGGTATGGCGCCCCATGAAGCCCTTTACGGAAGAAGGTGCAGGACTCCCTTATCTTGGAAGCAGGATGAAGATTCGAAGGCATTGGGAAATGAATATATAGATGAGACTGATGCGGCGGTCAGATTGGTACGGGATCGCAGGTTGGAGGATCAAAGTCACCAGGCGAAGTATTATAATGCAAAGCACCTAATGGTGGAGTTCCGAGTGGGTGATAAAGTGTTCCTCAAGATTCGGCTGATGCATGGAGTGTCGCGGGTGCGTGGGGTGAAAAAGCTCAGCCCAAGGTATGTTGGGCCTTATACTATACTAGAAAGGATTGGCCCGTTGGCCTATTGGTTGGAGTTACAACCAGAACTAGAGAATCTCCATGACGTGTTCCATGTGTCGTCGCTTTGAAAAGCACTATTGCGGCCCGACCAATATATTCCCACCACTAATGGTGCGGTGGCGTCAGATAGGTCTGTGCGACTAGAACCAGTGCGGATTGTTGACAGCGAGACAAGAACATTGCGCCACAACAGTGTTCCCTTGGTGAAGGTACTATGGTCCAACCATGGGAAAGAGGAGTACACATGGGAGCCATTGGATTTGATGCATCAACGCTACCCGGAGTTTTTTGTTCAAGGTAATTTTATTTAAAAGCATATGTTAAATTTCATGTTATGCTTTTCTCCCCCCAGCCTAAGCCTAATTTCGGGGATGAAATATTTTATTTTGTTTATAGGATTTGTAACGTCCCGATACGCTCTAGGCCCCTCGTGTGTGTTTTTGAGTCAGGATGGTTGACTCGAGTCCTAAGAAGTGCAGGGAATTGGACTGCACTTGTGGAGGAGTGGAGAAATCAGTGCAGAGAAGGACACGGGTAGTGACACGGGCGTGTCACTACCCGTGTGAATGTGATACGGGTAGAGACACGGGTGTGTCCCTACCCGTGTATCAATGTGTCGAGTTGAGCTCGACGAGATGTGTCGAGATCGACGAAATGTGCGCTGACATCGACGAATTACATGACACGGGCAGCGACACAGGCGTGTCCCTACCCGTGTGGCATTGTGTTGAGTTGAGCTCGACGAGATGTGTCGAGATCGACGAACTTTGCATCGACACCGATGAATTACATGACACGGGTAGCGACACGGGCGTGTCCCTACCCGTGTGGCATTATGTCGAGTTGAACTCGACGAGATGTGTCGACACCGATGAATTATATGGCATGGGTAGAGACACGGGCGTGTCCCTACCCGTGTGCTCCAGTCGACGATTTGATCGAGGTCGACGAAGTGTTGAGATCGTCGAAATGCATCCAGAGAATGACACGACCAGGGAACACGGCCGTGTCATGTGGACACGGGTCGGGACACGGGTCAACCCGGGTGTGTCCCTACCCGTGTCGAGTGTTGAACCGACACTAAAAATCGTCGTAACGCTTCGCTGGAGTAGGACACGGGTAATGACACGGGCGTGTCCCTACCCATGTCACATGTTATATATATGGAGTGGGAAAAAACCCTACCCTTTTCACTCTTCTTCCCAGCCGTATTTTCTGAGAGAAGTCCTGTGGAGAAGGAGAGTTTGCTGGAGGAAGATCTAGGGAAGGAGATCCTCCATCGCCGTAAAGGAGAGAATGCCGCCGCGAAGAATCACAAGATCTATCGCCGAAAATGAACCGCCGGAAGTGAAGTGAGTTTCCTACTCTCTCCCTTAGTGCTAGATCTATAGTTACTTTCCCTAGGTGAGATATCGACTCAAGAGAGTTTTGATGGAGAGGAGGAGTTTTCTAGGAAAGGCCATGCTAGGACTTGTGTCCTAGGTTTTAGATCTCTTCAACCACTCCCTTCTTCTATGTGAAGATAGCGGATGGTTTCGTGAAAGGTATTGGCCTCTTGAGGTTGAATAAGGGTGGTGGAAAATTCTGGAGGTGATCGGAGAGGATCGACTTGAGGTGGAAGATGAACCGATGCCGTTCATTCCGCCTCAAGATGTGTGCTGAATCTATATTCTGCGCGCAGCGATCTTCTATGCCATTTTCACAAGGGATAAGTCTAGATTTGGGCTTTCAGCTAAACACGAAAGTTGAAGCCCTTTAAAATACCTTTCCAATGAGTGGCTGCATGACTTCAGGCGATGTATGTAGCCACAGAAAAGTCTGAACGAAAATGGTGTTCGATAAATCCTGCATGCAGAAATTGTGTTTTGTACGCAGCGGACTTCAAGTCTGATTTCAATTAGGATAATGTCAAATCTGGGCTGAGGTCTGAATACGATAGTTGTAGCCCATTGAAAGACCTTTCCATTGAGGGGTTACACGTCTTCACCGGATTCCTGTAGCTTCAAAAATCTCCGGTTAAATTTGCAATCCAGATTTACTCTGCATCTAAATTCTTGGCTTTATATAATATGGATTTGGATTCGGTGGAATTAATATTGCTAGTAACTTGGCTTGGGTGAACTCTTTATGGCTAAACATTTTAGTTGCATGATTGATGAATCTTATTAATCAGATTTCATATAATCAAATTGTGAAGCAAGCTTATTTAAGTAAATTGACTTGATAGAAATTGATTGAGTGTTACTTATGCGCATCATGTTTATAATATGTCGTTACCATTTGGATGGTGTGATGGATCTTTATATGCACATCATGTTATATTATGTTGCTACCATTTGGAAGGTCATGTAGAGGCATAAATTATGGCCATGAGTATGTTTGACTAATGGAATGGGTATAGTAGTCCAATACTTAGAGTGTCGTCTCCCTACAGGTAGTGTTGTAAAAGGATGTAAGTGCAGTGTTGACCGTAACTTGTTTGGTTTGTGTTGGGACAACGTATGGATGGATGGTTGGGCTGTGTCCTCGTGCCTTCTTCCGAGGCCCCTTCTATGCCACGGTGGTGTGAAATTACATGAGGTGTGAGTCGACACGCGGTGCCGTAATCCTGGGTTAAGGATAGTGTGGCAGGTCTATGGGCTCGCCGATGTCACACCGACGGGAGTTAACAGTTAGACTTTGGGCAGTTGGGCTTGGTCCTCGGTGTTCATGTCTCGGGGCTCCTTCCGTGCCAAGTGAACGGTTGGGCTGTGTCCTTGTGCTTACTTCTGACGCCCCTTCCGGGTCACACAAGGCCAGTTCGGGCTGTGTTCTTGGTGCACATCTAACAAAGACCCAGCTGGGCCATAGTACGCATGGGCTCCACTGTTGTGTTCTTGAAAGTCCACCTAGTGTCAACTATGTTCACCTATGGGGGGGAATAGGTGACGTGCAGTGCTTTTGCGGAATTTAAATTGTACCTGCACACGAAAATAAAACAACACAGCACAACAGAGTACACAAGCTATTTATAGTGGTTCCCCAACTTGGGTACATCCACTTTCCCCCTTCGACCTATCTCCCAACCAGGGACGACTCGGTCTCTTCTCCAACGGGATTGAAATCCAATCCCTGCACTATCGGAAGGAACCCTTCCACACGTAGGAGTCAACACTCCCACAAACCGAGTTGCACCCAACCCTTACAACTAGGAACCTACGTTCCTTTACAACAAAAGAAAAATAGAATGTACTAGAGATACAAACTACGTGTGGAGACTACAGTGTCCCTCTTCGTTGACGACGTGATCTTGAAGTCTACAAAGAGTCCACAACCTTGGTCTCTCTTGAAGAGGATCTCCCCGGAACCGGCGGCGGCAAGAAGGGCGGCGGCTAGGTTCACGGGATCGGCGGCGACGACGATGTGTGGCTGCTGTTCTTTAGAGATCCAAACTTCGTAGCGAAGCTAGCTAGGTCTACAACCAACGGTCACACGAGGATCGGTCGTCTCGATCGATTCGGACGGGGAGTTTTTCCCGATCAACAAATCGAGAGACAAGGGATCTCTGGATAGACGCGTGAGACTCTAAGCTTGGCTAAGCTTCTGTCGTTGGAGATCGGGAAGAAACGCGATCAACAGCGGCGACCAACTAGCGCGAGCGGCGACGGCGACGGCGGAGCAGATTCGCGATTTTAGGGTTAGATCGTGCTCGGCTTCTTTTCTGTGTGTTTATTCCGTTCAAAATGCTCGTATATATATACTGTAGACGCTTTCAAAATAACCGTTGTGGGACCCACAAGAAGAATCCCTAAATCCCGGTCCAGAACATTGACAGCGGCAGAAACCGGTTCAGGAGCTTCCAGAGAAATCGCTAAGTAAAATCGGCGAGAATCGCAGGTGATTCTTGCGAATCGGCGAGAATCAGTTAGTGATTCTCGACGTTTCGTCGAGAATCACTAGTGATTCTAGCCGAATCACTTGTTGAATCTCAACGAAAGTTACTTGGTATTCATGATCTGCTCAGCGATGGGTTCGGCGAGAATCACTAGTGATTCTCGCCGAATCTTACTTGGCACCGTTTTGAGGCAGCCGGAAAGAGTCGGCGAGAATCACTAATGATTCTCGACGATTCGGCGAGAATCACTTGGTGATTCTCGTCGAATTATACTTAGACGAATTTTCGTCTTTCCACCCATGATGTGCTCCTTGACCCATCCTTGCTCCTTGTCTTCTCTTGCATAGACACGGCCCTGTACTTGAAAGTAAGTGCACTCCAATAGAGAGCGTACACGTAGGCCAACACACTGATCTGCTCAACGAGGGATTACGTCGTGCAGACCCATGTATATTGACCTACTGCACCCTGACAATGGTGTGCACTTAGCGTGGAATAACTGCAAGAACAACTTGAAATAATTTGTGAAAAACATTGCCTATTTACCTTAGCTTGTTCAGGGGCTTCTTCAAATCAGGTACGTTGTGGATACAATACCCAACATTCTCCCCCTATTTGAAGAAGCCTAAACCCTACAAGCTAAGGTGAATAAAGCGTATAGGAATGAAAATCATAAACTTGAAATTGAGGTGAGTGAGTTATTCATTACCAATACCAATTTATTGGGAGCAAGCTTGGAGCCACCTTAGCCTTAGCCGAGAGGGTAATCTCCCCCTTTTCGGCTTCTACAAATCGGGGTCTGTAGCATTTGTCCCCTTGCTCCCCCTCAGTTCTTGCACCTGTGCTCATACTTGAGTACCTTGCTCCCCCTCAGTTCTTGCGCCTGGGCTCAACTTGAGTACCTTGCAGAGGCTCCCTCTAGATGCATGATTCTGGAGCTTTTGTAGTCTTCATTCCTCATAATTTAGCATTCCCAATTCAGTTTTGAAGAGACTGAACTTGGCTTCGTCTAAGGGCTTTGTGAATATATCTGCAATCTGCTTGTCCGTGGGGACATAACAGAGAGAAATGTCCTTGTTCTCCACGTGCTCCCGAATGAAGTGGTAGCGCACTTCAATATGCTTATTTCTATTGTGCGATACCGGGTTGTTGGCAATTACAATCGCACTGGAGGAGTCGCAGTACATGGGAACATCCTTGAACTGAAGGTCGTAGTCGGCTAACTGGTTTCTGATCCATAGGAGTTGTGCGCAACAGCTGCCCGCCGAGATGTTCTCAGACTCTGCTGTGGAGGTTGCAACACAATTCTGTTTCTTGCTATTCCATGAGACAAGCCTTCCTCCGAGGAATTGACACGTCCCGGATGTGCTTTTCCTGTCATCCCTACTCCCTGCAAAATCAGCATCTGAAAAACCTATTAGCTCGACATCATTGTTTCTCGGGTACCACAAGCCAAGATTGGGAGTACCTTTAAGGTATCTTAGAATTCGCTTTGCGGCGACATAGTGAGATTCCTTAGTGTTCACCTGATATCTAGCACAGACACATGTGGAGAACATGATATCCGGTCTACTGGCAGTAAGATAGAGCAGGGATCCAATGATGCTTTTGTATTTGGTTTCATCGAAAGGTTTACCTTTCTCATCCTTATCCAGAGACATAGTGGATCCCATTGGAGTCCTCATAGAGGTTGCACTCTCCATACCGAATTTCTTAAGGAGTTCATTTGTGAACTTCGTCTGAGAGATGAAGATTCCATCCTCAGACTGTTTCACTTGAAGTCCTAAGAAATACTTGAGCTCTCACATACTACTCATTTCAAACTTTCCTTGCATAAGTTTAGAAAACTTTTTGCAAAGATTGTTGTCCGTTGAGCCGAATATTATGTCATCGACATAGATTTGCACCAGCAAAAGTTTGCCTTTGACTTCCCTGAGAAACAATGTTTTATCTATTTTACCTCTAGAGAACTTGTTCTCAAGAAGAAAACTAGATAAAGTCTCATACCAAGCTCGTCGAGCTTGTTTTAACCCATATAAAGCTTTATTAAGAAAATAGACATGATTGGGAAAAGTAGGATCGACAAAACCTCGGGGTTGAGCGACGTATACTTCCTCTTTCAGGTCTCCGTTCAGGAATGCTGATTTCACATCCATTTGATACACTGTGAATCCTTTGTGTGAAGCATACGCCAGGAACAATCTGATTGCCTCGAGCCTTGCTACTGGTGCGAAGGTCTGGTCGAAGTCAATCCCCTCCTCCTGTCTGTAACCTTGAGCCACAAGCCTTGCTTTGTTCTTTATGATGACACCATGTTCATCCAGCTTGTTTCTGAAGATCCACTTGGTGCCAATCACATTCTGCTTGTATGGTCTGGGAACTAGCGTCCAAACGTTGCAACGTTCGAATTGATGTAGTTCATCTTGCATGGCCAGAATCCATGCCGCATCCTTGTTCGCCTCGTCGAACTTCTTTGGCTCAACCTGTGACAGGAAGCTAAGATGCAATACTTCGTTAATAGTACCTCTTCGAGTTCTGACACCAACACGAGGATCTCCGATGATCTGATCTCTAGGATGATCCCTCACGTGCCGGAGCTCTAGAAGTCTGGCGTCTGGAGCTTCGACTACTTCTTGGGCTTCTCCTTCTTCTAAGAGATTTGTTCCATTTTGATCTTCAACATTTTCAGATGACGTGGAGGTGGAAACTTTAACGTACTTAGGAGTGTCATCTTTAGCGGTCTCATCCAGACTCAGCTGTTCAAGTCGTGCACCTGCATCTTCAAGAATACCACTGGAAGAATTGTTGTTAAGCAAACTTCCTTCATCAAATACAACATTTATGATTCTTCTACCACTATGGTTTTCTTATTGAATACCCTATATGCCCGCTGGGGGAACTATAGCCCATGAATATGCCTTCGAAGCATTTTTCACCAAATTTAGTACGCGGGTACTTCCCATTATTCAGTATATAGCATCTGCAACCAAAAATCCTCAAGTAGGACATGGTTGGTTTCTTGCCTTTCAGTAGCTCGTAAGGCGTCTTACGATGATACTTGTTGATCAATGCTCGGTTTTGTACATGACAAGCTGTATTGACAGCCTCTGCCCAGAAGTATTCCGGGAGAGAAGCGTCTTTCAACATTGTCGTGCAGGCTTCAATGAGAGTTCTATTTCTCCTCTCCACAACTCCATTTTGCTGAGGAGTGCGCGGGGAGGAAAACTCATGAAAGATATCTTGTTCTTCACAATGTTCTGTCATAGCACCAGATTCGAATTCTGTTCCATGGTCACTTCTGATTTTGACCACTGAGCAGTTAAATTCGTTCTGAACCTACTTGACAAAACTAGTGAAGATGTCAAACGTATCTGACTTTCGCTTCAAAAAGAACACCCATGTAAACCGAGAATGATCATCAACTATCACTAGCGTATAGGACTTGCCTCCCAAGCTATGAACTTGCATTGGACCAAACAAGTCCATATATAAAAGGTAAAGACATCGGGAAGAGTCTTTGTCTGCAATGCTCTTAAAGGTATCCCGAGTCTGTTTGCCCATCTGGCATGCAGGACAGGGGCTATCTTTGATGCACTTGATACTGGGAGCATCCCTTACTAAGTTCTTAGAAAACAGCATACTAATTGTCTTGAAATTAATATGAGCCAATCTTTTGTGCCACTGATCACAAAGAGATGCACTGCCTCTTGCGACAAGGCATACGGGGGTAGATGAATCTAAACTGAGAAAATCTAAGCAGAAGATATTTTTGCTCCTAATGCCTGATAATACCGTCTCAGAAGAGGTAGGTGAAATTATCAGACATTTATCCTTGCAGAACTTAACGTCATAACCTTTGTCACATAACTGACTTACACTGATCAGGTTATGGTTTAACCCTTCAACATAAGCCACGTCGGTGATAGAGATTATACCGTTGGAAATCATACCGTAACCTCTGGTGACTCCTCAATCTGACCCTCCAAAGATGACTTTGGGTCCATTCTCGACTGGAGTGTAATCACGCAGCAGGCTTCTTATCCCAATCATATGCCGGGAGCATCCACTGTCCAAATACCAGATCGGCGTTTTGGTGGCCTTTGGACATTCCTGCAAAACAAAATTAATTTTCCTTAGGAACCCAATCGAACTTGGGTCCTAGATTCCTGGTTAGCACACTCCCCCTCGGTTGGTTAACCCTACGAGTGGTCAGCCTCACATTGCTAACATAGGGAGTCTCGTAATGCCTTGGATTAAACCAACAATCCACGGCAAAGTGACCGACTTTGCCACAGCACCAACAGTCGAATCTGTTGTACCTCTTCCTAGGCTCCTGCCTTACCCTGGGAACGGTGGGTATAGCTGGGGCCTTGGATCTGGAGGTGGAGGCCTCATGGTGACAGTAGTCACATGACTTCGTCACCTTCTGTATAACAGGCTTGTCTTTTGGTGCCTGCTTTCCATTATGGCCGCTAGAGAATTGACCATAATTTCCCATGTGGATTTTCTCATAAGGTGCCTTGAGGGCACTCTCACCAAAGTTCCGGGGAAAGGTCCAACCATCATATCGGCTCTTTGTCTTTGCAACCGAGGGCCGGAAATGATGACCAAAGGTTGATTCAAAGTCATGTTGGTTGCAAGGAAAGCTAGGCTTTCTAAACGCAACAGGACTAAGAGGAGCCTTACCTTTTTCATCAGCAGAGGCCTTCTTGGCGGCCTTATTCTCCCTCTGGTTCCTGTTTCTCCTGGATGAGGAACCAGATACCCCTACATGCCCCAAGCCAGCTCCTTTGGCCTGAGCAGAGAAGGTATCAACGACTGGAAGAACTGTTTTTGGCATAGAGAAGCTCTTGACGATCTTCCTTTCTGCCGCAAGTTGTTCTTCCAACTTATCGACTTCCTCCTGCTTAATATCAAGGAGCTTTAAAGACTCTGAATGCTTTGAAGTCAGGTCGAGGTGCTCCTGTCGGAGAGAAATCAAGCTAGTTACCTCTTCCCTTAGGGATACACACTCACCCTTAAAGAATTTCACTTCCTTCTTCTCAGCCTTCAGTCTCTTACGGCACTCCTCGAAAGTGTTGAGCAGAAGCTCATATTTCTCGAGGAGCTCCGCTTCACAGGCTGAAGGGCTATCCTCAGGTTCATCATCCTGAGACTCAGGATCAGAGTCGGAGTCGGAGAGAGGAGTGTGAGCTTTTACCTTCCCAGTAAATGGGGGGCATTCTCCTTCTGAGTCGGAGCGACCCACCAGCCCGAAGTAGGCTTCCTCATCATCACTGGAGTCTAAGGAATCAGACTCACTCAGTGTCTTTGGCCTTTTGGCGATGTAGCTCCGTTCTTTCTTCTTATCTCTCGAAGATTTGTGCTCCTCTTCTTTCCCTTTTTCTCTCTTGCCTTGATAGCAGTCGGTCACGACGTGTCCTGGCTTATTGCATCCAAAGCAAATAATGTCAGAGGAGCGATGTTTGTTCGGTCTAGAAGCATACCTGTCAGAAGAATAATTTTTCTTCTGATGCCTGGAGGAGGACCCGTCTCTCTTTCTTTGATTCCTCATCTTGAGGAACTTCTTGAACTCTCGAGTGATGATGGAGAAATCCTCCTCCGACAGCTCTGAGCTGGAGGAGCATGGCTCGGAGTCCTCCTCCTCATCCTTTTTCCTGGCACGGTATGAAACCGCACCCTTGCCTTTTCTAGAGTTACTGGATTTTAGAGCCACAGTATTTTCTTTGGTTGCAGCCTTCTCTGCTTCTTCTTCTGCTTTCCTGGTGTTCATCTGAAGCTCATAGGACATCAGCTTCCCAAACAGAATTTGCGGGTCAGTCTCAGCTAGCCTGCCAAACTCTCGGATGGCGCAGATCTTTGTGTCCCATTCCTTAGTAAGGGACCTAAGGAATTTATCATTGAGTTCACCATTAGTGAACACTCTACCGTATCCTTTGAGGGCGTTGACGATCTTGAGGAAGTTCACGTAGGTGACTCCGATCTCTTCCTTAGGCCCTTGTCTGAAGGCCTCATATTTCTGGTTCAGGAGGGATCTCCGATCATCCCTCACTTCATCCGTGCCCTCCATTAGGATGATCAGGCACTACCAGATCTCCTGTGCTGTCCTGCAGTTGCTGAAGTTTTGCATCATTGAGTCATCAACCGCGCTGACCAGAATGTTTCGCGCCTTCTTGTCAAGTCCTACTAGCACCATCTCGTCCTTGTCCATTTCAGAAAGTTTCTTTGGCACTTTCTGGGTAGGATCAATGGTGGAGGCCTTAGTGGGGACATAAGGTCCCTCCTCCACGATCATGAAGAGTCGAGGATCAACAGCTTCCATGTAGAACCTGATCCTTTCCTTCCAGATAGGAAAGTTGAGCCTGGTGCACACTGGGATCTTGCCTGTGTACTTGAGCCCATCCATAGTAGCTGTTGTCTTCTTCTTGACACTAGTGGCCGGATTCAACTCAAGGTGTTAACCTTTTTGATGAGTAACCTGGCTCTGATACCACTTGAAAGTCCACCTAGTGTCAACTATGTTCACCTATGGGGGGGGAATAGGTGACGTGCAGCGCTTTTGCGGAATTTAAATTGTACCTGCACACGAAAATAAAACAACACAGCACAACAGAGTACACAAGCTATTTATAGTGGTTCCCCAACTTGGGTACATCCACTTTCCCCCTTCGACCTATCTCCCAACCAGGGACGACTCGGTCTCTTCTCCAACGGGATTGAATTCCAATCCCTGCACTATCGCAAGGAACCCTTCCACACGTAGGAGTCAACACTCCCACAAACCGGATTGCACCCAACCCTTACAACTAGGAACCTACGTTCCTTTACAACAAAAGTAAAATAGAATGTACTAGAGATACAAACTACGTGTGGAGACTACGATGTCCCTCTTCGTTGATGACGTGATCTTGAAGTCTACAAAGAGTCCACAACCTTGGTCTCATTTGGAGAGGATCTCCCCGGAACCGGCGGCGGCAAGAAGGGCGGCGGCTAGGTTCACGGGATCGGCGGCGACGACGATGTGTGGCTGCTGTTCTTTAGAGATCCAAACTTCGTAGCGAAGCTAGCTATGTCTACCAACGGTCACACGAGGATCGGTCGTCTCGATCGATTCGGATGGGGAAGTTTTTCCCGATCAACAAATCGAGAGACAAGGGATCTCTGGATAGACGCGTGAGACTCTAAGCTTGGCTAAGCTTCTGTCGTCGGAGATCGGGAAGAAACGCGATCAACAGCGGCGACCAACTAGCGCGAGCGGCGACGGCGGCGGCGGAGCAGATTCGCGATTTTAGGGTTAGATCGCGCTCGGCTTCTTTTCTGTGTGTTTATTCCGTTCAAAATACCGTATATATATACTGTAGATGCTTTCAAAATGACCGTTGTGGGACCCACAAGAAGAATCCCTAAATCTCGGTCCAGAACATTGACAACGGCAGAAATCAGTTCAGGAGCTTCCAGAGAAATCGCTAAGTAAAAATCGGTGAGAATCGCAGGTGATTCTCGACGAATCGGTGAGAATCAGTTAGTGATTCTCGACGAATCACTTGCTGATTCTCAACGAAAGTTACTTGGTATTCATGATCTGCTCAGCGATGGGTTCGGCGAGAATCACTAGTGATTCTCGCCGAATCTTACTTGGCACCGTTTTGAGGCAGCCGGAAAGAGTCGGCGAGAATCACTAGTGATTCTCGACGATTCGGCGAGAATCACTAGTGATTCTCGTCGAATTATACTTAGACGAATTTTCGTCTTTCCACCCATGATGTGCTCCTTGACCCATCCTTGCTCCTTGTCTTCTCTTGCATAGACACGGCCTTGTACTTGAAAGTAAGTGCACTCCAATAGAGAGAGTACACATAGGCCAACACACTGATCTGCTCAACGAGGGATTACGTCGTGCAGACCCGTGTATATTGACCTACTGCACCCTGACATTGGTGTGCACTTAGCGTGGAATAACTGCAAGCACAACTTGAAATAATTTGTCAAAAACATTGCCTATTTACCTTAGCTTGTTCAGGGGCTTATTCAAATCAGGTACGCTGTGGATACAATACCCAACAGTTCTTAGCTTTGAGGCGTACGGAGGCCTAGGTGAAGTAGTGTGGATACCCGCCTAGTAGTAGAAGTGCTCGTTCTACTGTCACCGCCTGACCATGGCGGCTGATGCCTGAGAGGTTAGCAACCTGCTCAAAAAGTGGGAACTATAGTTTGTGTCGACATAGCAATTGTATGGGTGTGATCATGGGTGAGTCATTGCATATTATTCATAGCATTTCATAACATTGCACAACAAGATTCTCATCGTATAAGTTTGTATGGGCACTCTTATACGATGAGTTACCTTTTTGTAACCTGATCCTTAACTTATAAGTTTGTATGGTCATTTTTATAAGTTAATTTACCTTCTTGTTGTTACTTACACATGTTAGTTTGATGTAGCTCTTAAATATTTGCTAGATCATGTTATTGTTACTCTTACACTACTGCCACCTGCTTGTACTTCTTTTATTTGCATACTTATTATATATTGTACTCTTGTTCCTTTTCCCCGCCCGGTGCCGAGGAGTCGCCGGGGGAGCGGATGTGAAACCACTTAGTCGTTTCGACTAACGGTTGCTACGTCTTCCTTTTTTTAGGAGGTCACGCCGTAGGTAGGGCAGCCGCAGACTACGGAGCAGGAGAGCCAGGCCAGGATGATAGGGACTGAAGTGACGGTGCTGTCGATAACGTCGGTTACTGATGTTAGTATTTTGATACTCTGATGTAGCACGATTGGGCAATGTTTAGCTGTACTCTGACATATTGTAGAAGCCTGTTTTAGCTTCTCCTTTATTGATGTATTTGGACATTATTACTTAGTGTGGATTTGACTTCTCTTGCTTATTATATTTGGTTGGGTTGGCATATTCTATTGATATTATTGAAGCCGGCGGAATAGCCGTCTTGTGGTACAGGTTAGCCCGTGTGCTAATGCTACCGCAAGGAGGCTGTTCCGGGCATAAGACATCCCCTTCGTGCCGTGTTTTGACATCCGGGAGGGGGGGGGGGGGGGGGGGGGGGGGGGTCTTACAGGGTTAGTGTTTTGAGGGGGTTTAAAACTTCCAATTCCCTAAAATTTTAACCAGAGAACTATACTAATCCTATGGTCCTCTCCACAAAGTTTCAAGTCAATCCAAGGTCATTTGACAATATGATCTTCAAACCCTAAAAATTCCCATCAAGGAACCTACCCTAGAGTTTTAGAGCTACCCTACACTTAACAACCGCAAATTCCATTAGTGGGTGAGTCATACGATAAAAAGTCAGTGACCAAAATATCAACCTCTGTTGAGGTGATTTGACCACTCAAAACCCAAAGGGGATGCTTGACCTATTTAACCCTAAAAGTGGTCAACCTAGGGTTGGATCAATACCTAGCCAATTATCTCCAATTGGGATGAAAACTTTACCAGTGCCCTAACATGCCCTCTAAGACCTCCCACCCAAATTTGGGGGGATTTTGAGGTGTTTAGGATACTTAATTAATTTATTCATGGATTATTAAATTTTCCTAAAAACTGTAGATAACTATTCTCCAAAAATTCTAAATTTTGGATAGGCCCGAGGTATAGCTAGGGGAAACTCCCTGCCCAAATCTCAAATCATTTGGACAAGGGATGAATGGTGGGAATCCATTTGAATCTCAGGACAGCCCTAGGTATAGGGCCCACCAAAATGGGTGTTGTTGTCTACCTAGGACTCCAAAATGAGTGAAATCAATTTTAAATTAAACTAGACATCAAGGGCTTCATTTTCTATGTTGACCACTTATTATGTTCTAGCATCTAAGTATTTTTTAAAATTAAAACTATTAAATTCCAAATCTGTGACAGAATTAAATAACCAGGAATTTATATACCATAGTTTAGGATCTGATATGGCACGAATCTTGGCGCAAGATGGACGGGATCCGTTCATCTTCTACCTTAAGCCGAAAGCCTAGATTTATTCTTCCTGGGCCAGTTTCAAGCGGTTGCTGCCGGCCATCCAGCCGCCTCCCCGGCCGGCCACCGCCACCATCACCTCTGTCGATGGTGTGGTTGCCGCCAGGCGGCGTCACAGCCGCCGGAGAGGCCTATTCCGGCAATCCCGACGATTGCATTTTTGCGAAAAAAAACCAGGAAAAATCTCCCTTTGGCTTGGGCTCAATTGAGCCCGAACCTTGACCCTAAAGATTCCTAAGATCTACCCATGAGAGGAGTAGAGGAGGACCTTGCCAGCGGCCTGAAGTCGAGTAGATCGTCGGAAAGCCATCTTAGAAGGCGGCGCCGCTCGGTTTCTGCTACTACACAGTGGGGTGGCTTGGTTTCTTCAGGTAAGGATTGGGAAATCATCCTCTCGGCCCACTGAAGGTGTTTAAAGACTCAGTTGGGAAGGGGAGAGGATGGATTATAAATGGCCATTAAGGCCATTAATGTCTACATTCAGCCATGGTGGAGGGGGCTGAATCAGGCCCTTGGTGGCCAGGGAAGTGGCTGGAAACTTCTCACATTCCCTAGGGGAGTTGAATTCAGCGATTAAAGGTGGCCTTTGGCCTTCACTTGGTCGAGCCCCTTCCTTCCCCCTTCATCCATTTTTCTCTCTCCTCCATAACCATGGAAATGAAGCTTACCCTCTATCCTAGTCACCAAGTTGACTTGGTCAATATAGAGGTCTATTGGCAGCCCATCCATACACATTATCCCTTAAAGAAGCCTCATGAGGAGGCTTGAACTTGGGCTAGCCTATTTGGGCTAGGTTGACCCAAGGTAGGCTTAGGTTGACCTTGGTCTTTTTGGCCTTTCTGGTTTCCCATAAAGAGCCCCTGGTGACCCATTGATCTCCCCTAAGATCTAGGTATGGTTGGATAGGGCTGACTTGGCACCTTGGAGGTCACTTGACCCTTGGTAAGGGCACTTTGACCACTTTAGGGCTAGAGTTGACTTGGGTCAACATGACCATTTGGGTTGACGCCAAGGGGTCCTTGGTGACCCCATGGCTTCCCATGAGGTCTAGGAAGGGTTATGTAGGGTTACATTACACCTTGGAGGTCACCTACCCTTTGTAAGGGCTCTTTGACCAGATTAGGGGCTTGAGTTGACTTGGGTTAACTTGGCCTCTAGGACTAAACCCAATGTGTCCTTGTTGACCCATTGACACCACTTTACTTCTAGGAAGATCTGCGAAAGGTTGGTTGGGCACAGTAGAGGCCAACTGCCCTTTGTTAGGGCACGTTGCCCAATTTAGGCCTTTGGTGGTCCTAGGTCAAATTGGCAACTTTGGGTTGACTTCAAATGGACCCTTAAGGCTCTAGTGGACCCTCTGGTAGGTTAGTGCTGTTGTGGTGGGGTCATGGAGTCATGGTGAAGCCCTAAGGTCAAACCCTAGGTTTTGTGATGAGGTTTTGCCACAGGTAGACCAAGGTGATTCTCACCTTGGCCTTCTATCACTTGGCCCTTTTTAGCTTCCTTGGGTTCTGTCATGACCTAGTCATGGCCAAAACCACTCTTAGGGGTCTAGTTGGAAATGGGATGTTACAAATCCCAACAAACAAAACAAAGATTTTGTCCCTGAAATCAAGGTTAAGCTTACGGGAATTTCTATCGAAGAAGAAGGAAGCTTGTAACATCCCATAAGAAGTGAAAGATTACATCTCGACGCCATGTTTGCTAAGTGGGGTTTAAGGGAAGCCTAAATCTATGAACAATTCGCCCAATTGGCAAAGCCAAGATCCCAATAAAAAAAATATTAGCCTCTACTCTTCCTAGAGCAGCCCTACTAGTTTAAAACAGGAAAGAAAATTAAACATCTTGAGAGGTTGAGAGGTATACCTGACTGAACAACTCTGGATACTTTTGTCGCATCATCTCCTGCGGTTCCCAGGTATGCTCCTCCTGGCCATTGTTTCTCCACAGAACTTTGAGTAATGGAACCTTCTTGCGACGCAAGATCCGTACTCCTCTGTCATTGATCTGAAACGGCTCCAAGTGAACTGACCGGTCTGAGGCTATAGGCCCATCTGTGGTCGAAATCTGCTGCTCCGGGAGTATTAGATCCCTCCTAAGTGAAGAAATATGGAACATGTCGTGTAAAACCGTCAGTTCCGGTGGAAACTCCAGCCTGTAAGCTAGGGGCCCGATCCGCTCTAGGATCCTGTAAGGGCCCATATAACTAGGGCTAAGCTTCTTCTTCCGACCACGCACTCGTGAAACTCCATGCATGGGCCGGATCTTCAAGAAAACCCGGTCTCCCACCTGAAACTCTACCTGACGGTGTCGGGCGTCGTAGTACATATCCCGTCGGCTCTGCGCTTCCAGCATTCTGTCCCGTATCAGTCTCACCTAAGCTTCGGTGTCTTCGAGAAAATCCGATCCCAACGCCTTCGGATCCTCGTCCTGAATCCATGAAAGTGGGGTCCTACATCTCCTTCCATACAAGGCCTCATAAGGAGCCATCCCTATGTTGGAATGGTAGCTGTTGTTATAGGAGAACTCGACCAGTGGTAAAAGATTCTCCCAAGGTTCGTTTCGATCCAGAATGCATAGCCTTAGGAGGTCCTCCAATGTTCGGTTGGTGCGCTCTGTCTGCCCATCCGTCTGGGGATGAAATGTTGTGCGGAAGATCAGTCGTGTGCCTAAGTAAGCCTGCACAGATCTGCACTCCCTGGAAGTGAACCGACCATCCCGATCTGACACTATCGTCCTGCGCACCCCGTGGTAACGAATGAACTGCTCTACGAATCTCCACACTAGTACCCCAACCGGGTCATCCTTCCTGATCGGAATGAATCTGGCCACCTTCGTCAGCCGATCGATGATGACCCAAATCGAATCGTTTCCCGTCCGCGATCGGGGAAGGCCATGAATAAAATCCATCGCGATGTCCTAATATTTCCACTCCGGCACGGGAAGTGGCTGTAGTAATCCTGTGGGGTTTCTGCACTACGTCTTCACTAGCTGGCATGCCTCACAATGAGTCACGAAGTCTATAATGTCCTTCATCCCCGGCCAGAACATCGTCTTCTTCAAGTCTGCCATCATCTTGGTGATCACCGCGTGTATAGAATATCTGCTACAATGTGCTTCCACCATGATGTACTCCCGAATCTGACCTCCTGCGGGTATGTAGACCCTACCTCTGAAACATAGCAATCCATCCCTCAGTGAATAATCCCCCGTCGAACCCTCCTTCAAGGCTTGGAAAATCGGCTCTGCACATGCATCTGCCTTCTGTCCGTCCCGGATGCGGTCCCGAATATCATCTATGCAACCATCGATGCTAGATACTCCATGTACAGCTCTGGATCATTCTCAGATACTAGGAATATCTACATTTCTTTAAAAGACCAGATTAGCTCCATGGACATCAGCTGTGGTCCCCTCCCTGAGGTATCTCCTCTCCGACTCAGAGCATCTGCCACCACGTTCGCCTTGTCGGGATGGTAGTGCATGCTATACTAGTAATCTGACAGGAACTCCACCAAACATCTCTGTCTGATGTAGAGTTCCTTCTGTGTGTCCACATATCTCAAATTCTTGTGATCGGAGAAGATGTCACAGTGAACCCCGTAGAGGTAGTGTCGCCAAATTTTCAGAGCAAAGATCACTGCACCCATCTCCAGATCATGCACCGGATAGTTCTTCTCATGTGTCTTCAGCTATCGGGAGGCATAGGCTATTAAGTGCCCATTCTGCATCAGAAAAGCACCCATCCCCTGGCAAAAGGCGTCTGTGTACACTTGGAATCCCTCCCTTCCCGACAGAAGAGCGAGAATGGGAGCCGAGGTAAGCCTACCCTTCAACTCCACAAAGGCCGCCTCGCACTGTGCCATCCAAATGAAAGGGGATTCCTTCTTCGTCAGGGATGTAAGAGGGAGTGCAATCCGGGAGAATCCTTCGACGAACTTCCGGTAATATACGGCAAGTCCCAGGAAGCTCCGTACATCCGTGGCTGTCTTCAACGGTGGCCAATCCTGAACTGCCTGAATCTTGGCCGGGTCTACTGCCAACCCTGCACCGCTGATGATATGACCTAAGAAGGCCACCTCCTTTAGCCAAAACTGGCATTTGCTGAACTTCGCATACATTTGGTGTTCCCGTAGCCTCTGTAGAGTCAAAGTCAGGTGTCGTGTATGCTCTCCCTCCGTCCTTGAGTAGATGAGGATGTCATCAATAAATACGATGATAAATACATCCAAATACTCCTCGAATACCCTGTTCATGAGGGTTGTAAATGATGACGGCGCATTTTGAGCCCGAATGGCATCACTGTAAACTTAAATAGTCCGTACTTACTACTGAAGGCGGTCTTTGGAATTTCCTCCTCTCGAATCCGTAGCTGGTAATAACCTGACCTCAAATCAAGTTTCGAGAAGAAATGTGCTCCTTCTAGTAGATCGAACAACTCGTCAATACGTGGCAGTGGGTATGTATTCCGGACAGTCAGTCTGTTCAGCGCTCGATAATCAATACACAAGTGAAGACTTTCGTCCTTCTTCTTGACAAATAGCACCGGGGCTCCCCACGGCGAAGAGCTTTGCCGGACAAACCTTACCTCTACTAGTTCCTGCAAGTGACTTCGAAACTCTGTCAACTCTTTCAGGGCCATCCAGTAAGGGGCCCAAGTGAAAGAAATTGTACCCTAATCACCTAGAGGGGGGGGGGGTGAATAGGTAACTTAATCTTTTTTAAACTTTTAGGCAGATTATAGCACAAATTTCACAGAACTATCCACAGCATACACAGCATCACAGAATAAAGCATGCACACAGTGAACACACAAATTTATAGTGGTTCCCCAAGGTTTGGGTATATCCACTTTCCCCCTTCGCCTATCTAGTAGTGTACTAGATTCGGCCAAACTCCTCCATTATACCTCAGATCCTCAGATCTTACACTCAGAACCCCAAATGGTTCCTACAGCTCAGGTCCAAGGCCCTACAACTCAGTCTTCACAAAGACCTACACTCAGCCTTCAACAAGGCCTACACTCAGCCACAACAGGCCTACACTCAGAGAAATAGATCTCCTACACTCAGGCACACAGGCCCTACCACTCAGCCTTTATAATTACAGGCTTACAACTCAGATCCCTAAGGATCTTACAAGAAATTAAGAATACAATGTATATACCTACAACTCTGAATAGAGAGAAGAGTTGACAGGTTCTTGATGAGTGCTTGGAAGAACTCTACTGAGATCAACCACACTTGGCTTTCTTCAAAGCTTCTTGAATGTAGAACACAATAGGGTTGATACTCTCTGCAGCTGATCTTCAATCACTGCAACTTAAGAATCAGACCTTGATCTGAAACCTTCTTCACAGCTTGGTTCCAACGGCTGTCTTCTTGGAAGGAGCTCTCTCTCTCCAACTTCTTAGATATTCACTTGAATTGATTCTTCAATGAATAGCTAGATCTTCTTCTCTTTCTCTTATTGTTAATCATGTTCTTCTGTTGACAGAATATGCCTATATATAGGCCTTCTTCATGGTGACCGGCAGATCCGGTTTCTAACGACTTTCTGACAACTCTGACAGTTGCAGTAGACCGGCTGGAATGGCAGCTGTCATGTCATCCAGTCACTTCTTGAAATATCTGTAACTGTCTGAAAGTGTCGAGACAGTCTGTCTTTAAGTTTCGACACTTGTAGACTAAGTGTCGACACAAGTAGACTAAGTGTCAACACTAGCCTTCAAGGTGTCGACACAACTCCTTGTGTTGCAGAAATTACTTCTCGACACAGCTTCTTCATCATGTGTCGACACTGATAATTTGTGTCGACACAACTCCTTGTTCTTCAGTACTCTTTTGATTTCTTGTAAGTGTCGATACAACTCATTGTGTCGACACATCTTCTTGTGTTGAACTTGTTAAGTGTGACACATCTTCTTGGTGTCGACACATGCCTTCAGTGTTGATACTTTTACTGAGTGTCGACAAATCTGCTTGGTGTCGACACTTGTACTTTGTCTTCATAGAAATTTACTGAGTGTCGACACAGCTCCTTGTGTAGACACTTTCTTCATGTGTTGAGACTTCTGCTGTCTGTCGACACTGATCCTTTGTGTCGACACATTCTTCATGTGTTGAAACTTTGGCTGAGTGTCGACACATCTCCTTTGTGTCGACACTTGTACTTAGAATTTGTTGAACTTTGCTAAGTGTCGACACAGCCTCCTAGTGTCGACACTTTCTTCATATGTTGAGTCTTCTGCTGTGTGTCGACACATTCTTCAATATGTCGACACTTGTACTTAAACTCTGTTGAAGTTTGCTGAGTGTCGACACAACATCCAAGTGTCGACACTTTCTGATGTAGACACAGTTCCTCTGGGTGTCGACACTGCTTCTAAGTGTCGACACTGCTTCACTGGACATTTCTTCATTGAGTTTCGACATACCCTATATTTGTCGACACTTTCCTTCTGGTGTCGACTCTGCATCCCTGGTGTCGACACAAATACTCCAAGTGTCGACACTACTTCTCTGGATGTCGACACAAGTCTTCTTAAGTGTCGACACTTTCCTTCTGGGTGTCGACACATGGACTTAGAAACTTTTCAGCTTTCCCTGCAAATACTTAACCTGCACAACTAAACTCAAAACACATCAAATACATTTTGATGTATATCATTGAGTAGGGTGAGGCTTCTTCAAATCAGGTAAATTTAATACCAATGTACCCAACAATCTCCCCCTATTTGGAGAAGTCATAACCCTTAGTCAATGATATACACCATACACAATAAAATCATAGTATGATGTAAAACATGATTATATAACAGGGTAAATTCATAAACATGTAATAAACAAAACATGTATATACCAATATCTCAGAACAAGAATATAACACATATCACATAGTTCTAAGAACTTCAACATTTTTATTATCAAAAGTTTACAGAAAGTTTTAATACAAGTGATTACACATAGTAAACTTAAGATAATTCTATTCTATTTCTTCTCAGCCTCCTTGATAACTGTGACCTTTCCAGATTGTATCTTTGCTTGAATAGGGGCTTCAACATCTTCAGCAGCAGCAAGCTTATTGCCTTTAAGATCCTTCTTTGTCTGCTCTTCAGCCTTGATCTTTTGCCTCTCAAAGTAATGATAAGGCTTGGGAAAGTACTTGCTAGGCTCCTGGGTAGTAGGAGGTAGCTTTCCCATCTTTTCCTTTCTTCTATACTGCACAATGGCTTCTTGCCTGTTCTCATGCTTCCTCCTCTCCACATCAGAATACCATTTGCCTCTGTCCACAATATTGTCTTTGGCAGCCTTTCATGCAGTCAGAATAATATCCTTGAAGTGGGGCTCCAATGTTCAAAATTAGGCCTGAGTTCAGCTTGCTCCCTGAATCTCTTCTTAGACAATTTGGCTTCTTGTTCCTTCAGTATAGCTTCTTGTATAGCCTCAAGCACTGGCTGAACCACTTTTTCTATGATGTCATTTTGCTTTCCCTCAGGTGGGTTATACATTGACTGTATATCTGCTTGTATCATATCAAAGTCTGGTGGAGGGTAAATTACTTGAGCCACTTCAGCTTGCTCCCCTCCAAGATATGCAGGATTAATCCCAGACTCTGCCACATTGTCATCATCACATAATGGAGGATATCCAAGGGTGGCTCTGATGGAATTGGAAATCCATTTTGCATGATCAGAGCCTGCTTTGACTAACACCCTCTCCCCCTTTATGACTTCTCTTTCAATATGATCCCTCAGATCATCTTTCTGAAATCTTATTTGTGCATCCAAATAGTTTACTCCATCCTTAAAGAAAGGTTTCAACCTTTGGAGTCTGTCAGTTATAGCCTTTTGAGAGTCTATTATAACAGTTTTAACAGCAGTTATTCCCTCTTGTAATGCTTTATCAAATGCTGCCTTAGCTGTAGCATTAGCTGTAGTCTGACCAGTAGCTATATTTTTCAATTCTGTGACTATTGCATTGTGTGAAGCAGTTAAATTATCATTCATTCTTATCTGGTTCTCCAGTACATAGCCTTGCTTCACTGCAATTTCATCTACTTGAGCTTTGATCTTCTCTTGATGTGTAGCCAAGTAGACCACTGCATTCCCTCCCTTATGGAAGCAGTCAGTCATCTCCTTCTTATTTAGATTCATTTCAAATCTGATGGACTTAATATCTTGGGCCAGATCAAACTATAGAGACTTATGCCCTTCATCCATATAAGATTGCAAAGCCTGTCTTTGCTCATCCATCTTTATCTGCATGGCAACCATCAGAGAACTAAAATCTGCAGATGGTGCTGGCTGTGGTGTAGGCTGTGGTGCAATGGTTTGCAGAGCCTTCTTATAATTTTGGCTTCTCCTCTTGAAGACTTCAAACTTTCTCTTTTTAGCTCTAGCAGCCTCCTCATCTTCAGAAGTAGATGTGCTTGCAATATCAACCCTGTTCTTAGGGATTGGAGGTAACTCCTTCTGCACTTCAGGTTCCTTCCTTGCAGTTTCCTCAACAATAACTACTTGCTCCCCCTCAACATGAGCATTCTCCCCCTCAGCAGCAGCACTTTCTTTCTCAAATTCTGTTTGTAGAAGATCTGGGAATAGTTCTTCTAGGGTAAATTCTTGTTGAGGATGGGGTGGAGATTCTCTTGTCTCATCAACAACTTGATAAGATACTACTTGATCTACAACAGATGTGTCCTCCATGACAACATCTGGGGGTTGACTATGAATCTGAGGTTGCTGATTAACATCAGAGAATTTGTCAATTATAACTTCACTCTCAATAAGGAAATCTAATTGATTGATTTCAGTGATTACCTCAAGAATGGTTTGAGTGGCTCTTTCACTTTCTAAGGGAGTTGGCTCTTCAACCAGTAGAAGCTCCCCCTGGATGGAATCCTGGTGAAGTGGGCTAGCCTGTGGTAGCTCCCCCTGCCTCTCTGCATCATCTTGTCTTGTTGGAGATTGTCCAGCATTTCCTTTTACTTCCTCATCAGGAGTAAAGACAACTTGCTCCTCAGAGCTGCTAGATGATTCTTGAGCCACTGGGGCTGTCTTCTTCTTCTTCTTTAGGGGTGTTACTTTCTCAGGAGTTGACAATTCCTTGGTCAAGACCCTATCCCATCTAGAGAAGATTCTCATGTCCATCTTCCTCATGTGATTGATCTTTGATCCTGCATCTTGGCTCATTACTTCTGGTATACTACCAGTCAAGTAAAGACTTAGAATCCTACCCAAATTGGGTTTCTTCAGGCTCTCCTTAATCTTCTCAAACACTACTATAGACCAATCAGTTTGTAGTGTGAAGATAATTCTTGTCATTAGACTAAACATATGAGCTGAAACTTTGTCATGCCCTCCAGGCTTGCTCAAGATCACCTTGCCAACAATTTCAGAGAGAAATTTACCTTGGCTGTTCATGCCTTTTCTGTTGAACACAGAACCTATCTTCAGGTTGGAATCCAGTACACACCATCTCAAAGCTTCTCTTGTCTTAGATGAAGAAACATCTTCTTCCTCCTTGGTTCTTGGTAGTTGTAGTACCTTCCTTAGACTTTTAGGAGAAACTTTCACCTTAGCCCCATGAACCCTTGACTTAATCTTTAGTCCTGAGTCATCTAGGGTTGTGCCATTTAGAAATTCCAGAACTTCTTTCTTCCATATCTTGATGGGTTCTGAAACAAGGAATTCTAATACAGATTCTGCAACTAGGGTTATTACACCTTTGATCGCGGGTTCCGCCTCATCAAATGCGTGTCGCACCAGTTCATATCCTTCATTCACGTTCTCTTCGAGCTTGGGCGCCATTAGGGTTTGAAGAATTTTGAATTGAGAGAAGAGAGGTGTCGACACACAAGTTTGGTCTCGAAACTTTGGAGAGCGTGTCGACAGACAATAGCGAAATCCTATTTATACCTTTCTAGGATTGAAGATGAAAGGGCGCGTTAATAAACTTAAATTGTGTCGATACTGTTGAAAAGTGTCGACACAGACTTATAATGTCTCGACAACTATGTTTCGACACAAGTATAGTCGACAGAATATATGTGTCAACACTTGTTCATGTGTCGACACCACTTAGCTCGACACTTGGTCGAGCCTTTACTTCACTAATTCTGCATAAAGTCTAAGTTTCGACACCACCTTGGATGTGTCGACACCTATCCTGTATGTGTCGACACTAATTTTCTGAAGTGTCGACACCAACTTCCTAGATGTGTTGACACCTTTTCTCTGAAGTGTCGACACCAATTCTCTGTCTCGACACAGACAACTCTGTGTGTCGACACTATTTTTCTTAGCCATTTCTGTAAACTTATTCTAAGTTTATCATACCTAATTCAATTTTAAACCTATTGAATTTGGTTTCTTCTAAAGGCTTAGTATACATGTCAGCTAGTTGATTATCTGTATTAACATACTCTAGTGAAATATCTTCTTTTTCCACATGTTCCCTTAGAAAATGATATTTTATTTCAATGTGTTTAGTTCTATTATGGGAAACAGGATTGTTTACAATAGATATATCACTAGTAGAATCACAAAATAGTGGTGTTCTACTTACTTGAATACCATAATCCTCAAGCTGATGTTGTATCCATAGAAGTTGAGCACATCAACTTCCTGCAGCCACATATTCTGATTCTGCTGTGGAGATAGCCACACTTGTTTGTTTCTTGCTACTCTAAGATATCAGTCTTCCACCTAGGAATTGACAGGTACCAGTTGTACTTTTCCTATCTTCTTTGCAGCCTGCAAAATCTGCATCTGAATAACCTGTCAGTTCAAAGTCTCCATTCCTAGGGTACCAAAGGCCTAGATAAGGAGTGCCCTTAAGATATCTCAGTATTCTTTTGACTGCTGTCAAATGAGACTCTTTAAGGCAAGCTTGGTACCTAGCACAGACACATATAGTATACATGATATCTGGTCTACTTGCAGTCAAATACAATAGGGAGCCAACTATCCCTCTATATAAAGTCTCATCTACAGGTTTCCCTGCATCATCTTTGCTAAGAGACATACTTGACTCCATAGGAGTTTTCATGGTACTGGATGATTCCATACCATACTTCCTTATCAGTTCTAGGGTGAACTTAGACTGGCATATGGATAAACCATTCACAGTCTGTCTAACTTGGAGACCTAAGAAGAACTTAAGTTCCCTTATACTGCTCATCTCAAATTGTCCTTGCATACGTTTTGCAAATTTCTTGCAAAGAGTACTTTCAGTAGACCCAAATATGATGTCATCTACATATATTTGGACTACTATGATCTTGCCTCTGGATTCCCTAAGGAATAGAGTCTTGTCTATTTTCCCCCTTGTGAATTTATTCTCAATGAGGAAACTAGACATGGTTTCATACCAATCCCTAGGGGCTTGTTTTAACCCATACAAAGCCTTCCTAAGTCTATAGGCATAATTAGGTTGAGTTGAATCAACAAAACCTGATGGCTGTTCCACATAGACCTCTTCCTTCAGATTTCTATTTAGAAATGCTGACTTAACATCCATTTGGAATACTTTAAATCCTTGATAGGTTGCATAGGCCAAGAACATTCTTATTGCCTCCAGTCTGGCTACTGGAGCAAAGGTTTGATCAAAGTCAATACCTTTTTCTTGCCTATATCCCTTAGCAACCAGTCTTACTTTGTTCATTATAATGACTCCATGTTCATCCATCTTGTTCCTGAAGATCCACTTAGTCTCAATTATGTTGTGGTCTTTTGGTTTATGAACAAGCTCCCAGACTTTGCATCTCTTGAACTGATTCAGCTCCTCTTGCATTGCCTCAATCCAATGAGGGTCTAGGATGGCTTCTTCAAATTTCTTTGGCTCAACTTGGGATAGAAAAATGGAGTGGAGTGAACTAATATTTCTGCTCCTTGTTTGTACCACTTGTCTTAGATCACCAATAATTTGATCTGCTGGATGATCTCTTAGATGACTAGTAGCTGGAGGCAGCCTGGCTTCCTGTTGAACTCCTTCAGCTTTTTCAACTTGCTGCACTCCTTGATCTTCTTCTGCATTAGGTGCATCTAGTACTACTCCTGGACAGCAGCCACTATCATTTACATGCTGACTTGCAGTAGATCCTTCTTCAATAGTGAGCTTGTCTATCTTCTTAGTCACACCTGTGGAGCTGCAAATACTTCTAGACAACTCATTGTTAATAAGTCTAGCTTCATCAAATACTACATGTACTGACTCCTCTACAACTTGAGTAGTCAAGTTGTAGACCCTATAAGCCTTACTATTGTTGTTGTACCCAACAAATATCCCCTCTTGGGATTTGGCAGCAAACTTGGTTAAGTAAGACTTACCATTGTTAAGTATATAGCATTTACAACCAAAGATCCTGAAATAGGATAGGTTTGGTTTTCTGCCTTTCACAATCTCATTGGGGGTCTTACTATGGCTCTTAGTAATGGTAGCTCTATTAATTACATGGCATGCAGTATTAACTGCCTCAGCCCAGAAATATTCTGGGAGAGTTGTGTCACTTAATAGGGTTCTACCAATCTCAATCAAGGTTCTATTTTTCCTTTCAGCAATGCCATTTTGCTGAGGTGTTCTTGGTGAAGAAAATTCCTGAAATATCCCAAACTCTTCATATAGCTTTGTCATACTATCAGATTGGAATTCAGTACCATGGTCACTTATTATTTTGACCACTGTACTGTTTAACTCATTCTGAATTTGTTTGACAAAACTATAGAAGATACTAGGTGTTTCAGATTTCTGTCTAAGGAAGAACACCCAGGAAAACCTTGAGTAGTCATCTACAACTACAAATGTGTAGACCTTCCTACCTAGGCTGTGAACTGGCATAGGACTAAAGAGATCCATATGCAAGAGGTATAAACACCTCACAGCATCTTTGTTCTCAATGCTATTAAAGGTGGATCTAGTCTGCTTGCCCTTTTGACAAGCTGAACATATTTCATCTTTAATACACTTAACTTGAGGACCATTCCTCACTAACTCTTTGCTATAGAGTTGGCCAATTGTCTTGTAGTTAAGATGGGCTAGCCTCTTGTGCCATTTGACACAATGAGAGACTTTCTCATCAGCTACAAGACACACTGGAGAAGCATTGTTCTCACTCATAATGTCTAGACAATAGACATTTCTTTTTTTGTAACCAGTCAAAATGATCTCTTGATCATTTGATCTCCTGATATGACAACCATCTTTGATAAATGAGATGTCATATCCTAAATCACTCAGTTGACTTATACTAATAAGGTTATGTTTCAAACCTTTAACATAAGCCACTTGAGTAATAGTTATAAGGTTGCTAGAAATGTTACCAAAACCTTTGATGATTCCTTTTTCAGAACCACCAAAGGTGACTTTAGGACCACCCTTGATTGGTGTGTAGTCCTTTAGCAATCCTCTAGTTCCAGTCATGTGCCTGGAACATCCACTGTCCAAGTACCATATTGGGGCATGGCCACTTGGACTCACCTGCAAAACAGATTAGTTGACCTTAGAACCCAAAGAATTCTTGGGTCCTTGGTGCTGGTTAGTTTGCCTCTTAACAAAGCTACTTGCAGATTTTCCAACAGGCAGTTTGCTACTCACTTTGGCACTTGAATTGTGTCAACAGTCCATGGCAAAGTGGCCTACCTTGCTACAGCACCAACACTCAAATCTATTGTACCTTTGCTTAGGTACAACCATAGCTGTTCTATCTACAGCAGGCTTGTTGAGTACTGGGGCTTTGCCCTTAGACTTGGACTTTGCAGTCCTAGCAGGTTGTGTAAACCCTAATCTAGTTTTACCCTTGTGAGGTATAAACTCATCTATCATAGGTAGAACTGATTTTGGTTTAGAGAACCTTGTTACTAAATCTCTCTCCTTCTGAAGACTAATCTCCAGATTTCTGATTTGATCATTCTTAAATGTTATAGTCCCCATCTGAATAACAGTTATGTGCTTCAGTCTGGCTACGTCATTTAGCTTTTGATCAATCAACTTCTCAAAATCAGTTGCAGCCTCTTTGAGACTAGCAATCTCCTTTGCCTGACTCTTGGCCAAGGATTTGCTTTTCTTAAAAGCTTGCAACAGTACACTATATTCATCAAATTGATGAATATCCCCTTCAAATTCAGATCCACTGGCATCACTTGATGCTGATGTAACTGAATCTGAACTATCACTAGAAATTGAACTTAAAGAACAATTTTGTACCTGACTAGGTCCAGGCTGCTCCTGGATTTTGTCACCTTCTATTAAGGTCATCAGTCCTTTGCACTGAATGTCCTCTTGCTCATATATAGAGTTCATTATCTGGATGAACTCCTCTTCCTCTTCTTCAGCAAACAGTCCTATGTATGCTTCAGCTTCTGACTCAGTTTCTGAAGAAGATATGTCTGACAGGCTTTTGTCCTTCTTGGAAACAAAGGACCTTTCCTTTTTGCCCTTGGTTTGAATCTTCTTCTTATCTTTAGACTCTTTGCTTTTCTCTGGACAGTCAGCAATAACATGTCCTTGTCTGTTACAGCAATAGCATATAATTTTTGATAAAGTTATTTTGTTTGACTTGGGCTTTCTCCTGTCTTTCTTTGATGATTTTTTGTTCTGATAATAGTCATCTTTTCCCTGTGAAGTGGATGGCTTTGACCTCCACTGTTTCTTCTTTAGGAACTTCTGAAAATGTCTTGTGAAGGCTGCAAAGTCTTCATCACTCTCACTGCTTTCAGAGTTCCTGCATTCTGTCTCATCTGTCTCAGATCCAGCAACCTTTGGAGGTGGAGATGGAGACTTACTTTTGTATTTCCTGGTGGCTTCTGTCTGGAATGCCACTGTCCTTTCTTTATGCTCACTTCTTGTAGTCTTCTCCTCTTCTTTCCTCACCATCAACTGCATCTCATAGGATATCAGTTTTCCAAACAATGTTGGAGGAGGGATATCTGCTAACTTGGTCATTTCCCTTATGACACAGATCTTGGTGTCCCAATCCTTTGTTAGAGACCTCAAGAACTTATCATTCAGCTCATAGTTGCTGAATTCTCTTCCATAAGACATCAACTCATTGACAATCCTATAGAATTTCTTATAGCATTCTGTTATGCTATCAGACCTGCCTTGCCTAAAACTTTCATATTCCTGGTTTAACAAAGACTTTCTGTCCTGCCTAACTTCTTCAGAACCCTCCATATACACTATCAAAGTATCCCACATCTCCTTAGATGTCTTACAGTGTATCAAGTTCTGAAATGTAGCATCATCTATGACACTCACAATGATATTCTGAGCCCTCTTGTCCATGGTGGCTAGAATAATCTCTTCTTTTGTCATTTCAGAAAAGTCATTAGGTGTTCTCTGATTTGCATCTAACATAGATACCTTTATAGAAACATATGACCCTTCTTTAACTGTGATATAAATTCTAGGGTCTGAAGCTTCCATAAACAGTCTCACCCTTTCTTTCCAGATGCCAAAAATCTCTTTTTTGCAAATGGGCAACTTCATGGATCCAAGTTCCTTATGATTCTCTATTGAACCCATTTTCTTGATTTTCTTGATTATGCTGAATCTGTCTTTGATTTCACTGAATCTGCCAACAGGATCTCCTCAGACAGTTATGTCCTTTTTGAGGAACCTCGCTTTGATACCACTTGAAAGAAATTGTACCCTAATCACCTAGATGTTGGAGTTACCATTGTGATATGGAAGTGATCAAACATGTAATCTCACTGCCAACGCGATATGAGCCTGCAGGGTCGCACATAAGAGATGTGGAGAAGTTGGATGATTGACTGTATTGGTAAAGGTTGCCAATCACCGACCTGAATGGGGTTGTGGGCAAGGTGTTGCCTTAAAGGATCGTCGGGTTGGGCAAATGTTGCCTTGGATGACTGGTAAGAATTGTCGTCCGAGGGTCGATAACAATCGTCGAGAATAGATATTCTGATTCCCGCCGATTGACGAGAATCGTCACTCTGATTCTCGCCGATCGACTAGAATCGTCGAGAATATATATGCTGATTCTCGACGATCGACGAGTTCGACTAGTATCGTCGACCGCGGCTCGACGATCGACGAGATTCGTCGTGTATCATCAAGTGCGGCTCGACGATCGGCGAGAATCGTCGAGTATTGTACTCTGATTCTCGCCGATCCTTGGTGATGCTCGCTGATTGATTCTTGCCGATTCTCACCGATTCTCACCGACTGATACTCGCCGATTCTGGAACCCTATTTCTGGGTGGTCTGCGGATAGCGATTTTCCTAAGTCTATTTATGCCCTCGGTATAAAAGGGACACTTAGGGTTTTTCGGGATACATCTGTTCTGTTCTTTGCGTGCTGATCGAAACCCGCGACGGAAGAGTTCCGTCCCGCGATCGTTCCGCCGATCCCGAATCCCGCCGCCGACGGAAGTGTTCCGCCGCCGCCGTGTTCGCTCCGTCGACCTCCTTCTCTCCGGCGATCATCGCTGGTGTTGCTCTTCCTGGCGCGGACCTAGCAGTCCGTGGAGAAGCAAGGTGCGGTCTTCATCCTTCCCGATTTTCCGTGCGATGGAAAGATCGGTGTTCTCCCGCTTGTGTGGACTTCTGCAGAGACGTGGATATTATTCCATGTACAACTCGCCACCAGCAAGAATACAAAGTTTGGAGCATCTCCGTTGAGTTGTGACTCAATGCCACCGAGGTAATTTTGCATAGTTGTATGTTAACTTCTTGATTCAACTATCATGGCCCGATCCCATTTCTTTTGGGTTTTCTTGATGTTTTACTTTTCCACTGCGTGCACAACTGTTGTGCCATCCACATAGAGAAACCCAACAGTGGTATCAGAGGGAGGTTCCGGCCATGATTGTTGTTTTGGAAGTTTTGTTATTCCAGTACGTGTAAACCTAGGGATTTAGAAGTGTTCTAAATGTCTAGATTTAGTCTTGACTTCCCGCCAAGAACGTCTGGAATTTCGTGGTAATTTCTAATTGTTAGAAATTGTTGTCTCCTTAGCAGTAACCATCCCTCGAGTATGTTTTGGATTTTGAATCCAACATAGAGAGATGAGCTTGTCTACTGCTTTAAGTTGAGTTGTCTTTGTTTTTGTCCAATGCATGTACATCTTAGGATTTGGAAATTTCCGGATGTTCAGATTTAGCCCTTCCTTCTATCAAATGTTGATTATGTCAGGATGTGCACATAAGGGATGCATGTGGTTTTAGAAGAATTGTTTTTCTTTGGATGTGCACATTGATCAAATGTTGATCATGGTTAATTGTTAACCTATAATTAAAATCCCTTCATCTAATATTAAGTGTTCGGATGACTTCCGATGGATGACACTCTTCCTGCCTCGATCGATGAAGTGTGGGCTTGCCAAAGCAAGGTGCATTAATCTATCTTGGTAAGGGTGCGGGCGGATAATTGTGATATCCCACTATCGACATCGGGTCCAACTTAACTAGGTGACCTCAAAGGTTGAGTGCCTAGAGGCATAGGGTTGGCATGCATCATATGATGGATGCGAGTAAGGAGTTATTCACCAACCATACAAGAATTGCATGAGGATGCAATTGGCAAGCGTTGTCTACCTAAATAACCGCATCGTGAGAGGAACGCCAAAGCGGACTCATAGTGTTGGTGAAATACGGATCTTGTCCACTAAGAGAGTAGCTCGCATGAACTCTCTGAATTGTTAGTGAGGGCTATCATTTCGAATAAAATAGTGGGAGTGTTTTAATTGAAGTCCAAATTAAAACAAATTGTATTTGAAATTTTGGTACTGATTTTATTCTGCATAAATTCTTGTAGAATTCCATGGCAAGTGTTTCACACTCCACTTTGTCTCTGAGAGCCATCCTTGAGAAGGATAAGCTCAGTGGGACAAATTACATGGACTAGTATAGAAACCTGAGAATTGTTCTCAGGCAAGAGCGAAAGCTCTATGTCTTGGAAGAAGAAGCCCCCGAGGTGCCGACCGGGAACTCTTCCCGTGCTGAGAAGGATACTTATAAGAAGTATACTGATGATGTTTTAGATGTCGAATGCCTTATGCTTGCCACTATGAACTCTGAGCTTCAGAAGCAACATGAGAGCATGGGGTGCAAGGAGATTGACGAGCATCTCAAGAAAATGTTTCAAGGGAAGGCTCGTTAAGAGAGGTTCGACATCACAAAAGCGTTGTTTCAGTGTAAGATGGGAGTTCGAGACTCAGTAGGGACTCACGTACTCAAGATGATTGGGTATATAGAGAATCTTGAAAGGCTGGGTTTTCCTCTTGGTCAAGAGTTGGCCACGGATCTGATCCTGCAATCGTTGCCGGACAGTTATGAGCAGTTCGTCTTGAACTACAACATGAATGAAATAGATAAGACACTGCCCGAACTCCTAGGCATATTGAGAACTGCCGAAATCAATATGAAGAAGGCCAAGCCTGCCAGCCCCATACTGATGGTGCATAAGGGCAAGGGCAAGGCCAAGGGATCTAAGAAGACGAAGGTGGGACCTAAGTCATATCTTGAGCCCAAGTCTTGTGCACTGATGAAAAAGAAAAGCACGGTGAAGGAAGGGAAATGCCACCACTGTGGCAAGGCTAGTCATTGGCGGAGGAACTATCCTTCGTACATTGAGGGTCTGCAGAAACTGAAGGGAGGTATGACTTCCATTTCTAATGTTTACGTTATAGAGATAAACCTTTCTGCTCCTTCATCTTGGGTATTGGATACCGGATGTGGTTCTCACATTTGTACAAATGTGCAGGAACTGGAAAGGAGAAGATTGCTGAGTAAAGGGGAGGTGGACCTCCGCGTCGGCAATGGAGCAAGAGTTGCTGTTGTAGCCGTAGGAGTTTACCGTCTTTCTTTGCCCAGTGGGCTTGTAATAGAACTTGATAATTGTTATTTTGTTTCGGCCATAACTAGAAACATTATATCTATTTCATGTTTGGACATGATTGGATTTTCTTTTATAATTAAGAACAACTGTTGTTCTATATTTAAGAATGACGTTTGTTATGCTGTAGCCCAATTGTTTAATGGTCTTTATGTTTTGAACTTGGACCATCTGATCTGTAATGTAGAAAATAATAAAAGACTAAGAACAAATGACTCGAACCCTACTTTTCTCTGGCATTGTCATTTGGGGCATATCAATGAGAAGCGCATATCCAAGCTCCATAGAGATGGACTTTTGGACTCATTTGATTATGAATCATTTGAGAGATGCGAATCTTGTTTGTTAGGCAAGATGACTAAAGCTTTTTCACTGGTTATTCTGAGAGGTCTGAGGATCTCTTGGGTGTTGTACATAGTGATGTATGCGGACCCATGAGTTCCATGGCTAGAGGTGGGAATTTCTACTTTGTTACATTTACTGATGATTTCAGTAGATACGGATATGTGTACCTTATGAAGTGCAAATCCGAGACCTTTGAAAAGTTCAAAGAGTTCAAGAAAGAAGTAGAAAACCATTTGGGTAAAAGGGTTAAAGCACTCCGATCTGATCGAGGTGGCGAATACCTGAGTCATGAGTTCCGTGATCATCTGAAAGAGTGTGGTATTGTATCACAGCTCACTCCACCTAGAACACCACAACATAATGGTGTGTCAGAGAGGAGAAATCGTACTCTGTTAGACATGGTACGTTCGATGATGAGTCATGCAGACTTGCATGTTTCCTTTTGGGGTTTTGCATTAGAGACTGCTGCAATGACATTGAATCACGCTCCAACGAAAACGGTTCTGAAGATACCATATGAGATATGGACTGGGAAGCGTACTAGTATGTCGTTCATTAAAATTTGGGGCTGTGAGGCATACGTGAGACGTCAAATTCCTGACAAGCTGGAACCCAAATCGGATAAATGTTATCTGGTGGGATATCCAAAGGAAACGAAAGGATATTACTTTTACCTACCTTCTGAGGGCAAAGTGTTTGTCGCAAGGATTGGTGTCTTCTTGGAGAAAGAGTTCTTATCAAGAAAGACTGAGAAGGTAGAGCTTGAAGAAGTTCAAGAACCACATGTAGTGAATGAACCAGAATTGGATCCTGAGACAGGACTACAAGATGTTGTAGCTAGAGAACCTGCTCAGGGAACACAAGTCCTACGTAGATCTGGTAGACCGAGGTTTGAGCCTGAGAGATATGGATTTCTCGTGTCTCAAATAGGTAATGTGTTGCTTATGGATCATGATGATGAACCAGCAACCTACCAAGAGGCTATGAATGGACCGGACTCCGACAAATGGCTTGAGGCTATGAAATCTGAAATGGACTCCATGTATGCAAACCAAGTTTGGAACTTGGTGGAACCACCTGAAGGGGTACGTCCCATAGGGTGCAAGTGGGTCTTCAAGAAGAAGACCGACATGGATGGGAATGTACAGACATTCAAAGGGCGACTGGTGGCTAAGGGTTTCAAGCAAATTCATGGTATTGACTATGATGAGACCTTTTCCCCTGTTACTATGGTAAAGTCCATAAGGATATTGCTTGCTATTGCTGCGTAGTATGACTACGAGATCTGGCAGATGGATGTCAAAATGGCTTTCCTTAATGGAAACCTCCTTGAGGAAGTGTATATGATACAACTCGAGGGTTTTGTATCCCCAGATGAAGCCACTAAAATATGCAAGCGGAATAAGTCCATCTATGGACTGAAACAGGCCTCTCGAAGTTGGAATCTTCGTTTTGATGAGAAAATCAAAGAGTTTGGTTTCATCAAGAATGAAGATGAGCCTTGTGTTTACAAGAGAATCAGTGGGAGAATTGTTGTCTTCCTGATATTGTATGTAGATGACATACTGTTGATTGGGAATTACATTCCTACCCTGAAAGTTGTTAAGAACAACCTAGGGAACTGCTTTTCAATGAAGGATTTGGGTGAAGCGACTTATATACTTGGTATTAAGATCTATAGAGATAGATCGAAGAAGTTGCTGGGTTTGACCCAGAGTACGTACATCGAAAAGGTGTTGAAGCGGTTCAACATGCTTGAGTCCAAGAAAGGATTTTTGCCCATGTCTCATGGTGTGAATCTCTCTAAGGACCAGTGTCCAAAGTCTTGTGAAGATAAGGACCGCATGAAGTTGATTCCATATGCTTCGGCAATTGGATCAATCATGTACGCGATGTTATGTACTCGACCCGACGTCTCCTTTGCTATGGGCATGACTAGCAGGTATCAGTCAGACCCCGGTGAGTGTCACTAGATTGCAGTCAAGAATGTCCTGAAGTACTTGAGGACTAAGGATGCGTTCTTGGTGTATGGTGGAGAGGAAGAGCTCGTTGTAAGTGGTTACACGGATGCTAGCTTCCAAACCGATAGAGACGACTCTAAGTCTCAGTCAGGTTTTGTGTTTTGCCTGAATGGAGGAGCTGTGAGCTGGAAGAGTTCCAAGCAAGATACAATTGCTGATTCTACAACAGAGGCCGAGTATATCGCTGCAGCTAATGCGGCGAAGGAGGTTGTATGGATTAGGAAATTCATCGGCGAGCTTGATGTAGTTCCTATCATTGTTGGTCCCGTAGTTCTCTACTGTGATAACAATGGTGCAATTGCACAATCTAAGGAACCTAGATCCCATCAGCGCTCCAAGCACATACTTCGGCGGTTTCATCTTATTCATGAGATTGTCGAACGAGGAGATGTAAACATTTGCAGAGTGCCGACTGAGGAGAATATTACGGATCCACTGACAAAGCCTCTCGCGCAGAGAAAGCATGATGGTCATACTAGATCGATGGGTATACGATACCTAAATGATCAACTCTAGTGAGATTCTTGTGGATTGCATGTAAACCTGTATTTTGTTGGCTATTTGTTCATATGATGAACATTGTACCTAGTTTTTATTTTACAATTAATGGCAAATTCTTTTATTATGAATTTTTCTATGTGATAGTTAAATGTTAACATAATAGATACCCTTAGAATGTTCGCTTCCATGGGACATCAAGTACGTGACTTGAATGTGAGAGCCTATGATTTATTTGAAGCTTCATTCTTAAAGGTCCCTGGTCGAGTATCATCATAGAAGCTAAGGGTGATGATGGTACATGAATACCAGCACGTGCGTTGACTGATGACTAGTTCTCACAGGTCATGATATTGTGATATCAAGTCATCACGTGGGTACTTGTTAGTGAACAAGTTGTACTGGACAGACCCAACCTGAGACTACTCTGTGGATTGGCATCCAATCGTATCACGAGTAGATCTCAATTGACAATGGTGTTATGGTCCTTTGACCTGAAGTCACATCATTCATCAAGTGAGGAAGAGCGTGCTTTGATGCCATCTAAAGTCTTCCTTGAGAAAGGTTGATGATAAGGGTGGTTGTTGGGTATGTTACGAATCATTTGGGTGTTTGTGTGTGAGCAGATATGGGATTTGTCCTTCTGTATGACAGGAGTTGCATCCATGGGCCCCTTGATGGAACTGGACTGAGAAATGCATGGCCATGCTTGGTTGAGTCAATATGTGATATTGGACTCACCATTCTCTGGAATTCCGTCCTGGATCAAGAAACTTGGATTGAGCTATTACGAGGGTGAGATGGTCCATCCCTCTAGTTCTTTCCGGATGTAAGGGACAAAGAGATAAAGACAACGCTGATACATTGGTCATAAAGGCTTATGAGTTATAAACTCTTATTGCTTGGAGAGCAATGATGCATTGCTAGATGCCGCTCATTGTTTGTGAGGTTTTTGCTTTGATACTTTCGAGATCAAGTGGGAGTCTGTTGGAGTTACCATTGTGATCTGAAAGTGATCAAACATGTAATCTCACTGCCAACGTGATATGAGCCTGCAGGGTCGCACATAAGAGATGTGGAGAAGTTGGATGATTGACTGTGTTGGTAAAGGTTTTCAATCACCGACCTGAATGGGGTTGTGGGCAAGGTGTTGCCTTAAAGGATCGTCGGGTTGGGCAAACGTTGCCTTGGAGGACTGGTAAGAATTGTCGTCCGAGGGTCAATAACAATCGTCGAGAATAGATATTCTGATTCCCGCCGATCGACGAGAATCGTCACTCTGATTCTCGCCGATCGACGAGAATCGTCGAGAATATATATGCTGATTCTCGACGATCGACGAGTTCGACTAGTATCGTCGACCGCGGCTCGACGATCGACGAGATTCGTCATGTATCATCAAGTGCGGCACGATGATCGGCGAGAATCGTCGAGTATTGTACTCTGATTCTCGCCGATCCTTGGTGATGCTCGCTGATCGATTCTCGCCGATTCTCGCCGATTCTCACCGACTGATACTCGCCGATTATGGAACCCTATTTCTGGGTGGTCTGTGGATAGCGATTTTCCTAAGTCTATTTATGCCTTCAGTATAAAAGGGACACTTAGGGTTTTTCGGGATACATCTGTTCTGTTCTTTGCGTGCTGATCGAAACCCGCGACGGAAGAGTTCCGTCCCGTGATCGTTCCGCCGATCCCGAATCCCGCCGCCGACGGAAGTGTTCCGCCGCCGCCGTGTTCGCTCCGTCGACCTCCTTCTCTCCGGCGATCATCGCTGGTGTTGCTCTTCCTGGCGCGGACCTAGCAGTCCGTGGAGAAGCAAGGTGCGGTCTTCATCCTTCTCGATTTTCCGTGCGACGGAAAGATCGGTGTTCTCCCGCTCGTGTGGACTTCTGTAGAGATGTGGATATTATTCCACGTACAACTCGCCACCAGCAAGAATACAAAGTTTGGAGCATCTCCGTTGAGTTGTGACTCAACGCCACCGAGGTAATTTTGCATAGTTGTATGTTAACTTCTTGATTAAACTATCATGGCTCGATCCCATTTCTTTTGGGTTTTCTTGATATTTTACTTTTCCGCTGCGTGCACAACTGTTGTGCCATCCACATAGAGAAACCCAACACTAGAGGGGGGGGGGGGTTGAATAGGTGACTTAATCTTTTTTAAACTTGTAGGCAGATTATAGCACAGATTTCACAGAACTATGCACAGCATACACAGCATCACAGAATAAAGCATGCACACAGTGAACACACAAATTTATAGTGGTTCCCCAAGGTTTGGGTACATCCACTTTCCCCCTTCGCCTATCTAGTAGTGTACTAGATTCGGCCAAACTCCTCCACTAAACCTCAGATCCTCAGATCTTACACTCAGAACCCCAAATGGTTCCTACAGCTCATGCCCAAGGCCCTACAACTCAGTCTTCACAAAGACCTACACTCAGCCTTCAACATGTCCTATACTCAGCCACAACAGGCCTACACTCAGAGAAATAGATCTCCTACACTCAGGCACACAGGCCCTACCACTCAGCCTTTATAATTACAGGCTTACAACTCAGATCCCTAAGGATCCTACAAGAAATTAAGAATACAATGTATATTCCTACAACTCTGAATAGAGAGAAGAGTTGACAGGTTCTTGATGAGTTCTTAGAAGAACTCTGCTGAGATCAACCATACTTGGCTTTCTTCAAAGCTTCTTGAATGTAGAACACAATAGGGTTGATACTCTCTGCAGCTGATCTTCAATCACTGCAACTTAAGAATCAGACCTTGATCTGAAACCTTCTTCACAGCCTGGTTCCAACGGCTGTCTTCTTGGAAGGAGCTCTCTCTCTCCAACTTCTTAGATCTTCACTTGAATTGATTCTTCAATGAATAGCTAGATCTTCTTCTCTTTCTCTTGTTGTTAATCATGTTCTTCTGTTGACAGAATAGGCCTATATATAGGCCTTCTTCATGGTGACCGGCTGATCCGGTTTCTAACGACTTTCTGACAACTCTGACAGTTGCAGTAGACCGGCTGGAATGGCAGCTGTCATGTCATCCAGTCACTTCTTGAAATATCTGTAACTGTCTGAAAGTGTCGAGATAGTCTGTCTTTAAGTGTCGACACTTGTAGACTAAGTGTCGACACAAGTATACTAAGTGTCAACACTAGCCTTCAAGGTGTCGACACAACTCCTTGTGTTGCAGAAATTACTTCTCGACACAGCTTCTTCATCATGTGTCGACACTGATAATGTGTGTCGATACAACTCCTTGTTCTTCAGTACTCTTTTGATTTCTTGTAAGTGTCGACACAACTCCTTTGTGTCGACACATCTTCTTGTGTTGAACTTGTTAAGTGTCGACACATCTTCTTGGTGTCGACACATGCCTTCAGTGTTGATACTTTTGCTGAGTGTCGACACATCTGCTTGGTGTCGACACTTGTACTTAGTCTTCATAGAAATTTGCTGAGTGTCGACACAGCTCCTTGTGTCGACACTTTCTTCATGTGTTGAGACTTCTGCTGTGTGTCGACACTGATCCTTTGTGTCGACACATTCTTCATGTGTTGAAACTTTGGCTGAGTGTCGATACATCTCCTTTGTGTCGACACTTGTACTTAGAATTTGTTGAACTTTGCTAAGTGTCGACACAGCCTCCTAGTGTCGACACTTTCTTCATATGTTGAGTCTTCTGCTGTGTGTCGACACATTCTTCAATATGTCGACACTTGTACTTAAACTCTATTGAAGTTTGCTGAGTGTCGACACAGCATCCAAGTGTCGACACTTTCTAATATAGACACAGTTCCTCTGGGTGTCGAAACTGCTTCTAAGTGTCGACACTGCTTCACTGGAAATTTCTTCATTGAGTGTCGACACACCCTGTATGTGTCGACACTTTCCTTCTGGTGTTGACTCTGGATCCCTGGTGTCGACACAAATACTCCAAGTGTCGACACTGCTTCTCTGGATGTCGACACAAGTCTTCTTAAGTGTCGACACTTTTCTTCTGGGTGTCGACATATGGACTTAGAAAATTTTCAGCTTTCCCTGCAAATACTTAACCTGCACAACTAAACTCAAAACACATCAAATACATTTTGATGTATATCATTGAGTAGGGTGAGTCTTCTTCAAATCAGGTACATTTAATACCAATGTACCCAACACCTAGATGTTGGCTTGGCCCCTGACACAAGCTGTGTCTGGAATTCCTGCTCCCGGTGCCGAGGTAGCCCTGGCAATTTCTCTGGAAAGACATCAGCGAAATCTCGCACCACCGGAATGTCTGCCATAGACTCCTTGGCCTCTGCCATCTCAAATAGAATCTGATAAACCTCCTCGCACTGCAGATGGGCCTTAATGGCCTGTACTGAAGATAAGAGTATATGAGAGGCAGGTTTTATACCTTCGATGATAATGACAGTGTCCCCGTGCCTCACGGTGATCCTGTTTGCTTGGCAATCAATCTGGGTATGGTTCCAGTGCAACCATGTCATGCCCAGGATCAGCTCGAAGATTAGCATCCTTAGGATCGTTGCCGATACCTCGAATGACTTTCCGCCAATCTCCACCTCCATGTCGTAGTGGGCAGAGGTGAATAGCTATGATCTGTCAGGTAGACGCACCCTCCTAATCAGGCATGTGAACCGCTCCACTCCTTCTATCACTTCCACAAAGGCCTCCGACACGAACGAGTGCGAAGCACCCGTGTCGAATAGTGTATAGGCGGGCTTGCCGCTGATGAAGACTATACCTGGGGCGGTTAAATGTCTTAGTATTCTATAACGAGTTTTCTTTCCTATTTATTCTACCTAGTGCAGTTCTACAAATTTGACAACTGAGAAAGGGGATTCTATTTAAATAATTAAACATCTTGGCGTACCTGCTATGACCTGCTCTGTGTTCCGAGGCTGCGCCAGGTCCAAAGCATACACCTGCTCGCTTTCTTGTCTACGATCCCCTCCCTGGTATCCATGTCCTCGGCCACAACCTTGGCCTCCAAAATATTGTGTGGGCTGGGCAGCCAGTGGTGCTGGTGGGGGTGCCCCACTCATGGGGCAATTCCTCTTAATATGCCCCACCTGATGGCAATTGAAGCATTCCGGCGGGGGATATGCCATTCCACCAGGTATCTGTCCCTCCCGTGTTTGAGGAGGTGGTGGAGCCACCACCACTGGCTCCCTTATCTCCTGTCTTGCCTCCTGATGAGGCTGGTCCTCGACCCTCCTCCCGTACGTGATACGGGCACCTCTCTGATCATTCCTTGCTCCTCGGCCCTGATCCTCCACTGCACGTTTCCGGCCCCGATTAGCCTGCCAATCAGCCTCTATCCTTTTTGACATCTCTAAAATTCGGGAAATGGGCCCATAGGATACAAACAATAGAGTCTCCCTCAGCTCCTCTCGTAGGCCCTTGTAGAACCTTTTGGTATATCCAACCTCGTCTAACTGATAAGAGTCCGCGAACCGGGCTAGATGGTTGAACTCTCGGTGGTACTCCACCATTGTCTTGTTCCCCTGCCTCAACTGTAAAACTTTGTCCTCCAGCTCGTCCCTGGCTGACTGTGGTACAAAGTGTTCCAATAGCGCGCCCCTGAAATCCTCCCAAGAAATCTCTGCTACTTCCCGGTCCGCAAATGTTGTGTCCAGCGAGGTCTTCCACCATCTCTTTGCATGCGACTCCAGGCAGGAGTTCACCAAGGGCACCCTCTCCTCCTAAGGGAACCGTATCCCGGTCAGCATCTCGTATATAATATCCAGCCACTCCTCCGTCCGAACAGTCGACTCAGTCCACAAGTAGGATGGGGGACCAAGCCCTCGGAAAATGCTCAGCCAGTTGGCCCCCGGGTTTGGCTACAGAGCCGGAACCTGTTGGGCCCTAAAAGCTTCCAAGATGGCTGTCAGAGTTTGTCCCATCTCTGACTGTAGGAATGGACTGGGGACCGGGGGAGGTGGTGCAACTTCCGGAGTCTGCTGAGCTCCGCCTTGTGGAGTGGGCTGAGCTGGGGGCTGCAAAACAAACTACAGTAGTAGGTAATCGACTCAATACCTAATAAAAAGTGGACAATTTCCATGTGATCCCCCATATGGGCACACCAAAGCTTTCGCTGCTTAGTTTGTCCCCAAGCTAAACTCGCGCGGGGGTGACCCAGGGGTTGTGGACTGTTACTTTTCGATCAAGGTTTCCTTTGATACCACTTGTAAGACCCCCCCCCCCCCCCCCCGTTTTATTTTTAAAACACTGGGGTCTTAGGCCCAGAAATGCCGCTTTGCGGTGACACCTTCAAGCCCTGAAGGGTCATCACCGCAAATCGCCGATTCTGCCGGCCGATTCGATCACAGAAAAGCAACAAAAGCAGAGTAAGCACGAGAGTGGTAAAACTCTAATCAAATGTCCACAATAATATCACATCAGAGTAAATATATCTCCATGAAGGGAGAGTCCACAGAATATAATGTACTGAAATAAGGGCTTAAGCCCGCTACATCAAATCCTCAGTACATAGTCACTCATGCGGAAGCAAAATAAAACACAACTAAAGCCAGGGGCTCACAGTCCCCGTCGTTTGAACTCCGGTGCTAGACTGCCCCATCTCCAAGCATGCCGACCTGCGGGGCAGCTCCTCCATGCTGGGCTCCACGATCCCCTAAATGATGTGGTTCGAAAACCGTTAGTCTATAAGACTAAGTCCTCTAATCCCCCACCCCTTCCCCCATGGCCCCTAGGCACCGAGCGGAGAGGAAGAAAGGGGAGGACTTGAAGGTGGAGAGTAATCAAGAAATAGATGGCCGCGGTCCTACACTAGCAATTTTATAGTTCATGTGCAATAAAGTAAAGTATGAAAATTAACCTTAACTTATACGGAAACGTATAAGAATGTGATCTTTTACCGGGCTCCCATTGTATAAAAAGTCTCATACCGATTTATATGTTGGGGTGTCTGTTATTAACAGCGATATATAAAGAATTTAACCTTAATTTATAAACTTGTCTACAGAAGCTTATAGACCAAGGGGTCGTTTTGCAGGGCCTATTGTATAAGCGTCCCATACCACTTATACAATAGGTGACATGGGTTTTATGCTATGATTATGCTATGACATGCAAGTGGGTTATGATACGATCATGCAAGTGCAACTCACCCACCCGACTCTGTGCACACAGACCTTTAGTTCCCACTTTCTGGAGTCGAACCTCACAGGATACCTCCGTAGTGGCAGACGGACTCGGTGGGTTGGGCCTCGCCCACCTATAAACCACTAAAGCACTACCGGTCAGACCTATCGTACGCCTCAACGCTGGTGCACTAAGCGGACTCCTGCTTACTCATGCCGGCTGGCGCACCGGACTTCTATTGGCAAAGTGCTAGCCACACTTGCCGAGTCAACGTATTGGCATCGGTGCATCGACACTCAAATACCGAAGACCCACCACCTTTATTTTATGCATATGCAACTTTATGTATCAGCACCGAGCCAATGCTCCCCGGACCATCCTGTCCGTCACAAACATCGACCGAGCCAAAGCTCGCCGGGGCATCCTGCCTGTTACCAATATCAATCGAGTCAAACTAACTTCCCGAGACACCGGGGTGTGTGAAAGTGAACTCCTAATTATTATAGTTGCTCTTTAAGATTTATCACTCCTACAGTTTACGTTATCCCAGGACTGCACAAGGTATACCCTGTGAAGGGATCTCGAAGGCACTAGGAACTACGATTGGATTACGCCCAGAGCTCCCTTTCGCAAGACACTTACTATTATTGGTTGCTACCCAATTTCCCAACCCTTAATTAAATTTACTGAATCTAGCCCTAGTGTATTAAACACTTCCTCCCTACGGGAAGGACGATCTTTCACCGATCCCGAGCACCACCTAACACTAGTCAACCTCTCACTCTACAAATCCTGTCTTCCAATGATGAACTCCTTTATTTACCCAAACCAGCAACCTACTGATGATTCAATTCTTCAAAGTTCATAACCACTTTAGTTCAGTTTCCGCAGTTACTATATGCAGACCACCCTATACTATATGTGATGTATAAAGGAGGTACTCCGGATTGTCTTCCAAATATCTTATAAATTTTACCAGAGGTCTATGATAACAAATTTAGTCTAAAATCAGAGACCCATAATTTTTCTAATTAATTTGATATTTATTGAATTTTCCCAAATGTTTGGCCATGGGTAATTTTGAACATGGACTATATGATCTACTCAAGTAATTGCCACCTAAAAATTTTGATCACTAAAGTAACAGAGATATATGACTAAATACAAATTTCCATAATTTTTCAGAAATTATTTGACCTCTAATTAATTTATCCAAAATATTTTGCATAATCATATGTAAAGAAGGAAGTACCAAAATTATTCATCAGAAAATTATATAAAAATTACAGAATCTTAATATGATTTAGAAAAGATCATTGTACAAAAATCAGAATTTTACAGGTTTGCTAGTCTCCAAAATAAATTAAACTAACTTTTCATGGGAAACCATTCTTGATGAAGCAACCCTTAATAATAATCTTCCAAAAATTCTATAAAAATTCTCAGGCTTTAAAACAAAATAATAATTCCTCTGGCTAAATTTCATCAATTTCCAGCAAGTAGTTTCTTTCTAATAAATTTCTAAGTAAATAATACAAATTACCAATTTGTTAATGAAATATCCAAAAAATAATAATCCTAAATACATAATAAAATTTCCAGAGCTTGTACTAACCCCAAAAACTACTCAACCCAAATCTCTTCACCTTTCAAAGAGTTTTTGTGACATTTTCCATCCCTATAAGGTTTGTGCCCTAAGCTAGGGTTAAGGTTTTGAGGGGGTTTAAGGCTTCAAAATTCCCTAAAATTTTAACCAAAAAAATATACTAATCCTATGGTCCTCTCCACAAAGTTTCAAGTAATTCCAAGGTCATTTGACCCTATGATCTTCAAACCCTTAAAATCTTCATCAAGGAACCTATCCTAGAGTTCTTGGGCTACCCTATACTTAACCACCCCAAATTCCATTGGTGGGTGAGTCATACTATAAAAAGTCAGTGGCCAAAATATCAACCTCTGTTGAGGTGATTTGACCACTCAAAACCCAAAGGGGATGCTTGACCTATTTAACCCTAAAAGGGGTCAACCAAGGGTTGGATCAATACCTAGCCAAAACATCTCCAAATGGGATGAAAATTTTACTAGAGCCCTAACATGCCCTCTAAGACCTCCCACCCAAATTTGGGGGGATTTTGAGGTGTTTAGGACATCTAATTAATTTTTTCATGGATTATTAAATTTTCCTAAAAACTATAGAAAAAATTCTCCAAAAATTCTGAATTTTGGCAGGCCCTAGGTATAGCTAGGGTAGACTCCCTGCCCAAATCTCAGATCATTTGGACAAGGGATGAAGGGTGGGCATCCATTTGAATCTCAGGATAGCCCTATGTATAGGGCCCACCAAAATGGGGGTTGTGGTATAACCAAGACTGTAAAATGAGTGAAATCAATTTTAAATTAAACTAGACATCAAGGGCTTCATTTTATATGTTGACCAATTTTTCTGTTCTAGCATCTAGGTATTTTTAAAAATTAAAACTATTAAATGCCAAATCTGTGATAGAATTAAATAACCAGGAATTTATATTATATACTTTAGAATCTGATATGGCACAAATCTTGGCGCAAGATGGACGGGATCCGTTCATCTTCTACCTTGAGCCGACAGCCAGGATTTATTCTTCCTGGGCCAGTTTCAAGCGGCTGCCACCGGCCATCCAGCCGCCTCCCCGGCTGGCCAACGCCACCATCACCTCCGTCGAGGTGGTGGCTGTCGCCAGGCGGCATCACAGCCGCCGGAGAGCCCTATTCCGGTGATCCCAACGGTTGCATTTCTACGAAAAAAACCAGGAAAATCTCCCTTTGGATCGGGCTCAATTGAGCCCGAACCTTGGCTCTAAAGATTCCTAAGATCTACCCATGAGAGAAGGAGTAGAGGAGGACCTTGCCGGCGGCCTGAAGTCGAGAAGATCGTCGGAAAGACATCTTTGAAGGCGGCGTTGCTCGGTTTCTACAACTACACAGTAGGGAGGCTCGGTTTCTTCAGGTAAGGATTGTGAAATCTTCCTCTCGGCCCACTGAAGGTGTTTAAAGACTCAGTTGGGGAGGGGAGAGGCTGGATTATCAATGGCCATTAAGGCCATTAATGGCTATGTTCGGCCATGGTGGAGAGGTCTGAATCAGGCCCTTGGTGGCCAGGGAAGTGGCTGGAATTTTCTCCCCTTCCCTAGGGGAGTTGAATTCAACCATTAAAGGTGGTCTTTGGCATCCCCTTGGCCGAGCCCCTTCCTTCCCCCTTCATCCATTTTCTCTCTCCTCCATAACCATGGAAATGAAGCTCACCCTCTCTCATAGTCACCAAGTTGACTTGGTCAATCTGGAGGTCTATTGGGGGCCCATCCATACACATTATCCCTTAAAGAAGCCTCATGAGGAGGCTTGAACTTGGGCTAGCCTATTTGGGCTAGGTTGACCCAAGGTAGGCTTGGGTTGACCTTGGTCTTTTTGACCTTTTTGGTTGCCCCTAAAGAGCCCCTGGTGACCCATTGATCTCCCCTAAGGTCTAGGTAGGGTTGGATAGGGCTGACTTGGCACCTGGGAGGTCACTTGACCCTTGGTAAGGGCACTTTGACAACTTTAGGCCTAGAGTTGACTTGGGTCAACATGACCATTTGGGTTGACCCCAAGGGGTCCTTGGTGACCCCATGGCTTCCCCCGAGGTCTAGGAAGGTTATGTAGGGTTACCTTGCACCTTGGAGGTCACCTACCCTTAGTAAGGACACTTTGACAAGATTAGGGGCTTGAGTTGACTTGGGTCAACTTGGACTCTAGGACTGAACCCAATGTGTCATTGGTGACCCATTGACACCACTTTAGGTCTAGGAAGACCTGGGCAAGGTTGGTTGGGCACATTAGAGGCCAACTACCCTTTGTTAGGGCATCTTGCCCAATTTAGGCTAATGGTGGTCCTAGGTAAAATTGGCAACTTTGGGTTGACTTCAAATGGACCCTTAAGGCTTTAGTGGACCCTCTGGTAGGTTAGTGATGTTGTGGTGGGGTCATGGAGTCATGGTGAAGCCCTAAGGTCAAACCCTAGGTTTTGTGATGAGGTTTTGCCACAGGTAGACCAAGGTAATTCTCACATTGGCCTTCTATCACTTGGCCCTTTTTAGCTTCCTTGGGTTCTGTTATGACCTAGTCATGGCCAAAACCACTCTTAGGGGTCTACTTGGAAATGGGATGTTACATATAACCTCTTGTGGAAGGTTCAACTCACCTAATTTCTCACACAAATGAGGTACCTGCAAAATATCTAAGGTAGAAGAGTCTTTCTCGTTATAGTACATGTTAGCTTCATCAAAAGAAATATGTACAGATTCTTCTATTTTTAAGGATGATTTATTAAATACCATATAAACTTTGCTATCTTGGGAATATCCCAGAAACATTCCCTCTGTAGCTTTAGCTTCAAATTTTCTAATGTGTTTCTTGTTATTGTTATGAATGAAACACCTACACCCAAAAATTCTAAAGTAACCAATTTTAGGTTGCTTCCCTTTGAGTAATTCATAGGGGGTCTTGCCCTTTAGTTTGTGTATAGAACTTCTATTCAGCATATAGTTTGATGTGCTCATAGCCTCTGCCCAAAACGATAGGGGCATGTGTATATCTGCAGGCAATGTTCCTGCAGATACAATGAGTGTTCTGTTTTTTTCCTTTCTGCTACCACATTTTGTTGATGAGTTATAGGAGCAGAGAAACAATGCCTGATACCTTCCTCCTCACAGAATCTTTGTATGGGAAGAGATTCAAACTCAGTACCATGATCACTTCTGAATAATGCAACTGGAGTAGAATTCTCAATCCTTATGCCCTTAAGAAAGTCTTTAAGGACTTTAAAGTTATCAGACTTGTTTCTCAAGAAGAAAACCCAAGAGAATCTGGAGAAGTCATCTACAATAACCAAGGTGTAAGACTTCCCTGCTAAGCTTTGTACAGCAACCGGTCCAAAGAGGTCCATATGTAGCAAGTACAAAATCTTAGGAGAATCACTCTTATTAATTTGCTTGCCTTTTTGTAGAGGCCAGAAGGCAATCCTCTAACAAGGTTGTCCCTAGATAGCTTAGAGATATTTTTAAGGTTCACATGACCTAGTCTTTTATGTCAAAGGATATTGTTATTACTAACTTGGTTGAATAAACATATTTCTAAGTTAGCAGAATTAAAATTTACTAAGTATATATTCCCTTGTCTACACCCTGTTAAAACAGTTTGATTTTTTGAAGAAATAATGCATTTAGAATTGGTAAAGCAAACCTGATAACGTACATCACATAATTGACTTATGGATATTAGGTTATGTTTGAGACCATTGACATATGCCACTTTTCCGAAGGTGACAGCTCCACTGTTGAAGTCTCCATTGCCTTCAGTTTGTCCAAAGCTGGAGTCTCCAAAGATCACTTTTGGACCCATCTTTGCCTTGAAGTTGATTAGGCTTTCCTTGCATCCAGTCATATGCTTGGAGCATCCACTATCCAGATACCATTTTTGATAAACATCTGGACAGCTCTTTACCTGCAAAGAAAACAATTAGTTATTCTTGACCCAGGTCACCTTGGGTCCTTGTTTCTTTACATAAAAAAAGCTGGAAATGTAAGAGCACTCAAGTTGGCTTTTGTATCCTAAGGGGTGATATCTTCTGGGAGGAATTATCCATTTGGTGAATGGGTTGATATTCTCCCTAGGTTGATTATAAGTTTTAAAAGAATTTGAGTTTCTGTTAAGTTGATCTGCGTTCGACGAATTTTTGTACATTCGTCGACCTGAGTTCGACGAATTGGGATGAGTTCATCGAACTCCATTCAGAGAATGATAGAGGTCATTTTCTGAACTCCAAAATCATCGATCTCTGGTCGACGAACCATACTGGTTTCGTCGATCGTAGTTCAATGAATTATTATAATATAAATCTGCGTTCTGAGTTCGTCGACTTGAGTTCGACGAACTTTACATGTTTCGTCGATCGGAGTTCGACGAAAACTGCTGAACATTGTTCTAGTTTTTATTTTTATTATTCTTTCTTCTTTTCTTATTTTTGTGTGTAATTTTAGTTTGATTAGAATTGTTATTATCTACTTTTTCTTTACCCTTCTCAGAAACAAATTTTATTGGTGTGGATAATATGTTCTTCTTAAGTATGGGGGGTAAACTTGATGATGCACCCAAACCCAGTTTGCCATTCAATCTGGCATTCACTGTGCTTGTAATGTCCATCAACTTAAGGCTTCTCCCATTGAGAGATTCCTCAAGTTTCTTAGCCTCACATGGCTGTGTTTTTAAATAAATGATTTGTTCATTATCTAGTGTTAATTCATCTTTTAACTTAGTGTTTTCAGAAATTAAATTTTCTTGATTGGTCAGTTTTCCCTCAGTATTTTGATTTCCTTTTCAGAGTTAATTAAGTCAATGCACATAGTTATAAATTCAATTTTGAAACTATCAGAGTTATAATCAAAAGATGAAAGTACCTGATCAGCTTTTGATTATGAAGCTCCTTCATTTTTAAATTCTTCATCATCTAATTGACTGCTGGAGGCATTGATTGCCATAAGGAAGACTTCCTTGGCCCTTGCCTCTTCTTCCTCTTCACTGTAACTAGAAGATGTGGATTCATCTTCTCTCTCACTCCAGGTGTTAGCAACAAAGCCCTTCTCCGTCTTTTCGTATTTGCTGGAGGAAGGACTGCCACTTTGTTGTCTTCTGGAGTCCTTCTCTCTTCTCCTTTCTTTCTTCTGATGATCTGGACACTCTGAAATTAAGTGTCCAGGTTTCCTGCAGCCAAAACATACTACTTCTTTAGTTGGAGTTTTATCATACCTTGCCTTATCATCATGCTTGGATGATTTTCTTCTGAAGTCCTTTCTTGCCATTTTGTAAAATCTCTTGGAAAAGAGACTCATTAGTTTCTCATTGACAGTTGAAGCTTCTGTCTCTTCAGTAGTCTTGAATGCTATATTGTGCTCCTTTCTTACTGGTGGAGGAGTACTTTGTTCAGCTACTTCTCTGGTCTTAATCAGCTGCTCATATGACTTAAGCTTTCCCAATAAAGATTCTGTGAAAATATCATTTAAGCTCCTGGCCTCCTTGATTGGCCATATCCTGGAATCCCATGATCTTGGGAAGCACATGAGGATTTTATCATTTACTTCAGTAAGGGTGACGTCCTTATCCAAAGTTTTCAGCTCATTAATTATTGATCTCAATCTGTTGTACATGTCAGCAATAGGTTCTGACTCATCCTTCTTGAAATTCTCATACTGGGATATGAGATTTGATCTTCTATCTTTCCTCTCCTCAATAGAGCCAGCCACCATTTGGTTGAGAGAGTCCCAAATATCCTTGGCTGATGTGCATTCGGCTACCTTCTGAAAAATGTCATCAGACATTGTCTGAGCTAGAATATTCATGGCCTTTGCATCAGCAATCTTGGCCTTCTTCTGTGCATCTGTCCACTCAGGTGGTGGAACAGCATGCGTGCTTGATGTTGAGGTAGATTTAGTTGGTTGAGGAGGACCTGTCAAAATTTAGTTATAGATGTCCACATCAATGGAATTCATATATAGTTTAATTTTTGCCTTCCAGATGGCAAACTTATTTAAGTTGCACACAGGAGGTCTGGTGCTTGCATAGTGCTTGTTCTGTGTTATGCTGTGCATATAAACCTAAGACAAATAAAAAGGGCAGATCTAACACAGTATCTTTTGGTTCTAGGGTTATCTTGTACAACCAAAGAAATACTGCTCTGATACCAATTGAAAGAGAGGGTTAGACCTGATATACTCTAGAGGGGGGGTGAATAGAATATCTTTTAACTCGTTAAAACCTTTTTGCTGTTAATAAAATCTACAGAGTAGGGCAGCTATATGATACCAAAATTTACTGTAAGTATAAGAGTAACCTATGATAAACTAATCTACCACAGGCACAGCAAAATTAAACTAAGTAACACAGGATCAACAAAACTAACTAGCACAGGCACAGTAAGAACAAAAAGGAAAGAGGGGAACAAGACAACACAAGATTTTTTATATTGGTTCCCCAACCTGGGTACATCCACTCTTCTACCACCCTGGTAGGAATTCACTAACAGGTTTTGATCAGTTGACTGCCACCAATGAGCTTTTGATCATGTGCTCAAAAACCAACATAAGTCTTTTGATCAAGTGACTTGCAACCAAGGAATAACTTTTGAAGGGAGTTAAAGAACCTTTTGTACAGTGAGGGGGTGAGAGAGTTATGGTGTCTTCTCTTTCTCAAATACAACTGAGAAGACTAGTGGATCTTTGATTTTATCAAAGCTCCCACTGAGTTATTGAGTTGTTTAGGAAGATTGGAGCTTTGCTTCCGGGTGAGTAGGTCTTCTATCTTTAGCCTTGACCAGAAGAGATCTAGGAACTTCTTGACTGATGAAGATTTGTTGTCCTTAAATAATCCTGGAGTGAAGAATGAAGAAGTCTCTTGATTTGGATGGATGTTCTTCTTCTTCTTCAGTTGTGTCAAGGTGAAGACCAGATTCTTTTTCTGCACAGAGAAGAATATGAATGAATGCTACTATGTATCTTCTCTGTGTGTTGTATCTTGTTCTTGTGTGTCTCTCTATTTTTGGTCAGTGTTGTATTATTCTCTTGTTGTCTCTGCTGTCTGGAGGAAGGAAGAAAATCATATATATATATTCAATGGAATTTCTTCTTTGAATTTCGAATTCCATCCTGCAATGATTGTTGTCGGCCTGGAGAATGTAATACGGCTGGAGAGAATGTATGCATTAATTGGATTTCCCTAAATGTCCCGTTGAAAATGGCAAGTAATAATCCTGATGAGTGTCATAATCAATGCTGCTTCTAACGGTAATATTCAGAGAATATTAAGAATTGATTACTCAGAAATTACTGTAGTAAAATAAGGACAGAAGGAAGGGAAAAAATCTAAGTCTAGAAATACATAGAAATCGTCGAGCAAAGAACATATTTCGTCGACCTGAGTCCAGAGTTTGTCGAGCTGAGAAATCGTGTTCGTCGACCAGATAATTGTCATTCGTCGACCTGAGATCCAAGATCGTCGACCTTAGAACAGCAAACTGCCTTCAGATAAACACTTGCCAATTCTGTGCACTATGAACATCGAGCTGATAATCTAACTTCATTAGCTAGAGTTCAGAGAAATAATTCTGGACTTGGAATGTTGAAGTAGAGCATCCAGAAATCGTCGACCTGAGAACTAAGTTCGTTGACCTCAACTCAGAGAATTGTCTCTGAGTTTGTCGAGTTGAGAACGACTTTTGTCGAGCTGAGTTCGACGAACGTCGAACTCACTTTCCTGAAACTGATTTTTCTCTAAGTCTTGAGTCTTCTCCAGTCTGTTGTTGGCTGGTCCATGCAGTGTTAACTCTAAGGACATGGCCAAGACTCTAGGACACAAACATGACCCTGGATATATAAGGTGGGTCAGTAATCCTAGTTTAGTGAACCTAGACCAAATCCTACTAGGGAACCAACATACTCTATGTATAAACTATGTAGATAGGTAAAAGCTAACTTTATTTTACTCTCAAGCAAGTGCACCTATCAATCATAGTATAGGAGAAATCTACATCTCGTGTCCTATTACACAATGTCTTTTCAAGTGCTCGTACTCACTCTCACTCTATTATCGTACCTATTATTAAAATTGATTGTTACCCTTAATTAACCTTATTAGGAATACTTGTATAAAGAGACATTGGAGGATTAAGGATAGTAAAAAGCAAATAATCTTAGAGTAATCACATGAGAATAATGACTCATTAATTCAATTCTATGTAATCACGTAATAACAAGATTATCGAATTTGTTGTATTGTAAGGGTTAAACCTCTATCGAATTCTCTCTCGAGCAATCCAATATCTAACCTAAGTTGAGTAAATTTTCTCTCAAACAATTCACAACACTCAAGTTTGCACTAATATAAAGCAGCCTTATCTAATACATAAATTCATGAAATCCTATCTCTAAAATACCATGAATCCATTTATCCATATTACAATGATCCAAACAACATATCTCTCGATCATGCGATTTGATTTACAAAGAAGAAGAACACCAGAATATGAACGTATAAACATCATCACAAACATCCAATTTCTCAATGTAGAAGTTTGGGATTTATATAAAACAAGTTCTAACTTCAAATCTAATATCAATCTCTTTGTTTGAAAGCTTCGATACGGATAAAATACCATAAATTTGATAATGAAAAAAATAACATACATTTTTACTGAATCATTCAAAGAGCAAGTTTCATGCAAAATATAAAAATAAATTTAGATCCACAAAGAGAAAGGGAAGATAAAAAGAGATACATGAAGATTAAAACTATATGAATTATCACCTTCAATTTCTCCTTCACTTGAGTGCTCCATGTTCGTTCCCTAGAAGTTCTCCAAATCCTCTTAATCCAAAAAGTCCCCATTTTATTTTTCATACAGGTTTTTATAGTCTTCTTATAAACAGTGTCGAACACGGGTTCCAACACGGCCATATCACAGGCCATGTGGGAAGTTCAAAAATGGTTTAATATGAAAACATGTGTCTGGTCGTGGGCCATGTCATTTGACATGGCTGAGAACACGGCCGTATTGTTCTTCGTTGCTCCACATACAGCTTGGTTTGGCTGCATGCCCCATAATGACACGGGTAGGGACAAGCTCATGTTCGTACACGTGTGGTGCTCTGACTTCTCTTTCAATCCTTGTGATCTTTCCTGATAAGTACATGGGTAGTGCAATGGGCGTGTTCCCACCCATATGTGCCCAATTCCAGTTCTGTACTCAGTCATGTTGGATACGTGAGCACCTCTGTTTCTCTAAGACTCTTAGTTCCAAGTATTTGTAATACCTGAATTAAGAAGATGATTTATTAAATAAAAAGCTTAATATAGGAAATATAGGAAACTCCATACTGTATTCTTCTATTCATTATAATTCAAATTCTTAACTATTTTCGCACAATTATAACGATTGAAGGTATACAAAAGTGGACATGATTACAAATATGATAACAAAAAGGACATATAATTATACTCATCAGAGAGCATAATTTATAAATTGCATTATTTCCTTTAATTCTTATAAGTTGTTTCCAAAATCCAATCTATTTTTGTTAACCTAACAAATACAATTTTTTGCTATCTATTTGATTATATCAGAAGTTTTTAGCTGAAACACTTTCTTTATTTAAATTTTTGATATATTTTAGGACTTAACTCTTATACATTGGATAATTATTATGATCTTTCTTTCGATTAATTCAAGCAGTAACTAAACTTAGGATTTCTTTAATTCCTTATAAGTATATCTCCAACATTTGCTCTAGAATAGCAAAAGCTTAAGTATAGGGGTATTTGATAAGTTGTAAATATACCTATTTCTACGTACATTAAATAAGTCTTTTTAGTATATTTTTATCATTTTTAGTTATTTTTCTTTAATAAGTTGTTCCTTTTTTGTAAATACATTGCTAACTTACCTTTATTTTATTTTCCAAAAAAATTCAGAAAAAGTCAAAAAATTGCATAGTACACGCCCGTGTACTTCAGGTCACGCCCGTGACCTGGGCATGTACCTTTGATTCTAGTAAAATCAGCGGCCCGCAAATAAAAAATCAAGTCACGCCCAAGTACATGCATGTCTCTAATGTTACACGGTCGTAACTAAGCCCTGTGTCACGCCCTCGATGATTCCGTACTCGAAGTTCGTTGACCCAATCGACACGCCCGTATCAAGATGTGACCCGGCCTTGACTTCTTCAACTGGCCCAGTCAAGACGTCGCCTACGACTATATGACACCACGCCATTTCCAGATCAACCTTCCCTACACGCCTGTGACAAACAGAGTCATGCCCGTGACATCCACGTGTATAACCACAAAGTCAAACTAGCCATCAAATATCAGCACCGACTCACCAACAGTAGTTACATGCCCCCTACATGCTCGTGACCTAGGGCGTGTACTTAGAAAATTTTTCCTACAATTGAAGTTTTCTGTTTGGATTTCTGTTCTTCGTTTTTTTAACCATTTTAGTTAGGGAGGTGCTGCTCTATTGTATCCCAAAGCCTTGTAATGGAAATTTCTCCCACTCTCTTTAGATTTTGTTTTTTGCTTTCATTGTAATCCGTCTTTTACTTAATAAAATACATGTTTTTCTTTCCTTATCTGGTTTTGGAATGCATTTGAGCACCCTACTTAAGCAATCTTTTTTTTTATCTTTATTTTTCTCGTCTCTAAAATGGGTATTTGTGTGTATGAGTATTGTTTGCTAAATTTAAGTTTTTCTTCCTTCATTTTACTTAGCTCTTTTAGCATTTAAGCCTATTTATAGCTTTTTATTTATTCCTATAAATCCTAAAAAAGTTTTCAAAGTGGTTTTCATTTTTCTCTAACTTAGATTTTCTCGTTTTGGTTGTTAAACTTTTTCTTTCTTTCTTACTTTATTTCCATTTTTACGCACTTTTACGGAGTTATAAGATTGGATATGTCGACATTTTAATTTTTCTAGCACTTCGATTTTGATTTTAAACTTTTGCTCGTTTAATTTTTCTTTCTGCTTTTTATGGATTTTTAACAAAATCTACCAGTAAAAAAGTATTCATTTTAATTTTCCAGTCACTTTGTTTTTCGCTTTTTTCGTATGTGTCCGTGCGTGTATGAGATAATTATTATAGATTTTATTCATTCCTGTAGAGTGTGTGCCCGTATGAGTTACTATTTATCGCTTTCTTTCATTCATGTATTGTTTGTGTGTTTGTGTGTGTTTGTGTGTGTGTTTTTATTCAAGTAGAGTGTGTGTGTGTGTGTGTGTTTTATTTAAGCAGTGTGTGTGCATTTTTTTTCTGTAGATTGTGTGTGTGTGTGTTTCTTTATTCAAGTAGAGTGTGTGGGTGTGTTTTATTTAAGTAGTGTGTGTGCATTTTTATTTCTATAGAGCGTGTATGTGCATTAATTTTCATCTACTCATTTGAGTAGAACTCGCTTTAATTTCCTGCCTACTCATTTGCGTAGGACTTGTCATTTTAAAATTTTCATTTCCCGCATACTCGTTTGAGTAGGACTCGCATTTACTGCTTTCATTTCCTACCTACTCATTTGAGTAGGGCTTGTCATTTTAATGATTTCATTTACCGCCTACTCATTTGAGTAGTACTCACAATTTACTGCTTTCATTTACTGCTTTATTTACTGCTTTATTTTCTGCTATCATTTTCTAGCTTTCTTTCCACAAGCCGTCCCTATTCTGATGAGTGGTTAACAGCTCTTAGCCCTCAGTATCAAAGAGCATTGGGACAGATAAAATCGATTTAAAAAATAAAAGGTCCTATTTTTTTTATTTAATTAAATTTCTTAAGGTTTGCCCCAGGTTTACGACGTGTAGAATCACATATCGATGTGTGGGCTCTATTTCCGTAGTCCATACGCTAGCTAGCCGAGAGGCCGTGCGTATGGACCGATTAACCCCTGGTAAAGGGAGTTTCGCACTAACCCTCGAGAGTGGAGGTGCGGAATTCTACCGGATTGGGTTCCCCACACAATAGCGGGGTTCTTAGTGTAATGCAAGCATTAAGAGGAATCCTTCGTCAGACGAGATCCCGGTCAAATAGTCTTAATGTTTAGGTGAGCAATAGTCCTAGAGATAGGTGAGCTCATGTTTGTGGAAACTCCACGACCAAGTCTCCGCCTTAATTAATTTGAAATTTAGGATCTCTATTTATTCAAAGTTTATTTTGGTTCAAATTCGATTCGATACCGTTGCAATATTTTGTCATTGGCTACATCTTTAATGCTTTTATTTTTTGTTTATATATATTTAAATAATAACTCGACATGATAATTTTGGTAAAATAATAGTCCCCTTTAGGGAAGAGTAGAAATAATCAACCCATCCCCGAGAACAATACTACCCCGATATTCCTCACCGGAATATCATGTACTACATGTGATAGGTGTACTTGCCTCCTCTCGTTAAAACTCGCTTTCAACATTTTTCATATCCAAATAATAAATCTGCATGCCCCATCTTCCTAAATAAAACCGTCTTCCACTTTTCTAAATAAACCTCCCGGGGCGCCACGTGTCCTATATAATTTTTGGAGTTTTAACCCCATCAACATCACAGGAAAATGGAGTTTTTGAGACAAGGGAACCACTATTGCAACTGTATTTGGCCCTTGTTAAGTTGTGCATAGGGCATTTGGCACATTCAACCTAAACTATATTCCAAGGGAGGATAATGTGCAAGTCGACGAATTGGCCAAGAATGGGTGTCCGGATGAAGGGACTCTTTCATAGTTCTTTTGCCCTATGATAGAAGAAGTGGATGTCATGGAAATATACCAACGTCCATTGTAGATAGATCCTTTCATTCATTACCTCACAATGGGGAAGTTTCACCATTCGGAAATCTATAAGAGGAGGTTCAAGCTGAAGGCTGCTCCTTATGCCTTATTATTAGGTGTCCTATATCGAAAAGCTCTGTTCTCTCACCTAGAAAGATGTGTAATAAAAGAAGAGGTGTCCTTTATCCTACAAGAAGTACATTTGAGAGAGTTCGACAACCACTCACGAGCTCGGTCCCATAAGAACAGGATCCAAAATAAAGGATATTTTTGGCCAACAATCAGGAAATATTGCATAGATTTTCACAAGAAATGTGCAAAGTGCTAGACATTTACCCCCCATCATGTACAGTCGACTGAGCAGTTCAGTACTATTTCAGTTCCGTAGACTTTGGTCGTATAGGGAATGGACCTAATTGGACTATTCTGAATGGTAAGTGGGCAGCATCGCTCCATCCTAGTTATGATTGTTGGGACCATTGATCACAATGTCCCAGATTTTAAGAAGGCCCACAAGTCAATAATATACACACATTTATATTTGATATATATTCAAGTTGAATATATGCAGGTTGACTGCAGTTCCATGATTAGATAGAATCATTCAGTCAAAACTTTGGTTCGAATCAAGACATGACACAATTAAGAGGCAGAAATTTGCTTAAGTCCACAAGCGTTTAGTCAGTACACTTCACTCAATGCTATAGGCCAAATAACATTGATAGAACCTCAGGCATTCAGAACCTCAGTGGTGCTGGACTCAAATATGGCTAAGTCCTGAAGCGTTGAGTGAAAACCTTTCACTCATTGCCTACTCAAAGATAATCTGTCAAACAACAGAAGTATTGAGTGAAGAAGGCTCACTCAACGCCTTATCAAAAATCCAACAAAGTCTAAATGCGTTGAGTGTAGAAGATTCACTCAATGCCTTTATCTATAAATTCTACAAAAGATGATAAGCATTGAGTGAAGTAGGTTCATGCAACAACTTTAGTCAGGATAACTGCAAATTCTAGGGGCGTTGAGTGATTTAGGTTCACTCAATGCTTTCTACCAGAAGAAATTTGTTAAGTCCAGATGCATTCAGTCTCAAGATAGCACTCAACGCCTCTATGCGTTGACTCACAAGATTTCACTCAACGCCTGTACAGATTGTTTATGAAATTTGCTAAGTCCACAAGTGCTAATTCTTGTGTCATATACTTTCTACAGAGCAGATAAAGCAAAAAGTAACTTTACAGCTGCATATTCGGCATGCCCATACAGAACAAATAATTGTTGAAATAACAGGATAAATAATGTCCTTACAGAGCAATTAAAAAGAAGTTCTGCAAACAGATCGTCATTCTTGTTTAAAAAGTTTTTGAAATTAAAAAACTCTAAGGAGTCTTCAGCAAGAACCAAAACCCTAATCTTCTAAAAGGGTTAGTTAGTAGAGCACTCAAGAAAGTAGTTGTTCTTCATCAAGGTGCTACTTTTCAACTCAGAACATATTCAAGTTTGAAAGAACAGAGCTCTGCAACAGATCTTCTCAGGATAAGCAGAACAAACACGAAGATCCACATTCTTGTTACTATGAAAGAGTTAGGGCTGGTTATACACAGTCCAGGAAGATAACTCTTAGACATACCTCTCTGCAGTCAATCTCAACAAAACATTATTCAACTATAGGATCATTTAGTGATCTGAGCTGTAAGCTTATGCTATAAAGGTTGAGTTGTAGGATCTAGGAGTGGATCAGAGTGGGTAGCATTCAAGAGTGGATCTGAGCTAGGATCCTGAGGGATCTGAGGTAGGAGATCAGGTTAATATCTGAGATAGGGCTGTAGAGCTTGAGGTAGGACTATCTATAGTTTCAGTTGTAGGAGTGAGTCTCACTCTGAGGTTTAAGCTACTGGAGGATCTAAGGTGTAAGATCAAGGTGCTGACAAAATAGGAGAAGTTAGCCAAATCTAACACACTACTAGATAGGTGGAGGGGAAAAGTGGATGTACCCTAAATACATGAACCACTATAACTCTTGTTTATTGTATATTCTTTAAAGCTAACAGCTAACTTTAACACACACTAATATCATATTTCAAAGTTTTAAAAAGAGTCAAAACTATCATATTCTCCTCCACCCTATAGGAGTTGAGCTACCCATAGAAAATACTTTTAATGATTGACTACTTCAGCGAGTTATAGAAGCTAAGGAGCTTGCCTCAAAATCTATTTGGGAAGTTGTTGTCTTTTGAGATGCAGCTGAACTCCAGAAGAGAAGATGAAGATGCTACCAGAACCATCAATAGAGAGAAGGTTGTGGCCTTCAGAGTTGAAGCCACAAGGAAGAGTAGGGCAAATACTTTTCTCCACCAAGTAGAGCTACAGAGTCTGAATGCTCAGATCCCAGCTCCTCGGGCAATGAACTGTCAGATGGAGAACATACCTTATTCTCCAAACAATTCAAGAAACTATTGAGCACGAGAAGACAATTGAAGAATAAGGCCTCTTCTAACTCTTGCTCAAGGAAGCCATATACGAACATGGAGAAGTCCATAAAAGACCCTTCTAGGATAAGGTATGATTCTAAGCAGAATAAACATATTAAGTCTAATGTTGTTTGTTATTGTTGCAACAAATCTGGACATGTTATTGTTGACTGTCCAATCACGAGGAGGGAGAACAAGAAATTTGATAACAAGATGCATTACAAGGATAAGAAGGCTGAAAAGTGCTTCTTGGCAAAGAAGAAAATCATCTTGTCAGACAGTGATTCTAAGACTTCAGAATAAGAAAAAGAAGAGGCCTACATTGGTCTCATTTCTATTGAACTGGTGGCTGATCATCATGCTGCTTTAATTTTCATAATAACACCGCTGTCCTCTACTGACAATGATTTTGAAGATGATGATGATTTCAACATCATGGCCTTAACTGGAGACAATCAGGACAACTATATTCCTGATAAGGTACACTCTCTCCCCAACCCTCATTCTCTTTATGAGACTGACTCATACTCTGAGGCATACACTTCATCTAGTGGGGATGATGGATCAGAATTTTATAATGATGGATCAGAAATTGATGACGATGTCAATCAATTGATTTACAAGTATGGTGTTTGTAACAGCCCCATCCGTCATATGGGATATTACAGAATGTTCGGACGGTGGCCCATGCCATATTCCACGGGCAGCTAGCGAAGTTATATATTAATACCAAAATACTATGAATCAATAACAAAACCTAATACATGACATTCTAGCAGAAGTTTTTAAGTAAGTCAGAAGAACCCATAAACATAACATGAATGTCCACTACAGACATAGAATGAATGAAATAACATACACAAAAGTCTTGACTTTATGGCCTTACAACATTCAACTTGAATTAAAGTATTTTAGATACATCGGCTGGCAGGCCGGTCATACATCATAGTATTAAAAGAAAAACACTTTGACTTGGCCTTCAAGGGCCACGACAGCAACAAGGGCTTCAGCCTGATACTTGCCACTAGGCTCACCTATTCCTGCATAAGAACAATACAACGCAGGGTGGCAAAACAAAGCAATGGTCAGCTAAAGCTGACCAAATTATAACGAGCCCTCCCCTTACTCGGGGCGGCGGTGCTCCTTCCCTGCAATTGTAATAGCAAAATCCAACATAGAAATGAAAGTATAGTTTCAGCACACTTCACCACAGGCATAGGCACGAACGACCACACACTTCTTGCTCTCAGGGCATATTCTTAGTGACTCTGATCCATTCCGAGTCTTCACCACCGCCCCCAAGATGGCAACCATCGTGAGCATTTGAGTGTTTTCGGCCGAAGCCTAAGACTCGTCCTTCTATGACCCTAGTAAGTGTCACGTACTTTAGTCTCTTGAATAGAATCACATAGAGAGTGTACGGATCCACTCAACACGTTTCTCACATCTCCATGTGAATTTAAGCTATTGGCGTGGGTCATGCTTCCCCGAGGCCCATCGTATCGATCATACAATAAAAAATAACTTGGTTATCCACTCAACCCGTTGCTCACATCCCAGAGCACGCATCCCCACACACTAGAACCCAGGTCCCCGCGAGATAGGCCTCACAGAGCTACCGCCATCGGTAAAACTGCCGCAGCGTGGTACCTGACTGAAATGCGTCTCTGTCCAGCTTTCCGTGTGCTCCTTGGTGTTAGTACCCAAAGTCCCCTGTGTTGAATTTTCTCAAATTGGTCAGCAAGATAGCCTAAAGACAAATTAATATTCTCATAACTATCCAGTTAACACCTTGATCATGCGGAAGCCCAAAGAGCAAGCTTAACACCAAATGCAAATGGAAGAACAAGCAGATCTTATATTCATTAACACTTCTTTATAGGGAAAGGTATATGTAGCCAGACATGATTTCGCTAGTACACAAGTTAAAAATAGAAAGCACAAAATAAGTCGGGCAGACAGCACTGGAGAACGCCAAGACCGCCCAGTACGCTAAGGTCGTCGAAGCCACCTGAACTGCTTCTACAAGCCGAATAGAACATGGAGTCCTTCGAGACCCCGAGGTTGCGCGGACACAACGTTATTCATTGACTGCTGATGAACTGAAGAACAGATCGCCTACTCGCCTGAGACCGGCAGACAGGTTATTGGAACTTGGAAACGCTGAAGCAGAGGACCATTGACAAGATGCAGAAGCGACCAGCTGAGACCGCAGAGACAGCACACTTCAATGAACTTGACCGAAGTCAAAGCCAAACTCCTGGCTCCTTGAAGCTAGTCGCGCGACCTGCACACAGCAAATCGTCAGCTCTACTTAAACCGCACGGACCTGGAAATCCAGACCCAACAATTGCCCAAGCCACACTTATTATTCACTCCATTACTGTAGACGTGCCGGGGGGGTTCTATTTATAGGCGAGGTGAGGAGTGTGGTCACCACCCTAGTTTATAGAATCACCGCCCCAGCTCGCGCACTAGCAAAGAACCGTTCGCTGAGTCCGCAAGGACTTATCCGGATTCCAAGAGAAACCCACTAGGAGTAAAACAAAGATGTTCACCAACAGGCGAACTCGCATCAGTCCGCCAATACTATGCAGACAAGCCACCAATCTGCATAGCCTGCAAACACCTCACAAGGACAGCCACCACTACGAGAGTCCACACACTATATATGTGGACAAGGAGGCCATCCGCACAGCTCGAAAACCAAGCCTCTATCCGCCACAAGTCCACGACCAATAGGCAGTCCACCCGGTCAACAGCGGACTCGATGGATACCGCGGACACACTAAACTTGTCAACGAATGTGACCAAGTCCAGAAAACCACCAAGGGCAAGCGCGAGCTCGGCGGACAAGGCCCAGTCCGCCTGCCCCAAAGCAGATCGCCAAACACACCACCAGAAGGCAGAGCTCGCAAGCCCTACTCACACAGCTGTAAAGACATCGGCCACCTGCCGGACTTCAATCACCAGTCCGCGCAGTCCTCCACAGCAGCTAACACCTGCTGTACCACCAGAGCTCCTCAAAGTCCACAGCTAAACTCCAAGGCCAGTCCGCAACAGCGGACACCGCGGACTAGTCGGTCCGCAAAGCCTCCCGTAGATAGAACACCCAATCCGCTGGTTAACACAAGCTTGCACAACCACAAGGCCACTGATCAAACTAAGCACTGCCTACAGTCCTGGAATCGTAGTCTGCTCAGGCCGCTTTGCTTGAAGCCCTTCCTTGGCCATAGGCCAACCAGGCCTCACAACAGTCCGCGCAGCCTGCACACCAGGCCGCACACTAGGCCGCACAGATCGCTCCTCAATAACAGCCAATCAAAGGTACCCAGGCTACAACCAGCAGTTCGCTCAAGCCGCAGACTCAGGCCGCTCATGCCGCACAGTCCGCCCGACCTGACCATCACACACTTCCACTTCACAAATTTCAACACTCCCCCTTGAAGTGAGAAGTGGTGATCAAGCCCAGCAAGCTTCGTAACCGTTGAAATGGCCCTTTTATCAGCGGCTTCGTGAAGATGTCAGCAAGATTATCGTCACTCTGAACATGCCCGTCCAGAAAAGATCCCTCCAACACCTTCTCCCTTATGAAGTGGTGCTCGATCTCAATATGCTTGGTCCTTACGTGACACAATGGATTGTTTACCAGTTTGAGAGCACTCTCATTGTCATCCCGGAGTAAAGTAGGCCCTTGCACTTCTTCATGAACATCCTCTACAAGCCTCTGCAACTAGATGGCTTCCCGAGCAGCCAAGGCCGAAGCCTTATACTCAGGTTATGTAGTAGACACGGACACTGAGTCCTGCTTCTTGCTACACCACGAAATGCAAGCTGATCCACAAGTGAAAACATAACCCAAAGTTGATCTCCGATCATCCGAGTCACCACCATAGTCAGCATTTTTTTATCCAAGAAAAACAAAGTCTGCATCTCTACTATAGAGGACTCCCAAATCAGAAGTTTACTTGACATACTTCAAAATGTTCTTTGCCGCCACGAGATGTGACTTCCTTGGTTCAGCCATAAACTGACTTACTCGGCCAACAGCATAAGCTATGTCTGGCCTTGTAATCGTCAGGTAAATCAAGCTCCCAACTAGTGCTCTGAACACCAAGGGATCAGGAAGAATCCTTCCTTCATCTCGTCGAAGCTTCAGCCCATGTTCTAGTGGAGTAGAGTAACTATTTCCTTCGCCCATGCCGAATCGACCTATAATGCCTTCCGCATAGCCCTTTTGGCAAATGAGTATCCCGTTCTCCTTCCTCTCCACTTTAAGACTGAGAAAGTGATGAAGCTCTCCCAAGTCTTTCATCTCGAAGCGTATAGCAAGCTCAGCTCTGAGCCTTGCTACTTCCTCCTCCGAATTCCCTATGATGATCATATCATCCACATACAGCAGGACCAAGACTAGAAGCTCCCCCTTCTTCTTGACGAACAAGCTAGAATCTGAGTTGGAAGTAAGATAACCGCAGAATGGCAGATACTCTGCTATATTCCCATACCAAGCTCTAGGAGCTTGCTTAAACCCATAGAGAGCCTTACTGAGCTTGTAGACATAGTCCGAATGAACTTCAGAAACAAATCCAAGTGGCTGATCCATGAAGATGTCCTTGTCAATCTCTCCATAAAGAAAATTATTCTTCACATCAAGCTGCCACATCCTCCATCCCTTGCAAACAGCCAAGGCGATCACCACTCTAACCGAAGTCATCCTTGCAACTGGACTAAATGTCTCCTCATAGTCTTCTCCATACTGCTATGAGAATCTTCGAGCAATCAGGCGAGCCTTGTATCTATCAATTCTACCATCAGCTTTCTTCTTCAACTTAAACACCCACTTGCAAGTCACCGGAGTAATGCCATCAACCTTGGGCACAAGGTCACAGGTTTCATTCTTCATGAGAGCAGTGATGCTTAAGATCACGACAGTGAACCGGTCGCACAAGTAATATAAAATGGGGGTTTTACCAAGTATCGATCTCACAAGGAACACAGTAAGGTGGAGTTAGTTTCGAGGAGGACTTGAGATTGAAGTCCTCAGGGTCGGCGGTAACGATGGGGGCTTTGATATTGCAGATAAAGAAAATAAAACACTATCAACTACTCCTATAAAGCGCCGCTATGCGATGCTTCGCCAGGTGGGATGGAAGACTAGTCGGGTCGCTATGCACCGAATCACTAGGCGGATGGATGATTAGGCTTGCGGATGAGGTGGTGAGAATGGCAGAATGAGGGTCGTGAGCACCTCTTCGCAACACACGCCGCTAACAATTGCTAGTGCAGCAAGGGTGGATGGTGGTGGATGGAATATGGCGCAACTCAAGTAAATAATGAAAACATACAATCACATAGACATAATTGTATAAAAATGTTTTACAAACTAAGCATACTTCATCAATATAAATAAAGTTAAACACCAATATTCAACAATAAAGCAAGAACAAGTCAAGAGATCGACCGAATCCGAAGTCTTGCTGAGGATTCACGATTGCAATCGTCGGGTTGTCATTCCGCGTCCAAGCTCGGTCCTCAATTGCGTCCGGGGTAGAGAAGGGTTGTCACCACCTTCCAATGGCCCGTCTTCTTCGTCTCACGATAGCAGACGAAGTTTGCTAGCTTTCCTTAGCTTGATGGCTATGACGTCAAACCCTACTTGAAGCTCACGGATGAAGGAGAAGGCCGAGAGGAAGCTCTGGCTCGGATTTGGCAGTGAAAGCTTGCCCGGAGCACCTCACTAGGGTGGAAGATGAAGGAGAACAGCGGAGAAGGCAGAAAACGGCGGAGAAATCTCAAACTCCGGATCCTTTTCTCTAATTAGGGCGAGACCTGCACTATTTATACAAAGCAGAAATGAACAATGCGCACGATCACAGTCGCACGACCAGTGGTCGTGCGCACTATGTCCGGTGATCGTGCGCACTGGCATAGAAGATCAGGAAGAAGAACTGGGATAACGCGCACAAGAAGTGGCACACGACCAGTGGTCGTGCGCACTAAGTCCAGTGGTCGTGAGATTACCCCAGACAGGACTCCAAAAAGGAGGAATCAATGCACACGATCGGTGGCGCACGACCGGTGGTCGTGCGCAGTATGTCCAGTGGTCGTGCGCTTACCCCGGGCTGATTCTGGAAAACGAAGAGTAGTGTGCATGATCCAGGGCGCACGACCAGTGGTCGTGCGCATTAGATCCCATGATTGTGTGCAGTATTCCTATTACACAACCATCCCGGAACACGCACACGACCCCTGTACCGAAAGAAAAAACCAATCACTGATATGTGCAGACATTCCAGGCAATAACAAAAAGAAGAACATACTATAAAAATAACAAAATACACAACCACGGACATAAATGTGCACTTCCTATGGAAATATAGGCAAGATGAAATAGGAATGATAAAGAACTAAAAGTGAAGTGCAAACACGTGAAAACTAGCCCAGATGAGTCCGAAAATAGGTATATAAAGTGGACTCATCACACCCCCCAGACTTAACTGTTTGCGCGTCCCCAGCAAACAAAATCTAAGCAGATAGGGAAAAATACTAGTTAACAAAGAAATTGCGATACGAAGTACCATGCGAAGTCGCATGCTCGTGCGCGTAAAAATATAATAGAAGAAATTTCTAATTATACAAAATAGTTTATACTTTTCACAATGTGTATCAACATTTTATTATTACTCAAAAATAGAATCACGGTGAATCATCCGGTCATGCGTAGGGAGAAAGTAGACTAATCGCTAGGCGAGCATTGCCAAATATCGGGGCTCGGGATAACCTCCAAAGGAATCCACCAATGTCGGTGACCATATGCTTGCCCTTTCGCATTCTCTCCACGGCACTGGTTTGGTTCACAGACGAATCAGTAGGACTTTAGGTGAAGAGATGGGGCTTGGGTTTCGGTGAGGTAAACAAAGATAAACAGGAAGTCTATGCACCTAACCCAAATGAGCTATCATAAAAGGAATCCCTCTACTAAGCAAAATACACGTGAGTACACCACACCCCCAGACTTAATTTTTAACATATGGGTGTGTGCACCGCCTACTCCAAAAATAATCTCATTTCCAAAATGATTTTCAATTAAAACTTTTTCTTTTCACTTTTTTTTTCTTTACAAATATTTTTATTTTTTTAATTTTTCTTTTTCTTCATTTTATTTTCACAATTCAGCTGATATAAACTTGGGAACACTTCCACATTTTCACAAATAATAACACCACATCACATCCCAACATGAAAATGTAAAACTCTGAAGCTCAACTTGGGTGTGCGACTAGGATTGGATATAAGGCTTTGGTGAAATCATGGTGGAGTTGAATCAAAAGGAGGAGTAGGCACAACGGAGCTAGCGAGGATAAGACGTTAGGAATGGTACAAAGCTCAACCGGGCCAAAATGATGGCCTACATCAGGCTCATGCATGACTAACCTATACCCATGCTTAAAGAATAGCTTGGGGCAAGTTCTTAGGCAACGAGAAAGACTATCCCTCCTCCCGACTCGAGCAATACGAACCTAACGGCCGTCTACACACATCCCTAAGCTACCGTCGGATTCACACCGGATTCACCAATTTTTGAGTAGAATAAAATGTATTTACGTATTTAGAAAAATATAAAACTAAAAGCATACAGAAAAATTAAATCTACTCCAATTTCTACACGAGACGAGAGCAGTTGACTCGGAGCACAACAAGGTCAACATTTTACTCCGTCTCACAATCCTATGTCAGCACCATAGTTTTCCCAAATCTAACGAAGAAATGAGTTTAACTCGCAGCACACAAAAAGCTAAGCACGCGCTCATATGGGTGCAGTGGTGTGTGATGTAATGAACTAAGCAAAATAAAACAATAAAGGCTTCTAGTATGCACATGAGATGTGCACGTGCAATAGGTAACATATCTCTCCCCCAGACTTAAACTAAACTACACAGCATATGATAGAGAAATTAAGATCATAAAGTGCTAAGGGAAGAGGTTACCCAATGCTCAGCTAGTGAGCATACCAGAAGACACGTGGAAACCTGAAGCAGGCCCGCCATACAAAGAATCACAACCCCGCCAACACGAAGTTGTCAAGAATACATGCAGGGGTGAGCTCCGCAAAAACAAAACAAATTATACAAAAAGAAATACTAAAACTAAAATAGACATGAAAAATAAAAATACAGGAAATGAAAGATAAGTACTGGGGTTATTGTCATCCCAGCACGACTCATTCGGCTACAAAAAGGTTCTAGCTAATGGGCCTATGAAAAGAGAAATGCACAAGTAACTGTCCCAATATCCGTTTCGGTAACGGGTACCGATACGGTGATAGAGCAGTTACCCCTCTACCTAAATAATCATACCTGCTCAACACAGGTAGAGGAAATAGGAAATAAGAAGAGGAGGAGCACTGGTCCTCGCTCATCTTATCACAAAATAAATCCTTGCCTAGCAAGGTATCGTCTATCATAGGCACATAGGAGGCGATGGCAACAGCATGAGCACAAAGCTCATCGTCATCCCAATGTACCTGTGGAGATTCATCCTACACAGGTTCAGATAAGGAAGGGGGATCAAGTAATAAAAGAGAAGAAAAACTAAAAGAATCAGAAAATTGGAGAGTGATCCCGGTCTCACTCTCAGCAGGATCCAAGCAGAGATCATCATCGGTATCATACGAGTCGTACCGAGGGGAATCCGAGAACTCGAGATCCATGGTGGTAAGAGGAACGATCTCATCCAATAAGGAGGTACAAACCTCCTCATCGGAAAGGAAATATTCCTCATCCCACCGGGGTGCGTAAAAGTGTTCCAAAGATCCACCTTCTCCGTCGGAGATAGAGGACTCATCATCCCACTTCGGCGCAACCTCGGGCACCGAATTATCAACAAGTACGGAATCATCAGCTGACTCACAAGAAAGAGGAATAGCAAAATCCGGCAAAAAATGCGGAGGGGCAAGGCTGCTCTCAAAATCAAGCACTGAACGAGCGGGCCCCATCGCAAAATCATTCACTGACGCCGCCCCGTCGACGACCGAAACAATCTCATCGTCCCATACAGGAGCGTCCATGAGTTCCTGCTCCTCTTTTTGTTGGCTAACACCAGAGTGACCATCATCACTCAAGGAAAGCTCGTAAAAAGGGATCGAGGGACCCATGAAAGAGCTGTATGCGGCCAGAGATTCTTCAGTAATCTCAACGGGTAAAGAATGAGCAAAGTGTGTTATGTCAGTGTATGGGCCAGGAAACACCCTAGGAGGCCTGTCCACAATAGTCTTCCGCGAACGGGAGGTTGTTGTGCACACGCCCTCAGAGGGAGAAGGATTGCACAAACGAGGGCAATCCTTCAACATGTGGCCCACACCTTGACATAACAAACACCGAATGCAATGCTCAGCATTCATAACAGCAATGACATCGATGGATCGGCGCAATGTGTCAAGGATACGGCACTCAGCATCAGGATCCATCACGAACAAAAATAAGTGCTGAAAAAGTGCTACACAGCTAAAATAAAAATAGCACGGATCTGCTATCTAAATCAAAAATCAGAAAAGGGCAAAAAGAAATAAGCAAAATAAAAATTCTAATAGCCAAAGCAAATAAAAAAAATGATATGCACAAATGGAAAAGGGCTTCAATCTATTATCTCCCTCTCCACAAACTCACACGACTGTGTTCCCCAGCAACGACGCCAAAAACTTGATGCTTAAGATCACGACAGTGAACCGGTCGCACAAGTAATATAAAATGGGGGTTTTCCCAAGTATCGATCTCAAGGGGAACACAGTAAGGTGGAGTTAGTTTCGAGGAGGACTTGAGATTGAAGTCCTCAGGGTCGGCGGTAACGATGGGGGCTTTGATATTGCGGATAAAGAAAATAAAACACTATTAACTACTCCTATGCAACGCTGCTATACGATGCTTCGCCAGACGGGATGGAAGATTAGTCGGGCCGCTATGCACCGAATCACTAGGCGGATGAACGAGTAGGCTTGCGGATGAGGTGGTGAGAATGGCGGAATGAGGGTCGTGAGCACCTCTTCGCAACCCACGCCACTAGTAATTGCTAGTGCGGCAAGGGTGGATGGTGGTGGATGGAATATGGCGCAACTCAAGTAAATAACGAAAACATACAATCACATAGACATAATTGTATAAAAATGTTTTACAAACTAAGCATACTTCATCAATATAAATAACGTTAAACACCAATATTCAACAATAAAGCAAGAACAAGTCAAGAGATCGACCGAATCCGAAGTCTTGCTGAGGATTCACGGTTGGAATCGTCGGGCTGTCCTTCCGCGTCCAAGCTCGGTCCTCAACTGCGTCCGGGGTAGAGAAGGGCTGTCACCACCTTCCAATGGCCCGTCTTCTTCGTCTCACGATAGCGGACGAAGTTTGCTAGCTTTCCTTTGCTTGATGGCTATGGCGTCAAACCCTACTTGAAGCTCACGGATGAAGGAGAAGGCCGAGAGGAAGCTCCGACTCGGATTTGGCGGTGATAGCTTGCCCGGAGCACCTCCCTAGGGTGGAAGATGAAGGGGAACGGCGTAGAAGGCGGAAAACGGTGGAGAAATGTCGAACTTCGGATCCTTTTCTCTAATTAGGGTGAGACCTGCACTATTTATACAAAGCAGAAATTAACAATGCGCACGATCACAGGCGCACGACCAGTGGTCATGCGCACTATGTCCGGTGATCGTGCGCACTAGCGTGGAAGATCAGGAAGAAGAACTGGGATAACGCGCACGAGCAGTGGCACACGACCAGTGGTCATGTGCACTAAGTCCAGTGGTCGTGCGATTACCCCAGACAGGACTCCAGAAAGGAGGAATCAATGCACACGATCAGTGGCGCACGACCGGTGGTCGTGCGCAGTATGTCCAATGGTCGTGCGCTTACCCCAGGCTGATTCTGGAAAACGAAGAGTTGTGCGCACGATCCGGGGCGCACGACCAGTGGTCGTGCGCATTAGATCCCATGATCGTGCGCAGCATTCCTATTTCACAACCATCCCAGAACACGCACAAGACCCATGTACCGAAAGGAAAAACCAATCACTGATATGCGTAGACATTCCAGGCAATAACAAAAATGAGAACAGACTATAAAAATAACAAAATACACAACCACGTGCATAAATGTGCACTTCCTATGGAAATATAGGCAAGATGAAATAGGAACGATAAATAACTAAAAGTGAAGTGCAAACACGTGAAAACTAGCCCAGATGAGTCCGAAAATAGGTATATAAAGTGAAATCATCAAGCAGCAATCTCTTCCTTCATGGCATCATCCCACTCCTTGACTCTAGTGGCCTCATTGAAGTTTGCAGGCTCTCGCTCATCCATAGGACCTGTAAATAAGCAGGAGACAAAACGAACTTCATTCCCATTACAGTACCGAGCAGGTGGCTTCACAACCCTCGTTGATCTCCAAAGTGACTATTCCTTGCTCACTACCTCTGTTGCTTCTTCATGCTCAAGTACACCTTCAGGCAAGCTTTGAGCAATGCTCCGCCTGCTTCCTGAGCCAGAAGCCTCAGCACTAGAACTTGAAGCAACAGGAGCTGCTAGTGATACAGCAATCTCCTCTTCCAAAACTTCATCAACCACCTTCTGCTCTTCATCAACCTTGCTCTCGATTAGCTCAACCGAGCCACCCCCATATGACATCAGTTGGTCAAAGACCACGTCTCTTGAGAAAACAATCTTATTCATCGCAGGATCCATGCATTTCCATCCCTTCTTCTGCTCATCATAGCCAACAAAAACAATCTTCCTTGCCTTTGCATCAAGCTTGGTCCTTGAAGCATCCGGGACATGCACATAGCAAGTTGATCCGAACACCCCAATGTGTTCCACACTGGGCTTCTCCTTCAGCAACATCTCAAAAGGAGATTTCATGTTGATCGGGTTGTGCAACATCTTATTGATGACATAAGAAGCACAAGACATCCCCTCCGCCCAGAAGGACCTAGGAATGTCTTTTGCATGAAGCCAACATTTGCAAGTCTCCGTCAGATGACGGATCTTCCGCTCCGCTACTCCATTTTGTTGTGGAGTGTGTGCACAAGTAAGCTCTCTTTGGATCCCGTGCTTCCTACAGAGGTTAGAGAACTTGGAGGAGACAAACTCACCATCGTTGTTTGTTCTAAGCTTCTTGATCCGCAAGCCAAGCCGGCCCTCCACCAACTCCTTAAACTCCACAAACAAATGGAAGGCTTCAGAATTCTCCTTCAAGAAATATACCCAAGTGTATCTTGAGTAGTCATCGATCAGTACAAGCATGTATCTGCTCCAACCAAGGCTAGCAGTGGATGTTGGTCCCATCAAGTCTCCATGGATGCACTACAATGGTCTTTTGCACCTAGTTTGTGATTTACCAAATGGAAGGCGATGAGCCTTGCTGTACTGACATCCCGTGCAAATATGACCGTCTCCAAATGAAGGTAGCTTAGGCAAGCCTCTTACAAGGCTTCTGTTAACCATAGCCTTACACTTATCCATTCCTACATGCCCCAGCCTTTCATGCCATATAGCAGCGCTATCGTTTGCTCTCATCCGATCAACATAAGAGTTAGTTGTAAGAACAAACAAGTTCTTCACTCTCCTCCCAACATGAGCAACATTAGCCTTAACCGCTGATACGTTGTGAAGGAACTTCACTTTTGTTGGCCCAAACAGAACATGATAACCCGCATCGACCGCATTGGTCACAGAGAAGAGGTTCTTCTTCATGACCGGCACGTGATACTCACTCCTTAACTTGAGTGGCCCCTTATCACTACCCAAAGACACAACCCACTCTTTCTCTACTGCATAAATAGCATTATCAGCAGTTATGATAGCTTCGTTACCTGAGTAAGCTTCCAAGGAAGAGAACTCGACTTATCTCTGGTAAGGTGATGACCGCACCCTGAGTCCACGATCTACTCATCATTGAAGTCGACAGCGGACAAGGCATGGACACAAGTGCCCATCATGAAAGCTCCGCCCCATCTAGCTTCCTCACTCTTAGAGCAAGATTCCTCCTTACCAGCAGCATGCTCAAGCTGCAGTTTGACCTTGCAGCCAGACTTGAAGTGTCCCCGCTGATGACACCTATAGCACTTCAAGTTCTTCTTCCAATCCTTCTTAGGAGCAGCTCTCCTCTCTGGTTGATAAGAAGTTGAAGGCTCATTCTCAGCAGCAGTCTTCTTCTTCTTCCCTTCCCATCCCTTGTTCTTCTTGCCTGAGAAGAGAACTTCACTACCTTCCTGATTGACCTTGACTCCAGCCATCTGCCTTGCCAAACTTTCCTACGAAGCATGCAGGTTCTCAAGGTCAAGCAGAGATGGCTGAGTAGCCCAGCCTTGAACAGATGTCACAAAGGCAACATACTCCTTCCGCAAGCCGCGGATTATGTGCCTTTTCATCTTAGCCTCAGAGATAGGCTCATCAGGATCAAGTGCTGATAACCCAGCACACAAGCTCTTTGTAACATCCCATTTCCAACTAGACCCCTAAGAGTGGTTCTGGCCATGACTAGGTCATGACAAAACCCTAGGACGCCAGAAATGGGTCAAGAGATAGGGGACAGAATGTGGAAGATCATCATGGTCTGCAAATAGTAGAACCCTAAGCATGGTTTAGGATAACCATGGGCCACACCCTAACCCCAAGACCCTACCACAACACCCCTAATACCTTGGGAGGCCCATTAGAGCCAAAAGGACCCATTAAGGTCAACCCAAGAGGTTCAGTTGACCAAGGTCAACCCTAGCCCTAAATGGGTCAAACTAGCCTACTTAGGGTCAATTGACCTACTCCTAGCCTAAAGGACCCCACCTATGCCCTCCTAGCCCTAAAGTGAGGTCAATGGGTCACTAAGGACACATTGGGGTCAGCCCTAGAGGCCAGTTTGACCCAAGTTAACTCAAGCCCCTAATTTGGTCAAAGTACCCTTACTAAGGGTATGTGACCTCCAAAGTGCAGGGTAGCCCTACATAACCCTACCTAGACCCTAGGGGAAGTCAATGGGTCACCCAGGACCATTAGGGGTCAACCCAGATGGTCAAATTGGCCCAGGTCAACCCTCATTTAGGTCAAGTCAAACCTAGCCCAAAATGGCTAACCCAAGCCCAAGACACTTCTTCCTTAGGCTAACCCCATTCCCATGACCATCATAACCAAGTGGGCTACATTTAGCTTGTGAGGTTGACTAGTCAACCAGAGGTGACTGGAGAGAGAAAGGAGATCCCCCCCCCATGATAATGGAGGAGAGAGAAATTGAGGAAGAGGAAGGGGAGAGTGGAAGGCCGGCCAAGGGAGGCTAACACCACCATTTATGGCTGCAATCAACTCCTCTAGGGGAGAGGAGTTGATTCCAGCCGTTTCCCGGCCACCAAGGGATGAATTCAGCCCCCCTCCACTCTACCCGAGCCACACCTTTAATGGTGTTAATGGTCATTGAAGAACCAGCCTCCCCTCTTCCCCATTTGCCATTTAAACACCATCAGGGGGCCAAGGGGAATATTTTAGAGCGTTTACCTGGAGGAGACGAGCCATCCCACTGTGCCGTTGCAGAATCCGAGCGTCGCTGCCGTCGTCAATGGCATCCCACCGCTCTTCTCGCATCCAGGCCGCCAGGAAGGTCCTCCCCGTCTCCTTAACTCATGATTAGATCATAGTAATCAATAGGTCCAAGGTTCGGGCTCAATTGAGCCCGATCCAATTCGGCTTTTCATGGATTTTTCTGAAAAACTTCACCTCTCGGGATCGCCGGAAAAGGGGTTTCCGGCGGCCAAGCCGCCTCCTGGGGATGGCCACCACCTCAACGGAGGTGGTGGTGCCGGTGGCCGGCCGGGGAGGTGGCCGGGTCGCCGGCAGTGGCGTTTGGAAATCGCTCCATGCGGGACGAATCGCAGCCGTCGGCTCAACGAAGAAGTTGACCGGATGCCGTTGATCCCTGCGCCAAGATTCGTGCTGCATCAGGGTTAAACTATAGGAAATTATTTCTAATTATTTCATTCTGTCACACTTTTGTCATTTAATGCTTTAAATATCTAAAAATAGTTAGAGGCTCTGTATGAGGAAATGATCAACACATGATTTGTAGCCCTTTCTGTCTACTTTAGTTTAAAATTGGTTTGAACCAATTTAGGCTCCTGGTTTGACCAGGGCACCCATTTTGGTGGGACATACCCTTAGGGCTAGGCAGTCATTAAACTGAGTGCCCACACTTCATCCCTAGTCCACATTAGTTGAAATTTTGACAGGGAGTCTACCCTAGCTATACCTAGAGCTGGTCCAAAAATGGGAATTTGTGGAGAAAATATTTCTATAGTTTTTATAAAAATTTAATAATTATTAAATAAATTAAATAGGTGCCCTAAACACTTCCAAACCCTCCCAAATTTTGGTGAGTGTTCCCTGGGTTCATTTTAGGTATCTGTATAGAGTTTCACCTAATTTGGATATGTTTTGAATAGGTTTTGACCCAACCCTAACTATACCTTAATAAGGGCATTTTGGTCAAAAAGTGCATTTCTGATTTTCAGTGACCAAATCACCTCAAAAGAGGCTGAAATTTGGGCCACTGACTTGTTATGGCACTTAGCACCTCCCCATGGAATGTGGGGTAGAGTAGAGTTGATTTGCCCTAAGTCCCTAGGACAAACCCTAAAGAGGGACTTTTTTGCCTTGTGAAGGGCATAAGTCCTAAACACCGTGGATGAACTCCAAATTTTGCAAGGAGGTTCCTAGGATATATAAACCCTCTGTTTAGAAATATTAACAAAATTTGAAAAGGGTAGGGTCCCCAAAACCCTAACCCTAGCTTAGGACCTAAAACTTGTAGTGTAAGTTTAGGTTAGCTAAACTTTTTGAATCTTAACCAAATTTGGGTAGTGAGGGGATTAGGATATTTTGAGCCTCTGATAATTTACTTGAGGAATTTTGATCAATATTTGTAGCACTTCATTTGTAAACAATAGTATTGCCCTAATTAATAATTTGGCTATTGTGGTCTCAATGCCCATTGAAAGGGTATGAAACATTGGCAGAGTTAGTTTTAGGCTATACTAATCATGTATGAATTTTGATAGAATTTTTGGATATCTATTTAGCTCATCTACTTCACAGTGCTTATTTTGATACATACTAAATAATTCTTGCAAGAGCCCATTACTTATTGCAAAATCATGAAACCTGCTGCATAGTGTTTCTAGCTCAATATTATCATGTGGGAATTTTTGTGGAAATATTTGATGGTTAATTAGTATACTTTGTTCATTAACCCATAAACTTGAAAGTTCATGAGAAAATCAAATATAGCCTTTGTACAACCCCGTATTCGCCCCTGTATAGTTTTAAGCTTTTGGGAGATTTTGCACTCTCGGTGGCCATTTTGGCTCTAGCTTGGAAACATACTAGTAGGGTGAGGAAAAATCTACCTCCCCCCAGTGGCCCTCTTTTGGGGGGGGGTGCGACAAGTTGGCTAACTCCAGCCCCCGTCCCTATAGGTAGCCTGGCGGCCTGGTGGGGCGAGACCGGCCGGGGGCCGGGGTCTCGCCCCTGCTCCTTCTAGCCTGGCGGCCTGGTGGGCGAGACGGCCGGGGGCCGGGTCTCGCCCCTGCTCCTTCTAGCCTGGCGGCCTGGTGGGCGAGACCGGCCGGGGGCCGGGGTCTCGCCCCTGCCCCTTCTAGCCTGGCGGCCTGGTGGGGCAGAGACCGGCCGGGGGCCGGGGTCTCGCCCCTGCCCCTTCTAGCCTGGCGGCCCGGTGGGGCGAGACCGGCTGGGGGCCGGGGTCTCGCCCCGCCCCTTCTAGCCTGGCGGCCTGGTGGGGCGAGACCGGCCGGGGGCCGGGGTCTCGCACCTGCCCCTTCTAGCCTGGCGGCCTGGTGGGGCGAGACCGGCCGGGGCCGGGGTCTCGCCCCTGCTCCTTCTAGCCTGGCGGCCTGGTGGGGCGAGACCGGCCGGGGGCCGGGGTCTTGCCCCTGCTCCTTCTAGCCTGGCGGCCTGGTGGGGCGAGACCGCCGGGGGCCGGGGTCTCGCCCCTGCCCTTTCTAGCCTGGAGGCCTGGTGGGGCGAGACCGGCCGGGGGCCGGGGTCTCGCCCCTGCCCCTTCTAGCCTGGCGGCCTGGTGGGGCGAGACCGGCCGGGGGCCGGGGTCTCGCCCCTGCCCCTTCTAGCCTGGCGGCCTGGTGGGGCGAGACTGGCCGGGGGCCGGGGTCTCGCCCCTGCCCCTTCTAGCCTGGCGGCCTGGTGGGGCGAGACCGGCCGGGGGCCGGGGTCTCTCCCCTGCTCCTTCTAGCCTGGCGGCCTGGTGGGGCGAGACCGGCCGGGGGCCGGGGTCTCGCCCCTGCTCCTTCTAGCCTGGCGGCCTGGTGGGGCGAGACCGGCCGGGGGCTGGGGTCTCGCCCCTGCTCCTTCTAGCCTGGCGGCCTGGTGGGGCGAGACCGGTCGGGGGCCGGGGTCTCGCCCCTGCTCCTTCTAGCCTGGCGGCCTGGTGGGGCGAGACCGGCCGGGGGCCGGGTCTCGCCCCTGCTCCTTCTTGCCTGGCAGCCTGGCGGGGCGAGACCGGTCGGGGGCCGCGGTCTCGCCCTTGCCCACCCCCCCCCCCTGCAGTTTTACCTTCTTGCCCTCGGGGGGAATTCCCCCTTTACCACCCGACGTGGCTGTTCTCTATTGGCCCGAGGCCTTTTGGCCGTAGGGGTATTTTGGTCATTTCACCCCCAGGACTCGGAAAAACTATAAATAGACCCCCTTGGGTGCCTTGGAGGGGGGCCTTTCCTTAGCTTCCTCCTCCCTTAGCTTCTTCTTGGTTGAGTAGAGAGAGCTCTCCAAGGCACCTAGCCTAGCCCTTTGGTGAGGGAGGGGAAGAGCTCAGGTATCCTTCCGGGTGTGAGGTGGGACCTCCGCGCTAGAGCCGAGGGTCTGTTCATAGTCTCCTAAGTCTCCGGTCCGTGACGTTCTCTCGAGTGTAGTAGGTGTGAGGTCACCCCTTTCAGGGACCCCGAACTCCACAGAGGTCAAATTTGGCTTCAACACTTTTGGTGCGGTGAGCGTGGAGAGTGACCAGCACAGAAGATCTCAGGAGAGTGTCATGACGGGAGGTCAGGGAGGTAGTGATGATCTCGGCGACCTCCCTAGCTCAGGACCCTTTATGGGGAGGCAAGAGTTCATGGCCTCCATCCAGGGTATCATGGAGATGCTGCGAAGCATTGCTCCTCAGGATGGCAGCTCCACCCCGACCCCCTAGGAGTTAGCTCCCCCTCTCGACAATCCGACTCCCAGGGGTCTAGGCGAGATGATCCCAGCAGGGGGAGAAGGAAGTGCACCAGGAAGAAGGCCCGGGAAGGAGAGAATGAGCGATGGGGTCGAGCGAGACCTCACCGGCCGGGAGCTGTTCTCCACCCCGGCAAGTGCCAACCTCTCAGGCGAGCAGGTCGCGCGAGTGGAGATGGCGAGACCACCCCTTAGGGGGTCACCCTTCAGCGAGCTGATCATCTCAGCTCCCGTTCCCGAGGGGTTCAGAGAGCCAGACATGGCTTACTATACGGGGAAGGATGACCCCGTCCAGCATCTGCAGTGGTTCGAGGATGCCGTCTCCATCAGGCCGATGACGGATGCCTTCAAGTGTCGCCTCTTTGCGATCACGCTGAAGGAGAAGGCAAGGGACTGGTTCCACCAACTCCCTCCGAGGTCGATCTATGGGTTCGAGGACTTGAGCCGAAGCTTCCAGCTCCGCTTCTCCACTTCAAAGAAGCGGAAGAGTAGTCCTGAGTCCATCTTCTTGATAAGGCAGGGGGCCGAGGAGTCGCTGGCCCGCTATGTAGACAGGTTCCAAGAGGAGATCTTGGAGGTCCAGGAGATGCCAGGGTATGCTCTCCAGATGGCCTTCACCGTTGGGCTGAAGGAGGACTTCTTCAAGATGAGCTTGACCCGGAAGGCCTCCCTTTCCTTTGAGGAGCTGATGGAAAGGGCGGCAGAGGAGATAGCCATGGAGGCGGCCAACCCGGTGTTTGTCAAGAAGTTGGCAAAGCTGATAGAGACAGAGGCAAAGGAGCAAGGTAGCTCGAGACCTCAGGAGGGAAGAAGGAGAGAGGAGCGAAGAGCTCAGGAGGGTCCGGAACCAGGTTGGAGGCAACAGGGAGGACCCGTTCAGGGCCCGGGAAGAGGTTATGCCCAAGATGGGGGAAACTTCCATGGGGGCCAAGGGAGGTTCAACTTCCATAGGCAAGCCCCAAGACAGCTCCTCCCCCCGCCGCAGCAAGCCTTGGCGATAGGTGGAGGAGGAAGAGGTAACAGGAGAGAGCACCCAGCCCGCAGAAGGAGGGGAGGAGCGCTACCGTACTGTGACTTCCACCAGGTGGAGGGGCACGCCATGGCAACCTGCCCCGAGTTTCTAGAAGTGAGGGGGGCGAGAGGCCCTGCCCAGCCGCAGCCACCAGTGCGGGTTGAAGAGGTTCTGCCCCAAGGAGGGGGTGATGATGTGTGTGAGGACCGGGTCGATGTCGGACCCCGAGGCGGTATAGCGGTGATCCATGGTGGAGTGGGGGTTGAGGCCACTCGGAAGGCAAGCCTCCACGTCATGTATCGAAGGAGTGTCGCCTCAACCTCCCAGACACCGCCCCAGGAGGTGAAGATCACCTTCTCGGTGAAGGACCTGCCGGATCATGAGGATCCGTTCTGCGATGCGCTGGACATCCAGACGGCCATCGAGGGCTACACCGTCTCCCGGATCCTGGTTGACAATGGGAGCTCCGTCAACGTCATTTTCAGGAAGGCGTTTGATGAGATGAAGGTAGAATCACGGAGGGTGTTGGCCTCGGACGGACCCCTGTTCGGGTTTTCCGGGGTAAGGAAGGAGGTGGAAGGTGGAGTGGGACTCCAAGTTAAATTGGGGGGAGTCTCAATGAACTGCCGGTTCGTCATTGTTGACGCTCCAAGCAGCTACAATGCCATCTTCGGAAGGCCCCTCATCAACGCCTTCCGTTGTGTGCCGTCTTTCTTCCACCAATGCCTCAAGTTCAACTCAGGAGGGATCCAGGTCAGAGTCAAGGGAGACTCCAGGATGGCAAGACAGTGTTATGTCACGGCCGTCAACACCATCTCTTGGTTGGCCAAGGCAGAGGAGATGGAGAAGGTCATGGAGAGCGTAAGCAGGATGGAAGTGTACGGCGAGCAGGAAGCGGATGGAGACCACCAGGCCCAGACCCCCTGAGGAAGCCTCGACCGGCTGAGTCATGTATGTTTTTTATGTTGTTTTGAGTCCAGCCCCAGACCGGCTGAGTCGGGGGGGGGGGGGGGGGGGGGGGGGGGGGGGGGGGGGGGTCATGTAACTCATCTTTTTCCCCGTTTGAGGATGTTGGATTGGTAAAGTTCAAGTAACAAGCCTGGTTCCCCACCCCCGAGAGGATCTCCTCAGCCAGGCTCCCACTAGCTGGTTGGGTCGAATGTGCCTCGGGGAGATCTAGTCCCACCCCCGAGAGGATGTCCTCAGCCAGGCTCCCACTAGCTGGTTGGGTCGAATGTGCCTCGGGGAGATCAAGTCCCACCCCCGAGAGGATCTCCTCAGCCAGGCTCCCACTGGCTGGTTGGGTCGAATGTGCCTCGGGGAGATCAAGCCTCACCCCCGAGAGGATCTCCTCAGCCAGGCTCCCACTAGCTGGTTGGGTCGAATGTTCCTCGGGGAGATCGAGTCCCACCCCCGAGAGGATCTCCTCAGCCAGGCTCCCACTAGCTGGTTGGGTCGAATGTGCCTCGGGGAGATCTAGTCCCACCCCCGAGAGGATCTCCTCAGCCAGGCTCCCACTAGCTGGTTGGGTCGAATGTGCCTCGGGGAGATCAAGTCCCACCCCCGAGAGGATCTCCTCAGCCAGGCTCCCACTAGCTGGTTTGGTCGAAAGTGCCTCGGGGAGATCGAGTTCCAACCCGGAGAGGATCTCCTCAGCCAGGCTCCCACTAGCTGGTTGGGTCGAATGTGCCTCGGGGAGATCAAGCCTCACTCCCGAGAGGATCTCCTCAGCCAAGCTCCCACTAGCTGGTTGGGTCGAATGTGCCTCGGGGAGATCAAGCCCCACCCCCGAGAGGATCTCCTCAGCCAGGCTCCCACTAGCTGGTTGGGCCGAATGTGCCTCGGGGAGATCTAGTCCCACCCCCGAGAGGATCTCCTCAGCCAGGCTCCCACTAGCTGGTTGGGTCGAATGTGCCTCGGGGAGATCAAGTCCCACCCCGAGAGGATCTCCTCAGCCAGGCTCCCACTGGCTGGTTGGGTCGAATGTGCCTCGGGGAGATCAAGCCTCACCCCCGAGAGGATCTCTTCAGCCAGGCTCCCACTAGCTGGTTGGGTCGAATGTGCCTCGGGGAGATCGAGTTCCAACCCCGAGAGGATCTCCTCAGCCAGGCTCCCACTAGCTGGTTGGGTCGAATATGCCTCGGGGAGATCAAGCCCCACCCCCGAGAGGATCTCCTCAGCCAGGCTCCCACTAGCTGGTTGGGTCGAATGTGCCTCGGGAGATCTCTAGTCCCACCCCCGAGAGGATCTCCTCAGCCAGGCTCCCACTAGCTGGTTGGGTCGAATGTGCCTCTGGGAGATCAAGCCCCACCCCCGAGAGGATCTCCTCAGCCAGGCTCCCACTAGCTGGTTGGGTCGAATGTGCCTCGGGGAGATCTAGTCCCACCCCCGAGAGGATCTCCTCAGCCAGGCTCCCACTAACTGGTTGGGTCGAATGTGCCTCGGGGAGATCGAGTTCCAACCCCGAGAGGATCTCCTCAGCCAGGCTCCCATTAGCTGGTTGGGTCGAATGTGCCTCGGGGGGAGTAAAAGCCCCTTTGCTCCGATGAGAATCCCGTTGCCAGGCTCTCACTAGCTGGCAGGGCTGGTGGTACCTCTCGTGGAGGCTAAGTATTTTTTACCTGGAGGGGGTCTCGCCACCCAGGCTCCCATAGCTGGCGTGGCAGATTGACTCCCTGGAGGGGCGCGCAAGGAACTTGCACTCAGCGAATACGTTGGGTTGGACATTTCTTTCCGAGTTTGTGCCAACCTCGAAAAGAGCGGGATTGTGTACACCCCGTATTCTCCCCTGTATAGTTTTAAAGCTTTTGGGAGATTTTGCACTCTCGGTGGCCAATTTTGGCTCTAGCTTGGAAACATACTAGTAGGGGAGGAAAAATCTACCTCCCCCCAGTGGCCCTCTTTTGGGGGGCGGGTGCGACAAGTTGGCTAACTCCAGCCCCCGTCCCTGTAGGTAGCCTGGCGGCCTGGTGGGGCGAGACCGGCCGGGGGCCGGGGTCTCGCCCCTGCTCCTTCTAGCCTGGCGGCCTGGTGGGGCGAGACCGGCCGGGGGCCGGGGTCTCGCCCCTGCTCCTTCTAGCCTGGCGGCCTGGTGGGGCGAGACCGGCCGGGGGCCGGGGTCTCGCCCCTGCTCCTTCTAGCCTGGCGGCCTGGTGGGGCGAGACCGGCCGGGGGCCGGGGTCTCGCCCCTGCCGCTTCTAGCCTGGCGGCCTGGTGGGGCGAGACCGGCCGGGGTCCGGGGTCTCGCCCCTGCCCCTTCTAGCCTGGCGGCCTGGTGGGCGAGACCGGCCGGGGGCCGGGGTCTCGCCCCTGCCCCTTCTAGCCTGGCGGCCTGGTGGGGCGAGACCGGCCGGGGGCCGGGGTCTCGCCCCAGCTCCTTCTAGCCTGGCGGCCTGGTGGGGCGAGACCGGCCCGGGGCCGGGGTCTCGCCCCTGCTCCTTCTAGCCTGGCGGCCTGGTGGGGCGAGACCGCCGGGGGCCGGGGTCTCGCCCCTGCTCCTTCTAGCCAGGCGGCCTGGTGGGGCGAGACCGGCCGGGGGCCGGGGTCTCGCCCCTGCTCCTTCTAGCCTGGCGGCCTGGTGGGGCGAGACCGGCCGGGGCCGGGGTCTCGCCCCTGCTCCGTAGTAGCCTGGCGGCCTGGTGGGGCGAGACCGGCCGGGGGCCGGGGTCTCGCCCCTGCCCCTTCTAGCCTGGCGGCCTGGTGGGGCGAGACCGGCCGGGGGCCGGGGTCTCGCCCCTGCCCCTTCTAGCCTGGCGGCCTGGTGGGGCGAGACCGGCCGGGGGCCGGGGTCTCGCCCCTGCCCCTTCTAGCCTGGCGGCCTGGTGTGGCGAACCGGCCGGGGGCCGGGGTCTCGCCCCTGCCCCTTGTAGCCTGGCGGCCTGGTGGGGCGAGACCGGCCGGGGGCCGGGGTCTCGCCCCGGCCCCTTCTAGCCTGGCGGCATGGTGGGGCGAGACCGGCCGGGGGCCGGGGTCTCGCCCCTGCCCCTTCTAGCCTGGCGGCCTGGTGGGGCGAGACCGGCCGGGGGCCGGGGTCTCGCCCCTGCTCCCTTCTAGCCTGGCGGCCTGGTGGGGCGAGACCGGCCGGGGGTCAGGGTCTCGCCCGCCCCTTCTAGCCTGGCGGCCTGGTGGGGCGAGACCGGCCGGGGGCGGGTCTCGCCCATGCTCCTTCTAGCTGGCGGCCTGGTGGGGCGAGACGGCCGGGGGCGGGTTCTCGCCCCTGCTCTTCTAGCCTGGCGGCCTGGGGGGCGAGACAGGCCGGGGCGGGGTCTCGCCCCTGCTCCTTCTAGCTTGGCGACCTGGTGGGGGGAGACGGCCGGGGCCGGGGTCTCGCCCCTGCTCCTTCTTGCCTGGCGGCCTGGCGGGGCGAGAGACCGGTCGGGGGCCGCGGTCTCGCCCTTGCCCCCCTGCAGTTTTACCTTCTTGCCCTCGGGGGGAATTCCCTTTACCCCCCCCGTGGCTGTTCTCTATTGGACGAGGCCTTTTGGCCGTAGGTGGGTTTTTGGTCATTTCACCCCCAGGACTCGGAAAAACTATAAATAGACCCCCTGGGTGCCTTGGAGGGGGGCCTTTCCTTAGCTTCCTCTCCCTAGCTTCTTCTTGTTGAGTAGAGAGAGCTCTCCAAGGCACCTAGCCTAGCCCTTTGGTGAGGGAGGGGAAGAGCTCAGGTAGCCTTCCGTGGTGTGAGGTGGGACCTCCGCGCTTAGAGCCGAGGGTCTGTTCATAGTCTCCTAAATCTCCGGTCCGTGACGTTCTCTCGAGTGTAGTAGGTGTGAGGTCACCCCTTTCAGGGACCCGAACTCCACAGAGGTCAAATTTGGCTTCAACAGCCTTATTCTTAAGTGATAAATTATGAAACTTTTTCTAGGGTATTTGTAGGGCATCACAATCATCCCTGAATTTCTCTGAATTTTGGAGGCATTATTACTGTAAAAGCTTTTAAATTGACTTTTTATGAGGCAACTTTGAAATTAAATTTAAGGGCCCAAACATTGCTGGAAAATTTGAAGACTTAGGCCTTAGAGTTGATTATGCATTTTGTAATTACCATAAATTTGTTGAAAACATCATCTTGTCTGAAATTGCTACTTCATGTTCAAACTTGGGCTTTTTGATACTAGAATAAATAAATAAATTATCAGACAAATTAGAAAAATTATGGATTTCTGGATTTTGCTTCAAATTATCATTTTAGCCCTCTAGTAATTATCATAGGGTATTAGATGAGTGTTTCATGTACTTCCTTTTTACGGCTCATATAGCTTAAGTGGTCTGCATATAGCACAACTGCAGGAAATCATTTTTAGATATGAATTAGAGCACGTGTGATGGGTCTGATGGATTGCTGGAAGATATGTAGAATGGGTGGCATCTATGGAGATGAGTGAGTAGAGTGTGGTTTTTGTCTAGGGCTTAGAGGCGTTCGGGTCCGACGAAAGATCGTCCTACCCAAGGAGAGCTGGAGTCAAATCACCCTAGGATTAGCATATCGGAATATGAGAAAATAATGGGTAAGGGAACCAACCAATAACAAAATAAGTACCTTGCGAAAGGGAACGCTGGCGTAATCCCAACACAGTTCTAGTGCCCCTTGAGAGCCCTTCACAGGGAATACCGGGGGCAGTCCTGGGTTAACGTAAACTGTTTAACAAGCTGAAAAGAGTAACTTAGTAATTAGGGTTGCACATTTCACAGACACTGATGGCACGGGATGTTAGATGGGGCTTCGGCTCGGATGGTTAAAAGGCGGACTTTGGTCCGGGAGCTTCGACTCGATTGTTTGAGACGGACGTGTTGGTCCGGGGAGCATCGGCTCGGTTCTTGATTACGCTAATTTGCATGTTCATAACAGGAAAGAAAATTAAGGTGGTGGGTTTTCGGTATTGGAGGGTCGATGCACCGACGCCAAACGTTAACTCGGCAAGTGGGTTAGCACTTCGCCAACAGAAGTCCGGTGCGCCAGCCGGCAAGAGTACGCAGGAGTCCGCTTCGTGCACCAAGCGTTGAGGCGTACGATAGGTCTGACCGGTAGTGCTTACTGGTTAGAGGTGAGCGAGGCCCAACCCAACCGCTTCCGTCTGCCACATACGGAGGTATCCTGGGAGGTTACGGCTCCAGACAGGGGGAACTAAAGGTCTGTGTGCACAGATTCGGGTGTGTGTGTTGCACTTGCATGTCCATCATACCCACTTGCATGTCATAGAATAATCGTTACCTTTAACCTTGACACCTAAGTATAAGTGGAATGGGACGCTATGCTTTAGGACCTGCAAAACGACCCCTTAGTCTATAAGCTTGTGTGGGCAAATTTATAAATTAAGGTTAATTTGATATATATAGTTACTGCTGTTTGATCACCGACACCCCAACGTATAATTGGTATGTGAC